>CM033699.1:16165253-16512200 GCA_019514585.1 Dendrobium officinale | reverse complement strand
GACCGAGCCAAACGGTCAGGATCGGACGGTTAGCTCGAGGCACCGAACGGCCCAGCTCGCTCCCACTCCTGCACCCGAGCTTTCCCTTGCATGGGCGACGGCGCGGCTCCTCCCCCGCCGCCTTCCGCTCGCCAGGTGGTCGCCGACCCTCCCTCTGTGATAGGAGGCGGAACGCATTTAGTCTTTTATGGCCTTCATTTGACAAAAGCTAATTTGAGGTTTAAGTAGTTTGCTTTTGAGAAAGGACAAATATTTCTGAATAGGTGTCTATCATCACCATTTTTGTAGCCCTTAAAAATTTGATCCACAATTCTTTCTTGAAAAATTATTGATGTCAATTAATGTCACATTTTAATTCACCCAAACTCCCGAACCCAAGCCATTATCAATCAACTACTTTTTCGGTGTTAAGATTTACTGTCGGTAGCAAGCCATTATCAATCAATAAATGACCCGACCATAGCTAGAAAATTAATTAGGTAGACCAATAAAGGATTCATACCCGTCACTTACAAAGCAATATAGACGTGCTTTGTATTCCTATTGTTAATAGAATTGAAATATTCCAAAATAATAAAAATAGAGACGAAATACCTCTCCAAAATCTATGAATAGACTCTAATTTTATTCCTTTTCAATAATATAAACCCTAAAATTGTAAAGAATGTTAAAGCTCTAAACACCACTTGAAACTTTAGGTCGCTCAATCAAACCCCTTCTATTCAAGAGAAGAAAAGTTTTGCTCACCAACAAGTTGCTCAATTCAAGTCCTCCATTCATGAGGACTATCTTGAACACCTTCTTCAATCGCCCACTAACTCTAGATTGCTCAGTCCACCCATTCCTTTAAGGAGGACTATCACAATTGCCTTTGTTCAAAAGTAGTATTACAGATACCTCCAATTACTTGTTCGCCCTAGGTCATCCAATTCACCCCTTCATTCAAGAGAATGAATATCCTGATCAAGTATACTTGCCCGCCAACTCCAAGTCATAGAATTCATCCTTCATCGATGAGGATTGTCTAGGCCACCTTTAATTCACCCGCATACCCTTGGTTAATCAATCCTTCTTATTTCAAGAGAAATTATCCAGACTGCCCTTCATTACTATATAGAGCAAAACATGTTTGAAATTTTCCCAATACATATCAAATTTTCCTAGGATTCAACTAACTAGTTGCCAACAATAGATTCACTTACAGCTCTATGAACTAAGAATTGGTGAGTAAAGATTATTCAAATGTATTAAACTATTAATCTTACAAAAGGGGAAAATTAGAGGGCTCGATCTCAGATAATTCAAGAAACCTCTTTACTACATGAGTCAAGGCATGCCTTAAGATCCATAGTTTAAATATGGCAAAACATGCGACCAAAAGGAAATAAGTTAGTTTACAGCCCTAAAAGAGTCTACATTGATATTTGAGTGGCACATCTTGAAGTAGAAGTTTTAAGACCCAATTTTTTTTAGATTTTTTAATTTTGACATTCAAAACTAAGTAGGAAACTATTGGGCGATAAAGTTCTCCATTTGATCAAGCAAAAAACCATGGTGCAAAGCAAATATTTTGAATATTTAGATCAATTTGAAAGAGCTACATCAATTACAAATTAATACTTCAAAAATTATTTTAGGAACCAGATGAACCAATAATAAAAAAAAATTATTGTTTAAATGAACATCTCACCATGAAAATTATAATGACAACAAGAACGCCCAACTTTGAGCTTGATTGGGGGTTGAATGGACTGAACTAGCTCAAGCCAGACTGAATTGATTGATCAAACCTATTCCACCTCCTTCTCACGTACATGAGGTTGTGCATATGAAAATGAGAGGTCACTGCTACTACCTTGCTTGTCAACCCCCAAGTCATTGCTACTACGTTGCCGTTGGACTATGCGTCATTCGTAGTAATCAGATATTCTCTCTGCAGAATCATTTGTATGGTGCACTCCAATCATGATGGGACACGACTGCTTGCACATTGTTTGCCTGACTATATTTGAATTCAAAGTTTTTGCAATGTTTATAGGTGGACTATTTAACAAGTTGTTTGTAATGTCTGTTTGCGTTTTAGGAAAATATTTTATTAAGAAAATGGTAGTATATCATAGCTATTTTTCAATGGTCCTACATTTGATCGAAAACAATCTCAAAATATCCCAATCAGTCCAGTTATTAAAATTTTGATCTTTCAACTATGTTGAATTTGAGGTATTGAGCTATATGGGATGCCACATTTTGTTCAACTGATCAGTGTCATCGTTGACACAGATATTCCAATCATACTTTGATCAAGGGAATGAGTGATCTAGTACATCTTTGATAATAATAGAGAATATTTTGATATAATATCGAATAAGATTGACATACCCCATTAAAAACTAATAAATAAATCTCAATTCTTAATATTTTTGACAATTTGAACTCTAAAATTTTAGAGAATTCTAAAGCTATAACTACCACATAACACTCTAAGAACTCAATCCACCCCCTCCATCCAAGAGAAGTATTGTCCCAAACACCTCCAATCACTCATTTCCCTCTCCATCCAGGAGAAGGATTGTTCCCAACAACCTCCAATCGCTCAATCAATGCACTCAAGTAGAAAGACTATCCTAACTGCCTATAATTGGCAGTAGGGTCCAAGTCATTCAATCCAGCCTATCTATTCAAGAAGACTATTTTGACCAACTTTCAATCGTCTATCGACTCCACGTTGTCCAGACACATACTTCCACAAGAATCATCTCAACCACTATTTGATGTTATCAGTAATTACACCTTTGGATTCCCTTTAAATGCCACCTCCAAGGGAGGAACGATATGGTAATCTTCGATGTCCTTCCCAACATTCCTATGTTGACATGATGTTGCCTACAAATTGTGTGGTTTTCACCTCCAAAGGATTGATTTGATAATTTCTCATATCATCCACGACCTCCCTATGCCGCCACATTGCACCTAGAAGTCATGTCATCTCTACCATCAAAAAGAGGATCATCTTGACAACCTTCAATTAGCTTCATTGCATTCCTACATCATAATCATGTTGTCTTTAGGTTGTGTTGCTCCAACTCCATAGGGGATCATCTCAGCCATCCATAATGGCTTTCCTGACCATTTAGCAGCACCTTGCTCTTCGTTTCTAGGTTGTAAACTTCCTTTCAAGGATGAGAACCATCTCAATACTTAACCTCATCACATCATCCATATCGTAGAAAATAACAATATCTTGGATCTACTTCATTGTATTAACGCCTTCTTCAAGCAAAGTGAAGGTCAATCCTTTGTAATTTAATATTATTTAAGACTACCACTGATGGAAGTTGATCTAATTAGATTAGGTCTCATATTTTTTTTCTTTTAGGTTTTTTTGTTTAAAAAATCTTATACCCTAATCTCTTTAATTATCTAATTATGCATGGGATGCCATTCTAAGCTAATGAGAGAAATTTTCTCTCTATTAACTCAACTTCTAGCATGCAATAAGTAAAATTATAAAATAACAAGTGGAATAACATTAATAATTTAGGTAATATGTATAAATAATTACGAATGACTATTTCTAAAATTGAATAGCCTATGGGAAACTAAATAAATCCCTCAAAGTTAAGTTTGAAATTTAAGATTACAATGGTTAGATGGATTTATCTAACTACTTTGAGAAGAGATGAGTCCAGAGGGTAAGAAAAGAGAGAGTAAATATGTTTTATTTCCTTGAATTAGAGAGTTAGGCGCATCAATTTATATTCTCGGCTAAGGTCTAGAAAGGAAGAAAAATCCAAAAATCTTCTTGCATGAGTTAACAAAGTATTTATGTACATCCTCCATGACAGCCTTATGTGTAATAGAGGAAAGCTTTCTTTCATAGTTCTTCGAAAATACTCATGAAATCAAAATTCTATGTATCACATGGATGAAGAGGTGAATCCTCTTTTTTGGTGGAGATATAAGTTGAAATATTTTATCCAAGATTTATAGATGTATCATCACATCATTAGTCACTTCAAGGACTTACATGGTCAATTTTAAGGGCCTTCATTCTATTGTTGATAAGGCTCGTGCATGCATGTCTGATTGGCATCCTCTAGCAATGAAGAAGTTTTTGGACCATTCTAATGGTGTTCAATATGTGGCTTATAAGCCTCTTGTCTAAACGTTGGCACTTCAACTCTCGAGTTTCATTTGAGTTAGGCTACGCTTTTTGAACTGAGGAGGTTACTTAGGTCATGAAATCAAACATGGCATTACTGCAAGGCACTCCTCAAGTTTTAAGTTGACTATGTCATACCAAGTTATTTGGGGTATTCTAAATCACATGAGCTCTTTTGGCCAATCTTGCCAATCTTATTTAATTGGGTTACATATTACTCTATTCTTACATCTCATACCTGACTTAATTAATTAATTCAATCACCTAGAGATCTTGCTGTTGATCTCCCTACTACAGCCAAAAGAAAGAAATACTATATATATATATATATAAATGCACAAATCATTACCTGCCCTAAATCTACGTATCTGCCCATACCAAAATCTCACTCAAATCACGTTCGTTGCATCTACAGTAATCATTCCTCTGTGACAACGCCGAAATGTCCCTTCTCCCACGTGCGAAGATCGCGTGTTTTGCCCTGTTGTTTCTTATGTTCGCGTCATTAAAAGGAGACAGAGGCAAAGCCTCTTTCTTCTTCTCCTGATTACTTTTCTCCCCACATGTGAAATCCCTCCTCTGCCAAACTCCAACCGCTGCCTTCTTCGACTCCTTACCTCTCTCTCACTACCTTCTCCTCAAAACGACCTAATCTCAAGCTCTAAACTCGCATAACCTGCCACCCTCACTCCCATACCCGTCGAACATCTCCGACTGCCGCAAACCTTGCGGCGCCCAGCTTCCACTGACGCAACCCTCTGAGGCCGAGCTCTACCCGCCTCTAGCCCTAACCAACCTCGACTGCACCTTTCCCATCCTCTATTGAATCCGAAATCCATCCCGACTCAAGACCGACGCCTCTTAACCTCATCTCACCAAAGCCAGCGCAAGCCCATTCTCCCTCCAGTTGACCTCCTATAGGCCGTCCTCTCCGACCCCCCACTCCCGTCGACCTCCTCAAACCGCAAGCAACCGAAACTTGCTCTCTAGTTTGACAGCCCCTTCAACCCTATTCATCCCTAACCGGCCTCCATTGTGTCCAGTTAATTACTAGCTAGGTAAAATTATATGTATAATCCCTGGAGCTCAGTTATTATTTGATAGTAGCAGTTACTATTACAATTACTAATGATTATAATTATCATTAATTATAAGAGTTACGATTGATTATTGTTATAATTAACACTAATTATAATTATCATTAGTTATAACAGTTAGTAATTAACTGTTATTATAATTATTGATAATTATGATTACTATTAGCTATAATAACTAACTCTCGGTTATTTTTCTAATTTAATATCAATAATAATTATGTGTTATAATTAGTAACAAATTATTTTTATAATCACTATTAATTATAATAGTTATTAATCAATTGCTATTATAATTATTATTAATCATAATAAGGATAGTTACTATTTATGGCCATTATCAAAAAAAAAGAGGAGACAAAAAAAAAAAGAGAAGAAGTCAAAAAAGGAAAAGAAATATAAAAAAGAGAGGGAAAGAAGAGAGATTTCAAAAAAAAAAAAAAAAAGAGTTAAAAAAGAAAGAAAGAAAATTTGAGCATTTTCTCATCGCGAACACCGCCGTCATCATCACCTCGCAAAGGTATAACTCTTCCAACTCAAAAAAATACTGCTCTCCAGGCTTGCGACGAGCCGGCAAACTTCCCTACACACTCATGTAGTACAGTGGGAGAGAAAACGGTGCGACGCTTGCAACGAGGTGGATAAACCTCAGAGCTCTCACATAACGTAACGAGAACGAAAATTAAGTACCCTTAAGCGCCCGTGTAACATAGCGGGGGAGAGAAAATTGTTTTCTTTCAAAACAGGTTCTCGAAGACCCGTAAGCGCTCATGTAGCTTAGTGAGGATTAAAGAAAATACAGTCACAGTGTCACTTGACATCTACCTGACGAGCTCATATAGCATGGAGGGGAAGGCTATGTCTCTTGGTTTTTTCCCTTACTAGGGGAGACGCTAGGAGACTACCGAAATTTCTGGTGAACAGGGGACTTAATTTGAATAGAATGCAAGAGACCTTGAACTCGCATGGACAGCAGGGAACCTATTTGAAATCAAATGATTAATAATTCAAACTTAAACTTGAATCAAATAATAAAACCTGAACTCAAATGAACTTGCACATTGAACTTAAATCTAATTCAAATTCAAACTTGACTTGAAGGATCAAAAGGTACCTGAGCTTGAATCAAACTCAAACAGCAGGAGACTTGAACAATCTACAACGAACATGAAATGGTTGTGACAATTCATATACAAGTATATGCTAAGGACTTGTGGACTTCAATATAACTTATAACATATCTACAAGCAAGAATTGAATGGAGAAATGCAATAACATGCTTATAATTAACAATAAAAGATTTTTAATGAACATAAGGAATTGTCCCTTCAATTGGAATGCAAATGTCATCAAGCAAATCCATCCTGCGAGATTTAAGTCATCTTTATATGATAGTGAAAGACTGGTAAACATTCAACATGGCTCATCTACATGTAAGCAACCATGCCCATCTATTTACGAATACAAAATCAAAATGCAGTCAAATGTATTGAACCCTACAAGCAATAGGGGTCAAAATATATGAAGAAATTGTTAAAGACTGAAGTTCATCCAACAGTCAACATTCACTTGCAAACACTAATGGGAAACAATGCGACTATAATGAATATCAAAGTGCGTTCATGAATAAGACATAGAAGCTCGGCTATAACTCTTCCTCGACTATAATTAGTAACTTTGATGTTACTTAGGTGTAAATAAATACACCAGACTCTTATAAGTGATGATATCCAGTATTAGATGGGTATGAAGAATCCCTAGCAAATACTGGTACACAGTTTAGCTGCAAGTAGCAGTAGTTGGTACACTACAAAGGCGATGAATCCTTTAAGACAATGCAATGTGCCATTCCCCAGCAAAGATCAAAGACCCTGAGCAAAAATCAATGTTTAAAATTGCGTATTCGGGTATTGAGGCGTTTTTCATTCGTGAGGCGAGGCGTAAGCCTCAAGGCATTTTGAGGCGTAAGCCTCAAAATCAAAAGATTGCGTAAACACAAATGATAATTTTTTTTATATACTAATGAGTGAATAATATAAAACACAAAAAAAAAAACATAGGTTATGAAGTGAAATAAAAATATCTCAATAATAAGACAACATGAAATATAGTTCAACTCAAAATTCTATCTTTCCCAATCCCAATATTCTATTCATTAACATATAATTCCAATTTCCAAAAATAAATAGCAATGACATATCACATAAGAACTCATAAGTCATCAGCACTGTCATCACTAAGGGGTTTCTTCATTTGAATCATCATTATGGTTAACTGCTCTCTCCCCTTCCTCCTCCTCTCCTATAGAGTCAAATGTTGGGCATTTACTTCAAGATTTATGTAAGTTTTAATATATATAGCGTGAGGCGTAAGCCTCATGCACGCCTCACGCTAGTGAGGCGAGGCGGGCCTCAACCAAGTTGAGGCGCAAGCCTCATAAAAAAAACTCGAGACGTAAGCATCGAGGCGTTTTTTTACTAGAATTGCGCAAAGGCGAGCCTCATATTGCGCAATTTTAAACCATGACAAAAATATAAAAGAATTGTGATAGATGCAAGCATCTACAACCAATAGCAGAAGATTCGTTAATGCACAGTAATATACATATAGAAAGTAATAGATGCAATCTACCTGTATACAACGAGTAAATGGCCGTAGTGTTACACCACGCCACCGGATCCGCAACATGTATACAAGTGGACAAAAGGCATGTACGAGCTTACAAGTATAATGTTGTATTCAAATGAGGGTTTCCCACACAATTGAGCAGCATCAAATATTCCTAAAAATGCCCCCGCACATTCACCACAAATATATATACATAAATACAAAGAAATGCATATGCAATGATACACCTGCATTGGCCCCAGCGAGTGTGTTGTAGGAATACAGGTGAAGTCTAGGGATGCTCTGCGGGTCAATAAATTTGAACCCGGTCCTCCTAAGCAAGTACATAGGAGTAGACATGGTTCAGAAAATAATTATAAAATGCCCCCAAACACCGGCATGGCCGGCGAGCGTGTTACAGGTACACACGTAATGTCTAGGGATATTGCATTGGTCAATAAATGAGCCACAGTTCGATCCCGATCCTTTTATAGAGATTGATAGGAGTCGACACAGCTAAAATTATTAAGCAGATATACAGTCAAGGTGTCAACTGGAATATTTGTTTTATACGTTCATATAAGGCCTTCAAGACATATGAACAGAAAAATTCATTAATAAAACATAAAGTCTACCAAACCCGATCCTCTGTCGGCAAGTCGATAGAGTCGACAAGGTTCAATTCATAAATAAGAATTCCCCGTAATCACCTTGATTACGGCCGAGTTGACAGAAAATCTCAATCAATATCCAAAATGCCATCCCAAATACCTATAAAAATCCAAATTTCCAAAAATCATCCAAAATCCAAAATATTTATAATTGAAATTAATCATCAACTACTTAAAGCATAAAAACCATCCACAATAGTTTGCCGAGGTGGACAAATATGAAAATTAACTTCAGCTCACACAGAGCTTGTGAGTTAATATCTGGTTGAGAATATCACTATGATTCATTCTCAAACAATATCTTGCTAGTAAAGATGTGGCACATGTCCTCTAAGTGGCAGTTTTTGTCGTCAAATGGCACCGCAGGATAAACGGTTATAACCGTGACCCTCTGAATCCGGTGGTTTGCCGCCAAATGGCACCACTAAATTATAATTATGGCATCAAATCCTTGAGATATGAATCAATATGATATAATCGATATGGCACAAAAACTCTCTATTAACTAAGGTGGATTCAAATTTGTCCCTTTACACAAATATCCACCCCAAGTCTACAAGGTACCCTTGAATGAAGCAACCAATGGCTGCCGACAAGGATCCTTCTGTCAGGTTAGGTCGACTACCTCCTCTGACTAAGTAGACCAGGAAACATGATGGCCCGGGATGATGGAACCATTCGATCTTGATCGGGTTCATCATCCATTCCCACACCATTCATTTTAAGTGCAAGATGGCGTAATTTCAAATTTTAAATATCAATTCTTCAACCATTACAAATGCCCATACTACTATTATATGCCACATAACATGTATTTCTACGTATCTGATCGACGACTAGCCTTAATCGAAAGTTCTCTCTCGCTATCAGGAGGGGTAATTAACTATAGGGGCTTGCGCTTATAGGAAATCAATACTCAAATCATAAAATCCTCGCAAAGGGTGAAATCTCTAGGTAGTGTCTTATCTATAGACCCAATCTGCCTTCCCAAAATTTACCCCGTGACTTAATTAGTTAAAATTCCCCCGAAAAGCAACGAGGGAGGCCGGGGCCGAATTTTCAAAGCCCACACTTACCAAGGCATACAACATAGATCATTGCTTAAATGAAGTATGAAACAAAGAAGATGTGGTTCGAATGATGATTATTTCTTACAAATTGTCATGTCTTTTATTGTGTTGCCTTGTGCTACTGTTCTTGAACAGTGATTTGTGGTGCTGAAATTGATAGATTTTTTTCATATTCATAAACGTGATGTGATTATTCCTCTCTTGAGGTAGGGGTGTCAATATTTAACACGACCCAAAAATCCGACTCGAACCCGATCTGAAAATTCCGGGTTATGGTCAACCTAGACATGAAACTGGTCATGTTCGGGTTTAACAATTTGACCTGTTCCAAAAATCAGGTCGGGTTCGGGTTAACCCTTTGACCCGAAAGTGACCCAAAATTGACTCGTTTTTTATCCAAAAACCCGTTTTTGACCTGGAAAACTGAGATTGACCCGTTTTGACATGAAAAGCGAGTTTGGCCCATTTTTTACCCAAAAACTACCAATTTTTTCATGGTCCTGGGTCTTCCGGGTCATGTTGGGTTGACCCAGACCTGAAGCGGGTCGGGTTCAGGTCCGAAAAATCGACTCGTTTGCAAAAATGGGTCGGGTTCAGGTTGACTCGAATAGTGTCGGGTAAATTTCAGGTTCGACCCAAACCTAACCCTTGACCCAAAATTGACACCCCTATGTTGGGGTACACTTGACACATCCTTAATGGTTGTTCAAGTGGTGCCTCATTATTCTTAGGCATTCATTTTGACTGATGTGATCTTTAAAATGCAGTTAAATGAGGGAATCAACACATGATTCTACCATCCAATAGTATGTAAACACTTGTTATTCCTTAGATGCGGCTTTTTTCTCAGTCATTCCTTCATCTTTTGGGCATGGTGTATGTTCGGTTATTTGTCTACTAGGCAAACCTTTGTTGAATGCCTTTAGCTTCCAAAAGCATGCTTATTCTATTGTGGTTGCCTATGTAAGTGATGGGGACATCAGATCATGGAAAGTCTATCAGAGACGTGGCCGTCGATCTACGGCCACGATTGAGTCGTTGTATTTCTGAGTTGTATTATGTATTTTCTTATTTATGATGTCATATTGTATTTGCTTTATTAGTTTTCCGTTTTTTTACTCCTTAAGGGAGGTCATATATAAGCCCAATGGGCGTTGTCATCTTCTATTTTCTTGTGTGTCTTTGTACGAGGCTATATATATAGCCTCATTATTCTTTTTTGAGGTTAATGAATGAATGATTGATAAAATTTTTCCCCTTGCTAGATTTCTTTGTGAGATCTTGAGAGTGTTTGAGAGATGAATTCCTAGGAGAGGGAAATGGGATCACCCACCAACCTTGGAGACGGTCGGGTTCGTGATTCTACCTTCTCTATCTTTTTTCTCCCCTCCTTCCTCCCTCAACTAGCCGTCCGGCCTAGAATTCCTCCCCTTCTCCTTAAGCCGCCGGCCCACCACACAACTTCCCCTCTCCATTGGTTAAAACCCAACTCCCTTTCCACTTTCACCTGTTCCCTTCTCCCCTCACCCTACCCACCCACGGCTCACCCACCAAACCGCCAGCCCCTAGCTCCCCTTTGGGTCCCCTCCAAAATTCAAATCACCTCTTGAATCCTTTACATATATTTATTCTTAATTTGGGAAGACTTAAATTAAATTTCAAGGCAATTTGAAGAAAATTTCTTTCCTAATTTAAGAAATCTCAAAAAGTTTCCTAAATTAAATCATTTGAATTTTCAAAATTTCTTTCCTAATCTAAAATAAAAATAGAAAAATCTCCCCATATTTGATGCAGGAAAGTCCTTTTAAATTTCCTAAATCCAACTATTTGGGAATTAATTCAAATACCCCCTCCCCTCCTCACTTGACCGAAATCCCCTAAGCCCCACACCTCATTATTTTCTTTCCTAAAGCAAGTATTTAATTTGGAAACAACTCCTCCTAGCCCATCATCCCGCCAACCTCTCTCCCTCTCCTCCCATGCAATCACCCTAGGCTCAACCTGAAGTTAGTTATCCCAAGCCCTTGCCCCCCCCCCACCTTCCACCACCTAAATTCTTGAGGAAAATCTGCTTGGACAGCAAAGAACACTTCCGTCAATACCTCGACACGACAAGATCGATGCACGATCGATCCGGATCTTGATTACGGTCTCGCCTACGACGAACAAGGGTTTGTTTGCATCCTGCACTCAACCTTTTTTGACGTCAACCCTCGCATCGACAACATCATCGAGGAATATGTGGAGCGCATTCTAGACGCTCTCGTCGAAGCCATAGAGGAGCAACTTGCTACCGTACAGTGGAGGATTACATCCGAGCCTTGACGAAGGTCTTTCAATCTTCCTCCTCTTGTATTTCCTTAATCTAACCCTCTCTTTTGTGATTTGATTTAATTCATGAAGATCGTGTTCGCCTAACTCTGCCGAGCTTAGTAAACGTAGGATTGAGTGCACTTTATTTGCTTCTAATCTTATTGTTAGATTAGGGATTTTTATTGAAAGCTATTACATTTGCATGTTGTTGAACCTCTTGTTATTTTGATAATTCAAGTGCTTAGTGTGCAACATAGCCTAAACGGAAGTGACAGCTCTTACATTTTATTTTGTCGTTTTCATTTGCTGGTAGTTCTAATCATTATTATTCTAATCAATAAGTCGTGCAAGCTCTTATCAAATCACTTTTAGCATTGTAGTCCTACATTAGTAAGCTTCGGAGAAGTTGTTATTATGGTTCATATGGGTGATTTCCATTCGTTGTTCACCTATGATATATGTATTAAAAAGACATTTATTTCAACCATGTTTAACTTTGAACATGATTTTGTAGTTATGCAAATACTAATCTAAGTTTTGGTCCAGGTGTGTCATTTTCTAATTTTATGAGATTCATTTTAATCAAATTCATCATCATTTCTAGAAGTATTGATTCTTCATACCACATAAAAAGCGAGGCTAGCGGCATGATGAAATTTGGAGACGAAAGAAAAATGATTTTTATGCTCACATCACAATCGACTCAACAGTACTATGATGGGTTGCAATAATGAAAAACACTGACATTGAAGAGGACGCATCAGAGCCAATGGTAAATTCCTTGCCGTCAATGTACTTGCTTTCTCCAGGAGTTCACACATAGACTTCAATGAGTTATTGGCAAACAAAAATTCGAAACGACTATCTTTGAGCTGTTGAACCAAGCTACCTTGATAATTGAAGGATCAAGATTGAACACCTCCAACATTTTTTTGGTTGAAATGGGAAAAACATGCCTGGAGAGACTCATTCTCTTATGCCTTATGCAGTGACAGGTTTAATAGCTTTTTCTCAGCTTTTAGATGTAAGAGAATTTCCAAAATTTATCCTGAAATCCTGTAAGGAAATACTTGAAGGGAAAAGTATGAAAACCAATAGTTCCTTCAAGGTTATTAGCATCATTCAACACTTGACTGAGTTTACAACTATATGAATGGTCCTTATGGCCTCAATTCCAATTAAATGTTCTAAAGGGTCTGTCGCACCTTAACCTACATAACCACTACATAATAGCAGACTACAAAAAGCTAGAGCGAAGTAGAGTGAGAGAAACATTATTCATTAATATCATATTATACACTTTCATCTAATTATATGCATTTAAGTTTCCATCTAAAATTTATAATCATCAAAATAATATACAGAGCTACACTATAACCATAAGCATACATATAAAATTGAAATCTTAAAATTTTCATTTCCACCAATCATAAAGTTACAACCTCAAAAAAAAATTATATATCACATATATATTATCAAATCATTATTAATCTTATAAAAGAGTGCTTGTTTCACATCTATTTAAAACAATCACATCCATGTAATTTTCATTCCATCGGCTTCTTTCTATTAACTTAAAGAATTAACAAATATAAGTTCAACAAAGATGAGCATAAAGCCCAATAGATTACAAAAATCCTACTAGAGAATTCAATACATAGAGAAGAAATCAATATGTATGCTTTCAATTTCATAATAAGAAGAAGATTATAATTACTTGTAGTGGATATGGAAGCAAATGAAATCATATAATCATATACCATAAGATTTATATCACGATTTTCAAAGACAAGCATACTCATGATACACTAACATTTTATTTAATATTATACAATTAATGATTGTCCAAACTATCCTTAATACCATCTTATATTATTATTATAATCATATATGCGTATTAGATCTTTTCTATCATGATTAGGATTGTCATCTTAGCACACATAGGCGTAATGATTAAGAGGATGTTTGGTTGGATGCAGAGTAAAATGGAACATAGTGTAAAAAGAATGCAGTGTATTCAAAATATTTGGAGTAGTTCGAATAAGCATAAATTAAATGCAGAATTTTTGTTTGGCTTGAGTAACGCGAATTTAATATAAAGCCCAACAATGGTGTTGGCCAGTGGCCTGCGAGCAGCAGCTAGCAGCCGCCTAGTGGTGAGTGTTGAACCTCAAATGGCAACGACAAGAGGCAACAATATCTTATGGTGACGATGGCAGCTAGCGATGACAATGGCCAAGCGAAAGGTGGCGGGAGGCAGCAACAGCGACTGGGGCGAAAAGCGACGACGGCAAGTGGCAAGGGTAGTAGAAAAAAAAGGTCATGTGTTGTGGCAATGACGAGCGACAATGAGCAGCAACAATGGTGCTGAGCGACATTGGCGACGGCATGGTAGAATTTACAGTATATTTGAAAATCAATCAAATCTAACGATTTTCAAACACATAAAAATTAAGTTAAATGGTTAATTCCAAATATTTTAAAATTTTACTCCGCATTTTTTTACCTCATACCAAGTATCAATATTTTCATAACCCCTGCCTTTCGAATCCTTCACGCTTCTTTTACTTCAAACTAAATAACCACTAAACACAAACATTTTCATCTTGAACTATAATAAATATTACCCAAAACTCACATATAATCATTCATGCATTTATTCAACATATAGAGAACACAGTATACTCTCTCAATCTACTTAAACAAGCTCTCCATCTTATCCTTAAGTATGGCAATTCATAATTTAAGCATGCCTTGTTAAGAGTATTGTATGTGCAAATGAATAATCGCATATTTCATATTCATGTCTAAAACATGTGGGAAGCTTTACATGCTAGCATAACCGAAGTACAAGTCCATAAAAAATTTAAAACATAGAAGACATCTTCACTTCATACAAGATACCTCTATGATATCATGGATTACCTCATACATTCATATCATAGCTCATGACTTGGTCAATGAATATTCCAAGTTACATCATTATGACTATGAAACATTACATGAATTAGAATAGGGTCTCATGGAGTATTAACATTCCATGGGCATATAACAGGAAAATGCATGCAGGAATCATAACTAGTCAAATATAAAGAGATTTTCATCATCAAAGTATAACATGTAAGAATCATGCATAACTTCACATACAAATCCATGATCCAGCACATATCTTTTAAAACATCATGCAAGATAGAGATATAATGGATTCTAAAATTCTATAATAGAATCATATCTCATTAGAGAGCAAAAAATCCTAATGCAATTGACTTTCCAAGCTTGCTAAAATGAAATCCTAACCCTAGCTTCTCTTCTTCAAATATTTTCTTGAACACTTATTCACATGTTTCCTTAGCTTCTCTGTTGTAGAAAGTGGCTCTATAAAATTATATGGCATATTTTACTCTTCTGTGTATTTCTTTGTTACTAAGGTAGCTTTCCTCCACTCCATACAAGTCAATTCATGCCCCATGTTATGCCTTCTTTCCATATGGCATGTATTAGTCATGGGTTTTAAGTAATAATAATGATATAATTTAAAAATAAAACGTGGGCTTTAAAAATTTGTGCCTTGTCCTCTCTGCATCATTTTTGTTGTCAGCGAGGAGAGTTTTAACGAGTTTAATTTTGGGGTAAATTTTCAGAAGGCATATTAGGTTTTAGATAAGATACTACTCAGAGATTTTGCCCTCATTTTGTGAGAACTTTATGATTTGAGATCTTGTTTCCCATAGGCACAAGCTCCTATGGTTAATCACCCCTTCCGATAACGAGAGAGCACTTTCAATTAAGACTAATTGTTAAAATAGGCATTTAGAATCGAGCGTATAGTAGCAGCAGTTTTAAGAGTTTTAAATTTTGAATTTATTGAATTTTAATATTTGAAATTTATCACCACACACTTAAAGCGACTAATGAGGGAATGATGATAGGCCCGATCAAGATCTCATAGTTCCGTTGTGCCGAGTTATCATGATCCCTAATATACTTAATCATAAGAGATAATCGACCGAATCTGACTGAAGGATCCTTGTTGGCAACCATGGGTTATGTCATCTAAGGGTACCTTGTAGACTTGGGGTGAATGTTTACCATAGGGACAAATTTGAGTCTACATTAGCTAACAAAAGACTTTATGCCCTATCGATTATACCCTATTAATTCATTACTCAAAGATTTAAAGTCATTAAAGAACATACGGGCTCTGACCTTGATCATAATTTAATGGTACTATTTAGAAGTAAAACCACTTGGTCAAAAGGCCTCGATCATAACCGTTTATCTATCGTGACATTTGGCGGTGAAACCACTAGTTAGAAGACACGTATCACGTTCTTACTAACAAGAGATAGTTTGAGAATAAATCTCAGTGATATTTTTTATTGAATATTCGCTCTTTATGAGCAGAGATGATTTCCAAATGTATTTATCTCGACAAATTGTTGAGGAGATGGATGGATTTTTGTTTTAAAAGGTGATTTAATTTTATTTCAAAATTTAGATTTTTGGTGATACTTGTATTTTAAATTTTTATTGAAATCAAAGTTCCTTAATGATTCATTTTGAGATGTGGGAGAATTTAAAAGATAGAGACCCCTCCGGTGGAGATTAACTTTCAATATGGCTATCATCAAGGATTTTGAGTAATTTCATTTCATTATTTGAACCTTATCGACTCTGTTTACTTACAAACAAAGGATTAATTCCAGCTACTAATTTTTACGTTTTTCGTATAGGTAGAAGGGTCGAGAGTCCATAATTTAATATGTGAATAATCTTTATAAAAGATCTTAAAGGCCTAATGTGAATGTATAAAAATAAATATTTTAACGGACTCACCAAGCACTGGCTCCAAGAGCTTATGCTTTTAATGAGTGAATTTCTTATAAGAGGCCTTGAAGGCTTAATGTGAACATAGAAAATCAAATAGTCCGGCTAATGCCATGATCGTGTATTTACTCATTGGCTCAAATCATATCAACTTCTATTCATTCGATGAGGAGGATTAGACTAGAACGTATGTTCACTTTTAACTCGCACAGCATTCTCAGACCTTGAGTTTAAAAAATGAGTGTGGTAGTTGGAGCACATGCGAATAGTTTAAAATTTATTTTGAATAATGTGCATGCCTTTCAATTTACTTATACACTTTATTTTGCACACTTGAAAACTCATTCATTATTTCTTTAGTTTGCACAGTAATCTCAAACATCATGTGTGTACATATGTAACGCTCGTACGGGCCCATGCAAAAATATGCTTTTAAGTGCATTTTGCATAATGGATTATATGTTGCATATGATTTGCATGATGATGATGTATTTGCATGTTGCTTAGAAAGAGAGCATAATTCATTTTCATATTGTGTAGTGTGTATTCCTACTGCATCTACATGTTGTATATCATATACATGTGAAGTGTTTGCATGTAGTGTGGTTCATGCACATAATATAGTTGTTTATTGAATGGTAAATATGCATGATACATTTACACGTTGTGCGAAACACTTGCATGAATCACTTGCACAATTCAATTGCACATCGCATGATCGATGACGTATGTGCATAACACGTGCATGTTGTATGACATACATATGTAATGTCTTTTATATATTGAATGATGTATGTACATGTTATATCAACATGTTATCGTGCTTGTGCAATATATTTGCAAGTTTCACACATAATACACTTGCACAAATTCGATGCATTTGCACAATATACTTGCAAATTTATATGATTGTTGATGCATTTGTAAAATGCACTTGAATGATCAATGGTATGCATACACACTGCTTATTACTCTCGTATGGTGCATTTGTATGTTACGAGTACATTTTCATTATATAATTAGGAGATGTGTAGGAAATTTTTCTTATGAATGATTTGGCAAATATCATGCACTTCAATGAAAAAGTCGTACATCCGTGATATGCAATAGTTCACGAGGTGTACGGCACATTCATCAGAATATGAATCCATTTACTTTTGGCAGCTAGCATGCACGCCACCTGGGGCACTTAACGCCTGTGACTTTCAATATGATTTTTATTCTCATTTTATTATGGAGCACTTAGCCAGAATAATTACTGGGAATATACGAGGGTCCTATGTAGTAGCTATTAATGTAAATGCATTTTAGTATGAACATAAATACTTTTTACTTTTACCTTTTTTTTAAGATAATTGATGCTCGTATTCAGGTGTATTTATACTAGTATTTCACTCGTGAATACTCAAGGAATCAATGTATGAGTCTCGAAATGGCATCTTCACATTATCGCAACATGAAACTTCTTACATGCCACATTTATATTATTTTAATATGAAGCTTCATTGCTCATTCATGGTTGGATTTTTTATTTGGTCGACCCCCATACATGGCTATTTTTTTATTATAAATATGATGACATTCCTTAGTTCATTACATACATTTCAACTTGTGAAGAGTGTTGCTAAGGGATTTGAGTGTGTGTGAGTTAAGAGCTAAGAGAATGAAATTTGGTTCATGCTTGTTGGTGAGCAACTAGTTATCATACAAGTTCAATTATGTTTTGTTTTATTTTTTTGTTTATTTTTATTTTCAGCGTTTGAAATCTAGGATGTCATGCACTTTTTAAGTTTTCTTAAAGTTTGGGTAGATTTCATTTTGTCAAAATTATCAGGTTATTAATTTTAGTGTAAATTTCAACAACGCCCTGTCATCGTCCCCGCATCGAGGGGTACATCTAAATATTTTAGGCATTCCCGCGTCGACGGCTATATCTGAATATATTAGGCCTTCGCGCATACCAAGAAAGGCAACCATGAGCCTTCAAGTACCTATTTATAAAGCACATCATTTCCCCGTCTACCAAGAAAGACATTCAAGGGTACTTAATTTTTTATATATAACAAATTTTTCCTCTTGTCAAGAAAAGCAATTACAAGTACTTATTTTCATGCATAAAATATTTTCTCGTTTGTCAAAAAAGGCAATCACGAATATTTATTTTCATACAAAACATATTTCCCCCTCTACCAAGAAAGGCGGTCATGAGTACTTATTTTATGCAAATAAATTTCTCTATTTGCCAAAAAAGATAGTCACGGATCTTTATTTTCATACATTGTAATTTATAAAATAACTAGTGTCAAGATTATACCTCAAAAGTCCACGACGGAAGCAATGAAGCAGGACTAGGGGTGTAAACGAGTCTAGCCGAGTGGAATATCTACCTAATCGAGCTAAGCTTGTTTAGTTATTACTGAGCTCTAGCTTGACTCGAGCTCGTTTACAAAGCTCGAGCTCGATTCGTTAAAAAATACATAAGCTCGAGCTCGACTCCATTGTTGAGCTCGATTTTTTAGTTTTAAATAAAAAATCAATTTTCTATATTTTTTTTCTTTTATATAGAATTAATTTAAAATTACTAAAATATATTATATAATATTAATTTAAATTAATTAATAAATATATTTAATTTAATTGAGCTGGTCATGAACTTTTGAGCTGAGCGAGGCTTGAGCTCGAGCTCGAGCTCATTTAATACATAAGCTAGAGTACATGCTCGAGTTCAAACTCGTGGCTCGATAAGCTCGACTCGCAAGCTTGTTAACAAATCGAGCTCGAGCCGAATCGACTCCCTTACACCCCTAAGTCGGATGAAGACGACAACACCTATACCTGGGATACACTATATAATTATTATTATTATTATTATTTATTTGATAATAATTATATATTAAATTTTTTTTAATATAGAGCGCGAGAGAAAAAGAGAGGTTTTTCTCTCTTTCTAGAATAAAGAAAGAGGGAAAGAGGGGATTTGGAGGAGATGATTTTGAGAAAGAAATTATGAATTTTCTCTCTTTTCTATAAGGAGAACATTTTTTCTCTCTATATATGTAGAGAAAATTTTTTCTCTCTAGGCATAGAGAGAGAAAGTGAGATATGATGGGTTTTTTTTTATTTAGAGGGTGTATGAGGTCTTTAGGAAGCTTTTTTGTGAAGAGAATACGGTGGTTTGAGGGGTATGAAGAGAGATTAAAAATTTAGGATTTGGATTATGATTAGGAAAGAAGATGATAAGAAAGAAGAAGGGGAAGAGGAAGAGGGAAAGAAGAAAAGAATAAATGAGATTGGTGGAGAAAGAAATAAGAAGAAAGAAGAAAATGTAGTTTGAGTGAGAAGGAGAAGGGAAAAAGAGAAGAAGAAGAAGAAGGGATGGAGAGAAAAAGGTTTACCTAAGGGCGGCGGCGGCGGGAATGGCCTGGCGACTGCGGCTGCGGCTGCGGCTGCGGCTGCGGCTGCGGCTGCGGCTGCGGCGGGAATGACCGGGCGGCGGCGGGGCGGCGGGAGGAGCTTCATGCGAGAGAGAGGGAGCCGAGAGGGAAGGTGTCGGTTTGCTTGCGTGCGTGGCAGTGTCGTCAGGATTGCGTGGGCCCGTTAGGGCTAGAATAAGGGTTTAAGTGGGATTTAGGGGTTATTTAGTAATTTTTCTTCTTTTTATTTATTTTGAATTCTTATTTATAATAACTTTAAATATAAATTTATTTTAATTTATTTTTTTTATTAATCATGTCTAGATTCAGCATGTCCATGCCATCTCGAACAGCGCACACAAAATTTTATTTTTTGTTGATTGACAACTTCGATTAACATGGATGTCGCTCATAACAATTGCAATTGTCTTGAATGTCATGGCACTATCCATTTCATGAACAATTGTCATTACAGCAATTTGGATTATTGGTCGACGTGTGTTGAGTGAGTTTCGCGAGACGTCACACTATTTCTCTTTTGAAACTTATCGTGTGTGATCGACTCTAGGGGTGTCAATTCGGGTCAACCCGTCGGGTTCGGGTCGAACCCAACCCGACACGGATCTAAACGGGTCAACCCGAATCCGACCCGTTTACAAAAACGGGTCGAGCATTTCAACCCGGACCCGACCCGGCCGGGTTGCCGGGTTGACCCGACTCGACCCGCGACCCGGCAGTGGGTGACGCGATACGGCGCGGGGGCGGGCAGCGGCGAAGGCGCGCGGGCGGCAGAGGCGTCACGCGCGGGCGGCAGCTGCCGCGCGAGTGACGCGATACGGCGCGTGCGGCAGCTGCTCTCGGCACGCGGGCAGCGGCTCCGCTTCTCGGCACGCGGGCACTCGCGCGGCAGCCGATCTCGGCACGCGGCACGAGGGCAGGGGGCAGGGCAGCGGCCGGGCAGGGGGCAGGGCAGCGGCCAGGCAGGGGGGCAGGGCAGAGCGGGGCAGCGGTCAGGCAGCAAAAAAATTCATTTTTTTTTAAATAAACGGGTTTGCGGGTTGACCCGGCAACCCGCCGGGTCAACCCGAACCCGACCCGTTTATCAAACGGGTCGGGTCCAACCCGGATTTTCCGGGTCGGGTCCGGGTCGGGTTTTCGGGTCGGGTCAAATATTGACACCCCTAATCGACTCAACCTTGACACTAGCATTGAGGTCAAAATAAAATTATTTATAATTAATCATAATTATGCACTTACATTAAATTAAAATACACCATACATTAAAGGTAAGGCAAGTTTTTAAATTAAGATTTATTAATAATTATCTCAACAATTTGACTATAACTATCTTATTTCTCATCTAAATTTCAAATTCTTCTATAATCAGAAAAGCTAACTAAATTCTCCACAACTTCAATGTTAATGATTTCATTCAATTCATGCTCTAATTTCTTCTTGCATTTCTATGCTAAATGAATTAAACTCAATATGCCTTGGTCACATGAGTCATGCTATTCAATTCATGATCGTTTACTATGACTTTATTTTTAATATATATGCAGATGAGACAAAAGTTTTTTTTTAGTTATGACGAGGTTGATCAAACCTTTGTAAGAGTCTGAGTGAGTGATTTTGAGTTTTTACTAGAGTGCTTCCTCAAGTCATAAACTAGGCCATGTTATCAAGCTCGAGTTCAACACATTTAACTGTGCTTTGTTTAGCATATTTTTATGCAATGGAGGTTTCTCCGATCCCTCTGTTTGATGAAGGGAAAATTATTCTGTGTAGTCATCGAATCGTCCGGAGACGAATCAAAATGCATCACGTCACCTGGTGCACAACAGTACACAGCATCGGTACACAAAAAAATAACGTGGCGAGTCCTGATTCACCTTCGGACAACGTCCAGTGACCGCACAGAATAATTTCTCTTGATTAAGAGATGCTTTCAGGTGGAAAGAAAGTTCTCTCATCTCATCTTAGTCACTAATTTCTCTCTTCTTCGTGCCCTCCATCCTCATTATGAACACCAAGGAAGATGTTGAAATCATATTTCACACTAGTGAACTTACTAAAACCCAATCTTCAATCAGTCATATCAGAGTAACTGTTAAACAATAAATTTATAATTACTTTATAGCGGTAAGAGAAAGCGAGCATGCCCATTACTGTATTTGGTGACAAATTAAAAGGATGAAAATAAACCCAGCATGCACATTTTATAAGAGTCGGGAAAATGTGTTCAAACCCTAGGCAAGAACATCGGCTGTAATTTTTCTAGAAACAATTAAAGAAGAATCTCAAAACAATTGTGTAGGGTTTTTCTAATCCAGAGCACCATCAAACAAATCCAACAGAACATAGAACTCCCGTCACAAATTCTTAAAACAATGCAAATCCAGCAATTGAAACCCCTAATAACTCAACATAAAAATAAATTTATTAACAAAAAACTCACTCAGTACCCAGTTCGATCCTTCCTTGAAAGCGCTTCCTGAAGTAGAACAAGGAGAAAAGGGGGCAAACAGATGTGAGCAAAGGGGTAACAATGGAGAAGCATTGTTGCCCATAGAGAGTGGCATTTATAGTTTCCTTCAGAGCTAAAATGGGAGGAAATTTTGTTTTTTTGTTTTTGCAGTAAAGAGATTTCGATAGAAGAAAATAAATTTTTAAAACTCTTTCAGGATAAACATCATATCAGATTAGGCCAACTTTTACCTCTCAGTTAATGGAGAATGGCCAAAAAGATGCTCGCAGAAAAAATTCAAAAAACTGCCCACTTTAACTTTGGCCATTTGTTTTGCCGTTACAAATTTTGTTTTTCAATGGCCCATTTGGATCATTTTATCATTTATAATAATAATAATAATTTTTAAATATATGCTGTATTTATATATTTGATTTTTAACATGATATAATTGATAAAAAGATTATGTAGCAGATCCCACGTAGTGGAATAAAGGTTTGATATCATTATTGTTGTTGTTGCTCTATTTATATATTTAGTTATTTTAATTTTATTAAAAAAAATTTTAAAACAATTTTTTGTTATTTTAAAGAATTTTTATTTCTTTTAATAAAAACTATTCGATCGTTCATCACAGTCAGCATTCTGTCATTAGGGTATCTACAACCAAAAATCTCATTTTTCACTCTAAAATACAATGAAACTCAAATATGCAGTGATCCATCTCCAATCGAATTCCATTTTGTGTGCTTTTGCGAAGGTAACCGTCTTTCTTATCTTTCCCGCATTTTTTTCAGCAAATTCGGTTGAGAAAGAAAAATCGCATAGGTAAACAATGTAACGTCAATATTGACGTTACACTGTTCACCCGCAAGAAAATAGCGAAAGATTTTCGTTCGGCTGGAGCAACCGAACGATGTCATATGCATGTTTGACATTCGGTTGGAGATGTCCTTACTATTATTATCATCCATCATCATTATCATATATAATATTTAATAAAATTTAAATTTAAATTTATTTTTGAGATTAAACATATTTTATTTTATATTAACATATAAGCGAAATAGATAAGGAAATAGGAAGTGATCATAAATGGAGCCTAAATTCAAGCATGGGTTCAGATTTCTAAGATTATCTAATAGGGATAAAATTGATTTGTATTAATGTACGTTAGAAAAGGAAAAAAAGAATAATAAATTGGAATGAGACAAAAGAACTTCGTTTTTTAAATAAATGCAAAAATTATATTTAATATTGGGATCATGTTGCTTATTTAAAACGATTGATCATTCAATGACATTATATTAAAAAAAGTTACTCTATGCATGAAAAATGAATGTTGATCCATGAGTTTTGATTGGTATTAAATTTTGATAATAAAAACAAGAATTTGAATGAGAATTTGACTCTTAACATAAATTTTACGTAGTCATGGGCAGAGCCAGGATTTTTTTAACGTGGGGGCACAAATCATTAAAGTACTTAAAAAAGCCTCAACATTAAGAAGCTAGATTATGCCCTATTTAATTAAAAATAAATATTAAATATATTCAATAATGTTATTTAAATTTTATATATATATATATATATATATATATATATATATATATATATATATATATATATATATATATATATATATATATATAACTGTTTTTAAAATAATGTGTTTAATAACATTAAGAAATACCCTAAATAACATCATTTAAATAATATATTTAGATAATATGTTTAATAACTATTTTTTAATTTTTTTTAATTCCCTCATGCCCGCCTCTCTCTCTGTCTCTCTCCTCGTTTTTGAGGTTTTATTCTCTCTCCCGCTATACTCTTCTCCGTGGCCACAGGAAAACAAAAGAGAAAAAAACTATGGGGTTTAGTCCCACACCGTATGGAGAATATGAATTTTCTTATATATAAACAATTGCATATGCAACTCATTTGCTGCTTGGGGTTGCTGATGGTTGGGCCAGTATTTTTGTGTTTGTGTTCCTTGAAGGGAAGTGGGAACGAGCTAACTTCGCTCTATTTTATTAGCTCCGCTTGGTTCGTTCGTTTGCTTCACTATACGGGAAGGATTGCTGTTGGGATGAAAAAGGTCAAAAATTATTTGATGTATCCTATATTTAAAATTTCAAATATCATAAATAATATTAATTAAATCCAAACACTGCTGCTGCTTCAACGCTGGACAATTTCGTTTTTTTGGGCAGGCTTAATTTTGGGCTGTGGACGATGATGAAACCTGCCTCTCCTTTTGGATGGTCTACGGGCAACCAAAGGAGCATGATCGCTTTCATGATTACATATTTTTTCTTCTGAGTCCCGGCCAGACAGGTTTCCTGTCTGTTTTTTGGGTTCTGGTTTTGGATTAACTGTTGCTTTAAATTTCTAGTTAGTGTTGCAAGCCTGGTATTTTTTCTTGGCTTGTTTTTTCTTGGGTTTTATTTTACTCTGTAATCCTTTCGGATTTTATTTTCATTAATAGAAGGGCCAAGCCCACAATTTCCCCAAAAAAAAAAAGTCAGTGGGGACCCGAGCCCCCAGGGCCCCCACACTGCATCCGCCAGTGCACGTAGTCGACCTCACATAGTGGAATAATGGCTTGATGCTATTGTTTTTGTTGATAAAAAAAATTAGGCTTCATTGAGACTGTTTTCTAAAGCATCTTTTAATATAAAAATTTATTAGGGAATAATTTTTTTAACAAAAAAACTATTTAAAAATAAAGTAAGTAAGAAAGCTATTCCATTGTATATTAACATTTTCTTGATTAAGATTCGTTAATTGTATTGTTGGAAGACTTGATTGATTTTTTTTTTTGGCTAACCACTTTGATCACTTTATTTTTTAAAAATATAAATGAGTTAGTGGGTAGGGTTGAGTCAAACACTTCGTTGGTGGGTCGGGTTCGGATTGTATGTGTTTAAAGTAGATCCATTTTGGTCGGACTTCACTGTAATAAGAAGGTTTCATCTATGTATATTAGACTATTAGTAAAAGGAATCAACAGCAGTTGTATAAGGTTCTGAAATTGTGCAGACCAAGTTGAGCAGAGCTAATGGAGCTGTGACCTGCGAGCCGTAATATCAATAATTAGCAGTGAAGAAATCAGAAATTTTTACAGGGCCCTAATTTTAATTATGTCTTTGCTGCAGTAATTTATCACAATGAACGCGTATTTATTGTTGGCGATGAGAGAGACGAGCATCACATGACTAGATTGAGTAGTTTTATGATGTCAATAATGGAGTTATAAGGACGACAGACACGATTGATTATTGGGTATAAAGTTGTTGAGTCGAGCTCGAGTCATCATTAGTTTGAACTTAAGCTTGATTAATTAATCAAGTTCAAATTCGAGCATAATTTGCAAGTTCAAGTCAGTTCACGAGCTAGGTTTTTTTATTTTGAAAGAGAGAATGATTATGATCGAACAATTATCATAATAAATTGATAAAAAGATGATAAATTAGGAAAAAAATAAAAAATCACTTACTAAAAATAATAATATAAACTTTTTAAGCTTTAAAAAAATTAACAATTTTGTACTTAAAATCAAGAATATTATTATATTTTAAGTGTATTTTATATTAATATTTTTTAAACAAACCAACTCAAGAGCTAATGAGTCGAGGGCTGGCTCAAGCTTGACTTTAGGCTATGTTGCACCGATACACCTATTTATGAAGGCGTGTTGTATCTGATACACCGATACACGGATACGCCTCCGATACGACTCCGATACGTGTCGGAGCTGTATCCAATTTAATTTCAAAAGGACACCCGTATCTGATACATGTGTCCGTTGAAAAATAAAATAAAAAAAAAATCTAAAAAAAGACCCGTCTTATTTTCTTCCGCGGCTGCGAGCGAGGATCTCTCATTTCCAAGATGGATTTGAGTCTCTTGATGATATAAGAATATTAGAAATCGCTAATCTTTCACTTGATGAGCCTGAATTAGAAGCTATAATATTTATTAACGATGATATAGAAGTTCAAAGACAAACCACTGAAGAAGCTAATCATATCATTCCTTCTATTGAATAGTTAAAACTTCACGTGCTAAACAATTTATGCTTATGCTTTTGTTGTTGTACTAGACATTTAATGCTTACTTTTATTTTGATATTATAAGCTACAAGGCACTTTCATTTTTTTATTTTTATAATTTCAAATATTATGCTTTGATTGCTTTCTTTTTTTTTTTTTCCCTTTGATTGATTTCTTAATTTTTATGCATGATTTATAAATTATAATGCGGTGTCCGCGCCGTACCCATATCTTGTATTTTTTATGAATTGACATTTCCCGTACCGTATCGTGTCGTATCTGTATCCAGTGGCAGATCCAGCTTCTTTTTTCAGGGTGGGCAAAAAAAAAAATTTTTTTGTGGGGGATGGGCAAAGATGCTTAGGATTAATTAAATGAGGGCAAAAAAATTTTTTAAGAGGGGGCAAAATACCCAAAATATTCCAAAATATCCCTCTAAAATTAAAAAAAATAATAACAATTTTAAGGGTTGGCATTTGCCCCCCCTCAACTCAATGGGGATCCGCCCATGTCTGTATCAGTGCAGCATAACTTTTAGGTCATTGAACTCAGCTTACGAGCTAGCTTGACTTACTTACACCCCTAGTTGATTCTTGTGATGAAATAAATGGAATCGTTGTAATATTCGTAACGTTTAACTACCAAGCGCACATTTATGATGTAATAATAATGCATCAAGAATATTTTTATCAGTAAATTGGAATTTAATTAATGATAAGAATGTAATTACAACTTATAATTGTGCATGACATTTCTCAAGTGATGAAAAATATCAAATTCAAAAAAAAAAAAAAAAAGATGAAATCATAATGGATGCATTCTCATGCCCAAAAATTAGGGATGTGCTCATTCCGGATGAGTTCAGGCAAGAGACTCACCTCAACAAGCTTTCACTTTAAAGGTTCTCATCAACCTAAGCTATCTGCCTTCTTGGGATATCCCAATCCTAGC
Source organism: Dendrobium officinale (assembly GCA_019514585.1). Taxonomy (NCBI): domain Eukaryota; kingdom Viridiplantae; phylum Streptophyta; class Magnoliopsida; order Asparagales; family Orchidaceae; genus Dendrobium; species Dendrobium officinale. Next base: position 16,484,567 of record CM033699.1, on the reverse strand, counting down.
TACAAAAGGCATACACCTACCAAGCGCACATTTATGACTCTACCAATCATGATTTGTCCGTAATTCACACCCAAACACCGTTAGGATATGCATCACTCAGGTTCATTTGGGACGGCTTTTTTATTGCTTTCTAAAACGGAGTTTTAGTACAAATTTTTTTATTTTTGTACTAAAACTCCGTTTTATAAAGCAATAAAAAGCCGTCTCAAATGAAACCTCAGTCTTAAGGGACATGTTGCTTATCCAAGGGACTCGCTTGTAAATACTGGCTCGAAGTACTCAACCTTGAGGACTCACCCAATGAACTTACCCTTGAAAACTCGTTTCTTCAGCCATGTCAGATGTGAGAGCCATGTGTATACCTTTAAACTTGGTTCATATGTCTTTGTCAATATGTAATTGTGATATCATGCATGTTGGGAAATTTCTATATGTGGGCCAATATTTTTATACATATAATAAAGAATTATACATTAGACGCTATCTAAAATTAAGCCAATTAATTTTGTGATCTATTTAAGTATTAAATTATATTTGGCTTATGTGGCATCTCATTTAAATTTTGTATGGAATTAAATTTGTGTAGAGTCCGAGTATTTATTTTATTTTAATGATGGGCTGAAATAAATATTTACACTTTAGGTATATAAGGGTCGTGGTCTCAGTTTAAACGGTTAAGTTCTCATTCCCCTCATTTCTCATCTTGAGTGAAAAGAAGGGGTCTCTCGCTCTCTTGAAGAACACCGCTCTAAACGTGGAAGACTGAAAACCTCAATTTTGCATTTCAATGGATTCAGGTACGCTTCCGAAAATTCTTCTCGGTGATTTGGCATGTCTTTCGGAGACGATCGAATTGATTGTTTATGTCTCCATTAAATCCTAACAAGTGGTATCAGAGCCCGGTTGTCATGTTGAATCAGTGAGAAATTGTTTTCTCTAATCATTTCATTAATTGTTTGAGTTTTTCGATCAACTAAAATTTTAAAGCATGATCAAATTTGTTGATCGTTTTCTTGTAAATCCATTATCAAATTTCTTTGAGTTTTTCGATCAATATAATATGGAACATCGCATGTATAGTTACTTTGTTTCGATCGATTAACTCTATTTTAATTCCATCTGAATTTTGTCTCCTGCCATGAAAAGCTTTTTTTTCCATTGAAGTGAAAGTTATCCAATAGAATTCCTTTCCAAAGATTGCAATTGTTCATGGTTACGGTTACAGAGAAAGTTGTTTCTCTATATGTGCAAGTTATTTTTCTAAATAATTTATTCATAAAAATATTGTGAAGAGTCGCATCTATTGGAAAATTATGGTTGCTTTAATCTCTCATTTATTTTTTGAGGTTTTAATATATATGTTTTGTAACTGCATGTGAACGTTTATTAAATTAAAATTGCCTTTCTATGGCGTTTTGATTATTTCAGTTACAGAGATATTGATTTAATATCTTGTAAATTGAATTATTTAGTTTTAGTTAATAACTCTAGTAATGCTTTTTCTCGAAATTGGCGTTTGCTTTACAGAAGCATTTATAACCATTACTTATTAGAGTTAACATTTTCTTTATGTTAATTGTAATGGTTTATTTACTATTATGATATATTTCTACTATCATTTATTAATTCAATGAATTCAGTTACTTCATGGAATTAATTATATTTTATCAAATGCGAATTTTTTTTATGAGAAATATTAATTCACTGATAAAAATATTTGTCAATTAAATATTTATTATTTAATATAATTATTCATTAATTTGAAATTAAATTAAATTGAAATAATATGCCACCAAAGTGACCTCTATAAGATCAATTTATTTAATCTAAAATTAACTGAATAATGCTAAAGATTTTTTCTTAGTCTATGCGAAAAATAATCGGCCCAAAGGAAGATTATTTTTTGGCCGGACTCTAAAGATATAGTCATAAATATGTGATAATTTTGAAAGTATTCATGCATATAGTAAGTCAGTCCAAAGAAAGGCTTATTATTGGCAGAATTTTTTATCAATATTTATTAACTATAATTTTCAGAGTACCATTTACAAATTATAATTTCTGTCTAAAGACTAAATTATGATGTTGTTATAGGTATCTTATAAAGGGCCCACCATATGCTGTTGCTAATTGTGTATTAATTTTTTTGTTCTTTTTCAGTTAATGATTCTTCTATATCTACCAATTTGAATAACATTCCAGTGCTTAATGACTCTAATTTTAAGAAATGGAAAGAGCACATTACTATTGTTCTTGGGTGTATGGATCTAGACTATGCGATTAGGACTGAACGCCCTCCTGCCCTTACTGCGGAAAACACTATTGAACAAAAGGCAAATTTTGAAAAGTGGGAGCGTTCAAATCGCATGAGTCTTATGATCATGAAGCACTCAATTCCAGATACCATCAGGGGTGCAATGCCTGAGGAGGAAAATGCTAAGAAATTCCTAAGCTATTTATAGCAGACCGTTTCGTAGGCTCTGAAAAGGTTGAAACAAGTACTATTCTTAGTAAACTTATTTCAATGTGGTATAAAGGCAAAGGGAATATAAGAGAGTACATTATGGAAATGTCTAATCTTGTTACAAGACTGAGAGCACTAAAGTTAGAATTGTCTGACGACATTCTTGTGCATCTAGTCTTGATCTCTCTTCCTGCACAATTCAGTCCTTTTAAGATAAGTTACAATACTCAAAAAAAAATGGACTCTTAATGAGCTCATTGCTCAGTGTGTGCAAGAGGAAGAAAGATTGAAACAATAAAAGATAGAAAGTGCTCACTTAGCTTCTTCTTCTCACGATTTTGCTGCCAAAAGGAAAAGGAATTATAAAGTTAAAGGAGCTGCAGATGACAACCTAAAGTGCAACAGAAGCAAGATCAAGTTATTACTTGTTTCTTTTGCAAGAAGACTGATCATGTGAAGAAGGATTGTCCAAAATATGCTAACTGGCTCGTCAAAAAGGGTAAACTTCTGAATTATGTTTGTTCTGAAGTTAATTTGTTTTTAATACCAAATCACACTTGGTGGATAGATACAGGTGCAACTACTCACATAAGTGTGACTATGCAGGGTTGTCTAAGGAGCAGAGTGCCAACTGATGCTAAAAGATTCATCTATGTAGGAAATGGCAATAAAGCTCCTGTTAAAGCTGTAGGCTTATATAGATTGTACTTAGAATCTGGTTGTACTTTGGATTTGTGTGAGACTTTTTATGTACCGTCATTTAGACAGAACTTGATTTCTATTTCATGTTTGAACAAATATGGTTACTCTTGTTCATCTGGAAATGAAAAACTTAGTCTCTTTCAATTTTCTAAAGTTATTGGTACAGGTTCTTTGATTGATAGTTTATATAAATTGGATATTTCTGCCTCACAGATAAATGAAATCTTGCATACAAATAATTTTGGTACAAAGAGAAAATTAACTGATGAGAATTCCTTTATGTTATGGCACAAGCGATTAGGACATATTTTTAAACAAAGAATTGAAAGGCTTGTGTCAGATGGAATTCTTGATTCCCTTAATTATACAAATTTTAGAATTTGTATTGAATGTATTAAGAGAAAACAAACAAATATTAAGAAATTAGGTGCCAAAAGGAGTTTAAATGTCTTGGAATTAATACATACTGATATTTGTGGCCCATTCCCTACAGCTTCTTGGAATGATCATCAGTATTTTATTACTTTCATAGACAATTATTCTCGTTATAGGTACCTATACTTAATACATGAAAAATCGAAATCTCTGGATGTATTTAAGATCTTCAAAGCTGAAGTTGAAAATCAACTTGGTAAGAAGATTAAAGCTGTCAAATCTGACCGTGGTGGTGAATACTATGGTAGATGTGATGGATCAGGTGAACAACGTCCAGGCCCTTTTGCGAGATATTTAGCAGATGTGGCATCGTTCCTCAATACACTATGCCGGGGACTCCAAGTCAAAATGGTGTAGCTGAGAGACAAAACAGAACCTTAAAGGATATGGTTAGAAGTATGATTAGTCATTCTTCTTTACCAGAATCACTTTGGGGAGAAGCCTTAAAGACTGCAGTTTATATTCTTAATAGAGTTCCAAGTAAAGCAGTAACTAAAACCCCATATGAGTTGTGGACTGGAAAGAAGCCTAGTATTATGCATTTTCATGTCTGGGGATGTCCAGCTGAAGCTAGGCCTTATAAGCCTAATGAAAGAAAATTGGACTCAAGAACTATTAGCTGCTATTTTGTTGGATACTCTGAAAGGTCAAGAGGTTTTAAATTTTATGATTCCTCAAATAAATCCTTCTTTGAGACGGGCAATGCTAAATTTATTGAGGATGTTGAATATAGTGGGAGTGATAGAATTAAAGATTTTAATTTTGAGGAGGAATATGTTACTATTCCTACTATTATAATTGAAAATGATAATGTAACTATGTCTGATATTATTCAGATTGTAAATCCAGATAATCAAAATAATCTTGAATTATCTCTCACTCATATGGAAGGACAACAACCTCAAATTGAAGTGCCATTAAGGAGATCCACAAGAGAAAGGAGAACAGTAATTTCGGATGATTATATTGTATATCTCTAAGAGCATGAGTTTGATTTGAGAATGGAAGATGATCTAATCTCATTCAGTCAGGTCAAAAAATATTCTAATTCTCAAAAGTGGATAGAAGCCATGGAAGATGAGATGAAATCTATGAAAGACAATGATGTTTGGGATCTTTCTGAATTGCCTGAAGGAGCAAAACTTATTGGTTGAAAATGGATTTTTAAAATCAAAAGGGATGCAAAAGGCAATATTGAAAGATATAAAGCATGTCTAGTTGTTAAAGGTTTTACTCAAAAGGAAGGCATTGATTATAAAGAGACTTTCTCTCCAGTTTCTTCGAAAGACTCTTTTAGAATCATTATGGCACTTGTAGCTCATTATGATTTAGAGCTACACCAGATGGATGTAAAGACTACATTCCTTAATGGAGATATTGAGAAAACTATATATATTATGCAACCAGAAAATTTTCAATCTTCTGATTCAAAATATCTGTTATGCAAATTAAAGAAATTCATCTATGGTTTAAAGCAAGCTTCCCGTCAATGGTATAAGAAATTTGATCAAGTGATTTCTTCATTTGGTTTTAAAGAAAATACTGTTGATCAATGCATTTATCATAAGATCAGTGGGAATAAATTTATTCTCCTGATATTATATGTCAATGATATTTTGCTAGCAAGCAGTGATATAGGCTTATTGCATGAGACTAAGAGATTTCTTTCAAATAAATTTGAAATGAAAGATCTTGAAAAATCATCTTTTGTGTTGGGTATACAAATTCATCGGAATTGCTCCCGTGGTATACTTGGGTTATCACAAACAGCCTATATTGATAAAGTGCTAAGAAGATTTGACATGAAGGATTGTGCACCAGGGGATACACCTATTGCAAAAGGGGATAAATTTAGTTTGCTTCAATGCCCAAGAAATGAAGTTGAAAAGCAAGAGATGGATAAGATCCCTTATGCATCGGCAATAGGGAGTCTTATGTATGCTCAAGTTTGTACGCGTCCGGATATTGCGTACATTATTGGAATGCTTGGTAGATATTTAAGTAACCCAGAAATGGATCATTGGAAAGCAGTGAAACGGGTTATGAGGTATCTAAAAATAACAAGAGATTTTATGCTCACATATCAGAGATCTGATCATTTAGAGATCGTGGGGTATTCCGACTCTGATTTTGCTGGTTGCCTTAATAGCAGGAGATCCACTTCAGGCTATATTTTCATGTTGGCTGGAGGAGCTATTTCTTGGAAAAGTATCAAGCAGTCACTTATAGCTTCTTCAACAATTGAAGCAGAGTTTATAGCTTGTTATGAGGCTTCAAATCAAGGAATATGGCTGCGAAATTTTATCACAGGGCTATATATTATTGATGGCATTGAGAGACCATTAAAGATAAATTGTGATAATAAAACAGCTGAGTTATATTCCAAGAACAATAGGAGTTCATCAAAATCAAAGCATATTGACATAAAGTTTCTTGTTGTGAAAGAAAGGGTTTAGAGTTCTCAGATTTGTATTGAACATATTAGTACAAACCTTATGATTGCAGACCCACTTACAAAAGTATTACCACCTAAAATATTTCATGAGCATGTGGCTCGTATGGGTGTTATCTGTTTTGATTATATGCTAGCTTAGTGGGAGTTTGTTATATTGTTCAATTATCATGAACTTAATTTTTGATCAGACTAAAATATTGTTATTTTGGTTATTGAAAACTCTGACATAAAGTTATTTGATTTCAATTGCAATTTAACATAAAATATTGAATTTTGGTTATAACTTTTTGAGTTATAAAATTAGACCAGTTGAAAATTGTCATGATTTGAGATTACATTACATGAAATTTTCATGCTACACACCCATACTTGATCTATGTCGTTAATTATGTCAACATAGTGACCATTGATAGATCTTATTACGAAATATGTAACAAAGATCGCTTTGATTCTATATTGATATGATTGATGGACCAGATTGTCTAGAGATGTTGTTTTAGAAAGATAGCAAATATTGAGCTCTTACAGTTATTTTAGAATGTATAATTATATGTATATATAAATGTGGCCTAAGTGGGAGATTGTTGGAAAATTTCTATATGTGGGCCAATATTTTTATACATATAATAAAGAATTATACATTAGACGCTATCTAAAATTAATCCAATTAATTTTGTGATCTATTTAAGTATTAAATTATATTTGGCTTATGTGGCATCTCATTTAAATTTTGTATGGAATTAAATTTGTGTAGAGGCCGGTATTTATTTTATTTTAATGATGGGCTGAAATAAAATATTTACACTTTAAGTATATAAGGGTCGTGGTCCCCAGTTTAAGCGATTAAGTTCTCATTTCCCTCATTTCCCTCATTTCCCATCTTGAGTGAAAAGAAGGGGTCTCTCGCTCTCTTGAAGAACACCGCTCTAAACGTGGAAGACTGAAAACCTCAATTTTGCATTTCAATGGATTCAGGTACGCTTCCGAAAATTCTTCTCAATGATTTGACATGTCTTTCGGAGACGATCGAATTGATTTTTTATGTCTCCATTAAATCCTAACAATGCATTATTTCTATTTTTTTTTTCTAGATGGAGTCTATCTTATAACACTTTTAATCTTATAAATAAGAGGTCAAGAGACATATTTAATATTTTATATCATTTTTAGTATTCATATAGATCACTTAACCTTTTATTTTCTCTTCATACTTATTAAGTTCCTCATCTTAGTTTTTGCTCTAATCAGCTAAACTAGTTAGTAAGATCAGGTTTTGTCTACATAAAAGAAAATGTCATTTGTCAAATTCTTGCATTTTGTCGATGTTCGAGATGTGGTAAATACTTTACCTCTTTTTTTTTTAACCCTTATTTTTTTTGCAAATACTTTCTCTCTTGTGAGTTTATACTAGCTAAATGTTTAGGATTTCCTTTGTCAGTTTTTTTTTTTCCTCAATGTTTATCTCTGGCTGCTTGGTTTTTGGATGTTTGCGCATCTTTTTTAATTCGGTGACTGCTTCCTTATTTTGGTTTTTTTTTTTAATTAGAGGCTGCTTCATTAGTCATATGGTTTGAGAAGAATAAGGCAATGTCCTGAGATTTTTTGTATCAGTTCCTTATTAAATAATTAGATTTCTTGTTTTTTATTAAATTGATCGCTTGCCAAGCTTAAGTATTTAAATATGTATAAATATACTGTATGGTCTTCATTAAATTTCCAAAAAAAATTGCACTAATAACTATCCATATTAAGTTTTATGTTCCATCCTTTTCATCCAACATAAAGATGCATATGAATTTTTATTGGCATGGAGTATTGTTCACAAGGCGTATTGATGGGCTATTTGACAACCCATAAGCAAGCACAAGTCATGTTTAACTATTGAAATTTATTAAGAAATTTAATATAAGTGTAGTGAAGACTGAAGAGGCATATAAGATGAGCTAATTACTTTTTTTTTGTTTGCTAGAAAGTTAGAAAAATAATGTTTGGAAGGACTGATAAATTTGTTAGATACATTAATTGGTTTTAGATGAAATTAAAAAAGTGGAATTTTGATTTTAGTCATTTTGCCATTATGTTGTTTTTATTGATGAATTACAAAGCTTGATTTTCTTAGCAATTTACAAACTATGTCATATATCAGGCTCAATTTTTGTGCCTCTATTGTACCACTCTTGCATTTTGTGATTTTATTGCTTCTTTAATTGTTTCTTTCAGTATGAAGAGGCTGATGCTGAGAGCTGTAAGCTAGGAGGGTATGACATCATGCATGAGACCTGCTTTGTTGAGAAAAATGGAATGTCACTCTTTGTAATTATTAGTTAATCATTTTATCTTGATGATATTCTAATATCATAACATAGTGATTTTCTAATTGTTTTGTTCATGTTTAGGAAATTTTGATCAAAATAAAATTTGCCGAAAAGTTAAAATGTCGGTGTATATCCTTTGTAATTAATTTTAATATCATGATGTGTAAATGTTAGTGGTACTTTAAATTTATTGTTGGAGATTTGTTCACTGATATGTTTTTGGGTTGTGTTATTTATATGTTTATCTATTATAGGAATAAGTTGTTTGACATTATATGTTTATCTAAAGCTTTCCTACAACGACACTTATGAAATCGTTGCAAAAGCCTTTCCATCGAATTTTTTTATCATTGTTGGAGTCAAAGTTGTCACCCCAGTCCACATCTGATTCTTATGAAAATAATGCAACAATGGTTGATGTCATAAAGTTGACATGAATGACCTTCTGAGGTTGAAGCAAAATTTGCCCCCCAGTCGGGAATCACGTTCTCACAGACGGCGTTAAACTGTTGCATCTTGGAGTATTCGTGGTGGTAGAGAAATATAAAGTTTAATGTCTTAGCTTTGTACAAAGATCCAGCATGCACACAGATAAGAGAGAGGGTGTGTCATTTAGAGGGACAATAAGATTTTTATGTGGAAAACCCCTAAAAATGGGGAAAATCACGGGGTCTAGCCCAGTTTGAATGAATCCACTAGTATTTACAGTTGATTACAAATGAGGCCCTTCATTGGGGGGAAGGACTTGGCTTGATGTAATAAATATACTTCATACATAGTGTTTTACATGGTGAAAACATGAAGAATCACTTGGTCAGAAGAGCCATAGTCGATGGGCGACGGAGGTCAGAAGGACTGTTGTCGATGGACGACGTAAGTCGAAAGGATCATAGTCGATGGAGGTCATAAAGATTATTGTTTGGCAACGGAGGTCGGAAGGATGGCTTCGGGTATAAGTAAATTGATGGACAAAAGTTTAGCGTTAGATAGAAGTCTGATGAATGTCCGGCTACGGGCAGAAGTCCGACGTCGGATAGAAGTTCGGTGTAAGTTTGGTAACGGGCGGAAGTCCGGCATTGGGCAGGAATCTGGTGACGGGCGGAAGTCCAGCATTGGGTAGGAATCCGACGACCGGTAAAAGTCCAGTGTCGGGTAGGAATCCGGCGACGGGCGGAAGTCCGACATTGGGTAGAAGTCTGGCGTCAGGTGGGAATCTGGTGACGGGCGGAAGTCCGAAGTTGGGTAGAAATCTGGCGATGAGCGGAGGTTCAGCTTCGGTAGAAGTCTGATGTCAGTTGCTGAACTCTAGCGTTAGATGGCATTCAGGCATAACTCTGTCATCGGTGGGTTGTCGGGTGAAAGTCCGGCAGTGTTCGAGGAAGAGTCTGATGACCAGAGAGCTATCTTTCTTCTCTTCTTATCTTTTTTGCTTCCTAGCTTAATTCCGACGCCAGTTGGTGATCGAGTAGAAGTCTGATGTTGGTCGGCAGTCGGGTGAAAGCCCGACGGTGGTCGAGGAGGAATCTCTTCCTTGCTTTTCTTCTCTTCTTTTCTTGCATGGGCCCCCTTCTTCCCCCCTTGTCTCCCTCCCCCTTCAATGAAGAGTGAGGGGTCTATTTATAATTTTCTGAGAGTGACATGGTCAGTAAATATTAAGAAGATCATGGGTGAATTGAGAGTGGTTTGTATGGATGACTGATATTAAATCTCTTGATTGTTAACCGTTTATCATGCTTTTGAAGGTTCTAATGATATCGAAATTCGACGATCTTGGGCTTGCTGGATTCGTCTCTTCGAGCCGCTCGATTTGACTATAAGCATTCTCTATTTGGAAACTATTTAGTAGTCCAAATTATGGTTTTAACTTTTCAAATGCACTTCGGGTCTTTGATTTGGACTCGTTTGAGCTCGAATTGAGTAGAATTTGGTGTCATTGGGTTCTTATTTTCATGACGTTCAGTTCGACTATAAGTTTGTTGAAATCAAAGTTCATATAATCTCTGATTTAATTTTTTAAGTTTCCAATTTGATTTTTGCCTCAAGATTTGTGTCTGATCAAGATAATTTTTTGATGATAATGATATATCAAGTACAAAGGAAGTCTTAGTAAAAATAGTATAAAAATATTGGTCAAATAAATTATAATGATGTATGAAAAGTAAAAAATTTTGAAAGCTGTTCAAACGATGTCTAATACAGTTATACAGCTTAAATAAGAGCGGTCAGCCGACATGAAGACTTTGAGTTTTAAAGAATATAAGCCCCGTCAGCAGCCACCCGTCAAATAACTTGCTTTAGAGCCCATGCAGACTCCCACGTCCCCCTTAAGCTTTCCGGTTTCATCTCCTTCCTCGCCCTATAAAAAACATCACCGTTATTTCCCCTTTCCTCTACCCCCAAAACCCTAGCGGATAAAGAGATGACGGAGCAGAGGGAGTCGTTGAAGATTGTGGCGGAGAAAGAGCCAGCAACCTCAGAGAAGAGAGTCCGAAGTGACCTCGAAAACTTCATTCCCAAGCCTTGTGAGCTCTCTTTCTCTCTCTGGCTCCTCTCTGTTTCCTGCACTGCCAATTTCTTTTCATTGAAGTAAGGGAGAACGATTATCTTCATTAGGATATCAGTAATTGAATTTTTTTAAAAAATTTGGTGACAGTTTGATAACTGACCATATAAGGGTTATTTTTGTTTAAAAATTTTTATATGATTGTGTAAATAAACTAGCGTGATTGTGAACCCATTCACTCATTCTTGTTTGTTAATATGCTCATTTATTGTTTATCAAACCAATCAACAGAGTCCGATGAAATGCTTATTTAATGATACTTATTTTTTTATGATTTAGGCTTCCTTTGGGGCTACTTTTTACTGCTTTTTAAAACAGTTTTATTTAGTAAAAACATTTTAACGGTAAGAAAGCCGTCCCAAATGACTAAGTAGATAAATATGTTGAACATATTGAACAAATAACTAAATGAATATTAAAAAAAACTTAATGAATAAAAAAACTAAATGAATATAATATATATATATATATATATATATATATATATATATATATATATATATATATATATATATATAATATATATATATATATATATATATATAAAAAACACACAGTTTGAACCTTGCAAAATATTGGAAGTAAGATCAAGAGAATTATGTCAATTTTGATGAAAATATATGAAATTATTTATGCTTGATGATAGGGGTGGAACCAATAAGAGCTTTGGGTGAGAATTTTGTTTTTCTTTAGAACAATAAATATTTAAACTATTTTGCCTACTTTCAATAAATCAAATTGCTCAAATTTTAAGAAAAAATTATTTTCTATTTCATATACAAGATTATATATTTTACAATATTAGTTTGCTCACTTTCAGAAGAGAAATTGGTTCTTGAATCATTTGCATCTCACATATAGAACCTCAAAACTCAATAAGAAAATAATTCAATAAGTTAAGGCCAGATTTTAAAGCATCTTTGATGTTTAAATTTGAATTGATTGGATTAATTTACAGTATGATAAAAAGGATAGGATGCTCAATTCAACAAATTTCCATTTTTATTATTGTTGAGAAGAAAAATAATACTTTTTGAAGAAAAAATATTGAGGATCTATACTTTACTTAATTTCGTTCTCCAGACCTAGCTAGAGCTCTATTTGCACCAGACATTTACCACCCTGATGGCAGCACAGACCATACTCATAATGAAATGAGTGTTCTTCAGCAGCATGTTGCCTTCTTTGATCGAGATCAAGATGGAATTATATACCCTTGGGAAACTTATGCAGGTTAATTTCTTATAACACCAGAAATGTATAATTGAAAATTTTCTATGTCCCGGCATGAAAACAATCTGAAGAAAAATCGACTAAATCTCTAAAACCTGATCGTTTTGATTAGTTTAGTTACTTGAATAACATCAATTGATAGGTTGCCGAGCACTTGGATTCAATCCTTTAATGTCTATATTCATGGCCATCTTTATCAATGGAACTATGAGCTATTCAACTCTACCAGTAAGCTGAAACTACAACCCAAACAATTTTTCTTCATAATTTTTCTTACAATCATGCATCATATTTTACATTATATCATTCGTGTTATTTTTCTGCAGTATTGGATACCCAATCCCTTATTTCCAATTTACATTGCCAACATACACAAATGCAAGCATGGAAGTGACTCTGGAACTTATGACAATGAGGGAAGGTAATCTACTGTTGTTGCGGTATGATGACAAAAAATACAATTAAACATTAAATAGTTTTACTAATTGTATTGGATTTATGCTTTTAATTCAGATATATTCCTGCAAGCTTTGAGAATATATTCAGTAAATATGCACAGACGGCACCTGATAAGTTATCCTCAAGTGAATTGTGGTCCATGACCGAATGCTGTCGAGTTTCTTTTGATATCTTTGGGTGGTCAGATTCTAACTATCAAATTCTGTCCGTTATTCTTACATTTCCATGATAAGAGTCTAAACCTCAATGCAGGATTGCGTCAAAGCTGGAGTGGTTTGCTTTATACTTACTTGCAAGGGATGAAGAGGGCTTTGTTTCGAGGGAGGCGGCTCGTCGTTGCTTCGATGGAAGCCTGTTTGAATATGCAGAGAAGCAGCAACTGGCAGAAAATGATGGTAAGTCAGACCACAAGAAGAAGTTCTAAGACTTCTCTATTGTGGGTCTAAGCAAAAAACAGATATGGAGCTTTTGATGCACATAAATAAGAGATGTTAAGGCCTTTGTTTGTGTACGCTAATGGAGTAGGGGAGGCCCTTGCAGTGTTGTGAAGGGATAGCTAGTATTTTGGTGAGCCACATTTGCCTTTTGTTAGTGAAAGTTTCGATGCTGTACTTAGGTTCATACTGTTCTGATATGCAATGCTTTGTAATGTAATCACTTGTGGTAAGGAACTCTTACTAGCAACTGATGCATAGCTGGGTCGATGCTAATGTGATTTTCCTGTAAGAATAGTGCATTAATTCCTTCTATTCATAGTTCTCATTACTGGCATGTGCTATAAAAAATTAAAACTTAGTATAGTCAATGTTATTTGTAGTCTACCCCTCCCGAATTTTATTTTTTGCCCCTCGGCCGATCTTTTTTTAACGCATTTATTCATCTAATTTCATGCATTGCAAATTAAAAGAAAGATGTGCACTTTCTAAAAAAAAAATTCAATCAATAAAAGAGCTATGAAGTTGGTTGTAAAATGAATTTTAGTTTAAGCAACAAAATATATATTTCATTTTCTCTAAAAATAATAATTTTATTAAAAAAATAATATACAAAATTTAAAACTTTAATATTATAAATGATGAAATATGAACTCAATTTCTTTTTTATGACAATTGATTCAAAATAATTACTTGAATTTTGCATAAGAAATTTTTGCAAAAATGGGTTTTTAATTAAGGTGTATTTTTAATTTTATATATTTAATTGAATTTTAATTAAAATTTTATTCGATTTATTGATCTAGAAATAATAACTTTTTATATACTTCGTTTTACAAATTACCAAATTCACTTATGTTCCTTAATAATAAATTGCAGAAGATACTGTTCTCGGTTCTGAAAAACAGTTCACCCGAAACCTGCTGAACACGTTCATCTCTTTCAAAACCCATTAAATCCATTTTATTTAGCTGTATAAGGCTACTGGTCTCTAACCCAACAGCAGACCCTATGATTGTTTGATCATAACTTTGCTAATCTCATTTGTTTCTCCAATCTATTCCTTCACTGCTATAACCGAGAACAATTTATATGGAAAGCTGACCTATTTCTTATTGCACCTATCGCCTTCATTCTTCAGTCTCACTAAAATAGATGAGGAAGTGTAGATTAAGACGCCTTCTCTCTCTTCTTTTCAGGATGGTCGAGTCGATAAGATATTAGGGGTGTCAATTTCGGGTCACGGTTCGGGTTCAGGTCGAACCCGAAATTGACCCGGCACTATTCGGGTCAACCCGAATACGACCCATTTGTGCAAACAGGTTGGTTTTCCGAACTCGAATCCGACCCGCTTCTGGTCCGGGTCAACCCGTCCTGACCCGAATGATCCGGTGCCAACAAAAACCCGCTAGTTTTCGGGTCCAAAAACTGGTCAATCTCCAATTTTCGGGTAAAAAACTGTTCAATCTCAGGTTGCTAGGCCAAAATGGATTTTAAGGTCAAAACAGATCAATTTCGGGTCAACGGGTCAGCCCGAACCTTACCTGATTTTTGAAACAGGTCGAATTGTTGAACCCGAACCTACTAGTTTCGGGTCGGGTTTTCGGGTCAGGTCCAATATTGACACTCCTATAAGATATGCACTCAATACACATCTTCTTGGGACACAACCCCTTGGAGTACTTCTTGCTTGAAAGGATTGCTTAGAGCTTTACTTACTTTCTTCACTTACGACTTACCATATTCCTCCCTCCCAAAAAGAAGGATTCTATTATGTATATCAAATTTACCTTCAATTCATTGAGATTCTTATGCGGCACAAGATGTCACATCCAAGAAGAAGATTTAGAGGCTTGGGACAAGGAAGCAAAATGAAATCTTTTAAGTAGAATTTTTTTTTTTTTAATTTTTATGAGTCTTAAGTAGCATTTTTATTTTTTGTTTGTGATAATTGGTGTAAGAGAATATATATTTGTGATTTGAGATTTGTAATTTGCAGTTGTAATTGAAATTTGAAATTTTGTTTTTAATATTTTTGAAAATTTGAGTTTTGAAGTTTGAAATCTTGGAGGAATCAGGAGGAGAGAATGTTAGATTGAACTTAAATAGAATTGGTGGTTTAAAAAGTATGAATTTCTGATTAATTATGATTGGCCTCGTCATTGAAAGAGGTAGTTATAAATTTCCAATGTGTATAACTATTTTAAACCTCTTTAAGTGGGCCAACTCTAACTCCTCCCTCAATTTGGTTTTATTTTAGAATGAAGTATAAAAGAAATTGTTGTTACAAAAATTGGAGTTTCATCTAAGCAGATGAGGCTTGGTGGTTGGCAAGATGTTTGGGGATCTCTTCACCATTGCTACTTTTAGTGAGTAGCGATACTATATCTTATCTTTATTTTAGAAGTTTTCTTATACTGTAAAATCTCTCTACAATCATCCCCACACCATTAACTACAGAAAAATCAGCAATTTGCGGTGGACTTTGCGATGAGATTTTTATTCTTTGAAATGGCGGTGGATTTGAGATGGAAATTTCCGTCGTTTATTTTGAGACAGAGTTGTGGCGGATAATACGCCACAAATTTGCTAAGGATTTTCCATCGCAAATCCTTCATAAAGCCGCCGCAAATTCGTTACAAACACTTCTATCTAAACCGACATCCTCACTATTTATTTCATTTGCTCTCATTATGTTATGTTGTTGTGCCCGCGACATTCCTTCAACGACCCCAATACTATCGTTTCCTTTGAAGATGTTCCTTCGATTCGCTTGTTCGTCTCCAAATTTTCTTCATTTTTGTTTTTCTTTGGCTCCTTCGCCATTGTTCGAATTCATTCGTTCGACTCGACGAGGTTCCCTTCCTATTGGATCGGAAGTTAGACATTTTGATCGGAAGCAATGATCGGAGCTCGCTTGTTGTGAAGATATTTTTCTCCCTTTCGCAGGCTTCTTCAGCTAAATCCTATAAATCCGCCTTAAATCCTACATCCAAATAGCCCCTTTGCATCTGATTGACTTCGAAGGTAATCTTCCTTCCATTTCATTTCAAGTCTATTGTTCATACTTTAAGGTTAATTAGCATATGCATGGAGATTGCTCATAATTTAGGGCTTTTTGTGTGATAGAAAAGTTTCCCTCAAATTTTAGGATAAATTCTATAAGATGGTGGTGAAACCTACAATGCTTTATGGTGTAGAATGTTAGCCATGAAACGAGAAGCATAATATTAAGTTAAGTGAAGTGTTGCAGAGATGAGGATACTTAGGTGGATGAGTGACTTTACTCTTAGTGTCTATTTTTCATGGTAATTGTGTAATTGATGGATATATTATTTATAGAATTCAAGTTGGATGGTTGAAGTGGAGGAATGCATCGGGCTTGTTGTGTGATAGAAAATTCCCTCTCAAACTTAAGAGAAAATTCTATAAAATGGTAGTGAGAGCTACAATACTTTATGGTGCAAAATGTTAGACATTAAAAGAGAAGCATAATATTAAGTTAAGTGTTGCAGAGATGAGGATGCTTAGGTGGATGAGTGGCTTTACTCTTATAGTCCATTGTTCATGGTGATGGTGTAATATATGGAGATATTATTAGCATAATTGATGTTGGATGGTTGAAATGGAGGAATGCATAGGACTTATTATATGATAGATAAGTTCCCCAAAAATTTAAGGGAAAATTCTAAAAAATTACAGTGAGACTTGTAATGTTTTATTATTGTGTAGAATGTTGGTCTTTAAAAGAGAAGCATAATATTAAGTTAAGTGTTGCAGATATTATGACACTTAGGTGGATGAGTGGCTTTACTCTTAGATACAGAATACGAAATGAGCATATACTTTAAAAGGTTGGAGTAGCTCCAATGGAAGATAAAATTAGAGAATCGCCTAAGATGGTTTGGTCAAATAAAATGATAACCTTCCAATGTATTAGTATATTGCACTAATTCACACACACTCTTATATTGCCCAATATACTATGAGTGCGTGATGGAGGCACATAATTATTATTGCAAACTTCTAAAATTATCACTATTGCACATATTATTTATTTATTTATTTTTAATTGATATAAATCTAATTATTTGGTTTTAGGAATTTATAGTTCAAGAGTATTATGAATATCCTAACATATAAAATTTGGATGTATAACTGACTGTTGTGTTGACCCTTGACATTAGCATATAAGTTTTTTAATAGAGTGAATTATTTTATTCAAGTAGGCTGTCAATTTCCTTCATTTATATCAAAGGGCAGGTTTCATTGTATATATTCCAAACATAAAAATCAAGCCTATCTCACACCATATGAGATTAATGTTGATCTATATAACAAAGAATTTATGCCTGAATATTGATATTGGACTTCACATGGTGAGTATGAGCCTCACTTCGACTCTTAGTGCAGCCCGTCTACAAGTTTCAACATAGTTAAGGAAGATAGATTTAGAATGGTTGAGGACTTAATTTATGATGCAACTGGGCCACAATTTTAATAATATACAGAATAATTTCTAAAT
Organism: Dendrobium officinale; assembly: GCA_019514585.1. Taxonomy (NCBI): domain Eukaryota; kingdom Viridiplantae; phylum Streptophyta; class Magnoliopsida; order Asparagales; family Orchidaceae; genus Dendrobium; species Dendrobium officinale. Next base: position 16,466,982 of record CM033699.1, on the reverse strand, counting down.
AAAGAGGCACAAAACTTCTATGATTTGTTGTGCAGCACACAACCAATTTGAAATGAGTGCACTACTCACTCAGAGTTATCTGTAGTTTTGAAAATGTTAAGCATAAAGATAATATAATATGCTCAGAGAATACTTTAATCAATTAATTAGCAAACTTAAGGAGGCTAACTGACATATAATATAATTCCAATAGATTTATATTGGGCCATAAAATTAGTTTCCAAATTTGTTTTGTCAACTATAAAAATAGATTGATGCGTTAATGACTTCATGTTGTATAATGGGGATAATTTGTCAGAGATTGCATGTTATATTGGAACACGCCAAGGTTTAAACCAAATTTTGGTATAAAAAAAAAAAAGCAAAAGGATGTGCATGTCAGTTGATTATTCTACTTACCCATCATTCTCAGATTGCAATGTTTATATGCATCTATACGATCTGCTACACATATGCGATGACATAAGGAACATAGCTCACGAGTATGTGTTCTAACACATCCTTCAAAAGTAAAAGCTTGGAAACACTTTAATCGTACACATCCTACATTTATCGTAGAGCCAAGGAATATAAAATTAGGTTTATGTATAGATGTTTTAACTCTATTTAGCCCATCTTTCTCACCTTACTCATGCTAACCCATGATACTCACCCAATATAATTTTCTTTCAGAGTTGTGTATGACTACACCCAACTATATATTTCTGACATTTATCATTCCAGGATCATATAATCCAAAGTCAAAGCTAAAATGTGTTCTTGCAACCTTTAATCAATTACATAACTTTTTTGTGGAATGAATGAGTTACCACATATGGTATCTCCATCAAACAAAATTTTATATTGAGGGCAGCGTTACTTTGGACAATAGCTGACTTTCCAGCATATGGTATGCTTTCTAGTTAGAGCACTACAGGCACATTAACTTGCATATATTGCATAAAAAATACTAAATTATTCACTTTGAAGCATGGAGGAAAAAAATACTTGGTTTGACTATTACCGCATATTCTTACCTACAAACCACCCATTCATGCAAAATAGGGATGATTTCACTAAAAATATAGTGGAGATAACATAGCATCCACCAAGGTTAAGTAGTGAGAAAATATTTTAAAGAGTAAATTATATACCCACGATAATTGATTCTCCATCATTAGCTATTCACAAAGTGTGCGAAGAACAAACTTGATGAGACATAATCTGGATGTGATGCATATATAAATAATATTTTTGATAATGTGTTTAATACAATGATGGACATCAAGGATAAATCTAAAGATAATATAAAAGCTTGGATATATTTAAAGGATATTTGAAGGAGGAAAATGCTTGAGTTAAAGGAAAGTGAAAATGGTAAACTTTTAAACCCAAAACTTCATTCACCTTCACTTTAGAACAGAGACGAGCAATTTTTTGAATGGGTGTAGAGCCTAAAGGTACCTGATAGTATGCTTCCAAACTCAGTAGATGTGTTGACATGAGATCGGGGAGGTTGTTTGGATTCAAAAGCCATGATGCCACATTTTCATGAAATGTTTGTTGTCTATTGCTTTTAATTCTTTTTAAGATTCAATCTTTAATTAATCTCTTAATCGAATTAAGTATCTTCTTCAAGGACTTATGCTTATCAAGACTTAATAAAGAATCTTTTGTTGCATATTGAACATAATATTCATTTCATTATGTGCAAGGTTGAGAATATATTTCCTTCAGGATTTTTTGACTCCATGGAGCATCTACCCGTGCATTTACCATATGAGGCTAGAGTTGCTGGGGGCCTATTCAATATCAGTTGATGTATCCTTTTGATAGGTAATTCTATGCAAATATAACATATCAAATATTATTAGTAAGTTTTAAATTAATAACCATACATGATTCAGGTACTTAAATAAACTTAAGAAGACTGTAAAGAACAAAGCACATCTCGAATGATCAATATGTGAAGCATACCTTTTGTATGAGACTACTGATCAATTTTATTCATACTACTTTGACACAGTTACAATTAACAAGGAATATTATACATCAAAATTTGGGTAATCTAATGTATGTCCATATACCAATAAAATATCAATATTCAACGAATGTGGGAGGTAGTAGGCACTTGCACTGTGCTCTATTTGACAGATAAGGAGATGAGAGTTGCCTCATATTACACTCTACTTAATTTTGCTGAAGTTGATCCTTATCTCTAGTAGGTTTAAGTTAAGATTCTATAACGTTTATAGACTCATACATAGAGACCCTAAATTTATTTTTTTTTCCAGGAAGTTTGATAATGGTCTTACTACAACGTCATTATTATAGCATGAAAAGTGGGTGGAATTTGAATTTCTAAATTGGTTCAAAGAAATAATATATATTTTGATAAGTCACTTTAACCTTATATATAATCAATTAATTTATTGAAAATAATAATATCATATCTACACTTTCAACATCAATCATGTCCACAATGAAGTAAGAGATTTGTAAGAGCAATGACTAATAAATCTAGCTTGGGGACCTATCACTATAGGAAAATCACTCATTACCGACGATTTGTTCCGGCAGTTACTACGTGTTTTCCAGCGGTTTGGTAAAACACCGGCGGCTTCTCGGCGATTCAAAAATCGCCAGTTAAGATGCCGTTATTACCGGTGGCTAGAGAACCACCGGTCCAGACCGTCGGTAATTGATGAATTTCCTGTAGTGTATGAGATCAGTAAAATATTAGCCTTTTTTTTTTTTTTTTGTTAATGATTTTAGATTTCAAATTAAAGCTTGGTGTGAAGGTCAAAAAATAGAAAACTATGGTGTAAATGTGAAAGGGAATAATCATACATTAGATGATTGTGAGTATTATGAGGTCTCACATGAAGTACTACAATTGGAATATCCTGGTGAAGGGAACATTGTGTATATTTTTAATTATGATTTATTTGATTCAGTACAAAATAGAGGAACCAAGGTGCATCCACTTTATGGTGTTACAGAAGTAAAGTAAGGAAAAAATTTATGAAAAATTAGACCCATTTATCTTTCCTAGCAAGGCTACCCAAGTATTCTTTGCTAATTATCCATGTAGATTGTAGGGTAAGCAAGATTGGCTTGTAGCCGTCAATACTAAACCTAGGGGGGTTATTAATTTAAAATACTACATCAATTTCAACAGCTCATCAAGAAGAGTGTATGCCAAACTTTAAAGAGTCTGCTAATGATGTAGATGTCAAATTGTAACTAATAAAATAGAGTTGCAGTTAGAGGAGGTAGACTTAGATATTGAGGAGAACATTGAAGTTGTTATAGTGAGGATGTGGTATTGTTAGGTGAAAGTGAATAACTTAGTGATTAATAGTTATGAGGTAAGTGTGAATCACCTATTAGTTTTTTTTACATGTTAATATACATACAGTAGTTCTTTTTTTACATGTTAGTGTGCATACAATATATATATATATATATTAAAATTTACATGTTACTATATATATAGTAGTTTCTTTTTTTATGTGTTAGTATACATATGGTAGATTTTTTTACAAGTTAGCATACATACATTAATTTTATTTTTTGCATTTAATTTACTTATTTCCTATAATTTTATAAATATATAAATTAACTTTTTTAAAAAAAAAAAATTTACGTATGTTTTTAAGAGGTGATGAGCCTCACAGGAGGTCAATCAGAAATATCTTCAGGTGCAGGAATAATACTAGTGGAGGATCCAGTAGGGGTAGAGGTACTGAGGTGACCTCCTCTTCATTGCCTGCCACTCATACCCAGCCTAACCCCCCTTTACCTATATCTTATGTAGGGAGTCCTCCATTTTACTCTGTAGACCCTCACTTTCCATCACTAAACCCTATGTAGACAGCTCCCTTTTACCCGTGCTACCCCCCATCATCTTCTCAGAGATTCCATGCTACATAATCCTTATCCACCATATAGTCCATCATTTTACTATCCACCACCCCCTTAGCCCTATGTAGTTGGACCTTCCACCCCAACTGCAGCTATACCTTCCACACAGACTGTCGCAACATCAACTACAAATGGGCGCATGCTGATTTAGTTTGAGGGTGACACGTAAGTATGTATATATATATATATATATATATATATATATATATATATATATATATATATATATATATATATATATATATATATATATATATATATATATATATATATATGTTCTTCAATTAAATATTTTGTGCAAATTTTATCTATCAAAGCAACCCACACACAAGATATGAGATATCATACGGAGTAGGTTTGATGCTCCATATATCTCTTGGAAGAAATCCCAAAGAAAGTGTGAGATATGTGGTTCAGGGAGTTTGAGATTATTAAGTTATAATATTATTAACATCTATTCATATTTTATTTCACTAATAAATATTTTTTTCAAATTTATTGTATTTCGCAAGATTTCTATTGGTTGCCTAAGCATGATGCTCGAATTAGAATAGATTTTGAGAAATACGGAGTAACTTTCCTACGAAACATGTTCACTTACATTATGAGGGAAGGCGAGTGACCGCTTTGAATTATAGGTGTATGGGCAGAGCTTAATAGTGCTTGGGGCAGCCTAGATTTTATAGCGAGGAGAAAGTAGAACTAAATTTTTAATGTTGGGGGCCTAAGTAGCTCTATCCATACTGTGGGCTCAATTCCACACATTGTGCATAAATGATGATTAGTATGAATTTTAATAGATTTTTATAATTTATTTATGTATGCTAATTTAAGTATATTGCAGAAGGAGATGCTTGATAGTGAACCCACTACAGTTGATTTACACAGTCACACTTATAAGCGCCATGAGGATCAATAGTGGATAGATGAGCAAGCTAGGAGGGCATATGTAAGTATATAAATATATTATACTTACAAAATATTATAAGTGATGATTATACAATGATTAATCTTATATTATATTTTGTAGGATGAGTATACAAGGCTTTGAGAGAGCTACGGGGATTTACAGATGTTTCTAACTACCACACTTGGTCGCAAGTAGTTGGTGAAATGCAGAAGGGATGTGTTTATGGATTAGGCTCACAAGACTATGCTTACAAGGGATTATCATCTTCTGTTACTAGTTACTCTGTAGGTAGCCAAGATAGTTTATATAGCTAACATGTGGCTAACTTAATAGCGGAGTTAGAAAATGTTTGAAAAATAGAGACGATATGAACATTCAGATACTATATGAGCATAGGATATTGAGAGAGAAAATTAGCATAAATCAACCTGTGTCTATATTAGTCTAGCATGATAACGAAGATACATATTTTACCTAGAGTGTTTGTAAAAATATTTTTGATGATTTTATTTCTTTTTTATGTATTATAAGAATTATTGAAACTTTAACAGTGTCATAACTTATAACAATAATAGAATTTTATGGAATATGGTTGTTTATTTGAGCTAATGGAATATAACTATTTGACTTTTAGTGCTTTTTATTACTGTTTTTAATTATTGCTTTTAAACTATTTGGATTCGTATTACTAGGAAGATCAATAACATATAACATGAGCTATTTTTTTAATAATTTATGCTACAGGTTTCGAGAGGATTTGCGATGGAATTTTCGTTGCAAACTTTCATACGATGATTTAGTATCATTGTTTTCGACGAAAACATATGTCACAAATGGCAGCGTATTTGAGATGGATTTTCCGTCACAATGTTCAATGGATATTTCATCACAATTTGCGACCGAGATTTCAACACATATCCACCGCAAAATATTTGCAACGGATCTATTTCATCGCAAATACTTTTGTGCTGTGGGTTTTAACAACGGATTAAACTCTATCGTAAATCCACCATAAACCAGGATTTGTGATAGATATCCCTTATTTTGCAACCGATTAATCTGTCAAAAGAGGATGAATTTTCAATAGTGATTCAAGATCCATTTTCTTGCATACATTCATCGTAAGAGAAATTCAAGTGGAATAATAATACAAACATTAAAGAGGAGAGAAATCATTAACCCATTCTTGAAATATGCATTAATTTGCACTCTTCTTTGGTAGCTTTGTCCATAACTGCATAAACTGTCCTTAGAAGGTTGCATCTCTTGAAGCTTGAATCTGCAATTTGAAAAGCTAAGTTTCAAAGCAATTATCGTATGCTGAAATCTTACAAAATGCATGAATATACATGAAAATTGAAAAACCACTTGAAATATTAATACATAAACCTTTTATTAAAATTTGAATATAAATAATTAACCTTTGAATTTCCCATAGTCGATCATGACTTATTGTCTTCTTAATTTTTTTTGCAAATGCATGTTAACTAGTTGGTAAGGGTAAATTAGGAATAAACTAATTTGCATGCATTCACATCACTATTACATCTTTTATTTCACCCATTTAATTAATATTCATAAAATCAACACTATTTTAAAATAAAAAAATTTAAAGAAAGGTGATGATGCATAAATACATCAAAATATCAAAATACTTGTTCATTATTTTGCATCACAGAGGTTATAAGCTATATAAAAGGTTAATTTAATTAATCGACAAAAATTGAAAGTGGACAAAGATAAGAATAGATATAAAAAGAGAAAGGATGACTCATGTCCAATATAAGGAATTCATGTCTCAAAGGTTCTTCTTGTTCCCCCCTCCTCAAAGGACAACAATTTTTATGAGCATGAGAATCTAAAGTGGCATTAATGTAGCCTAATAATATAAAAGGAAAACATCAACAAAGATAACTTTATGAGACTTTTGACTTTGTAGATGTAGGTATTACACATTTCTTCTTTCTTTGTAAGGCAATGTCATGATAAGGGTTTTATTTATTTATTTATTTTTTATTTTTGTTTAGGGAGATCACAAGTCAAGTAGGGAATGATGGATAATCAATTGACTTTGAGTCCATAACAGGCCATTCAATATGGTAGGTAGTTACTAAAAATGTAATGATTCATCATGTATGAGGACATATGTCACCTTAAGTGTGTTTTGACTAGGCGATGAGCATAAAAAAGTTATCATATGATACTTGTCAAGATACCCTAGGATGCATAGGAGGGGTTTGAAGGGAAAGTTGGCTAATTGGAGAAGTCAAGGAAGATGGATAGGTGATCCAAGAGGTTGTCATGGATGGATAAGTGAGACCAAGTCATTATTGTCTCGAAGGGGGCTCATGAAAAAATTTTTAATAGATTTTAAGTCTAGGAGGATTGTAAAAGATACTTAATTATTGAAATCAATAAGAGAGCTAAACGAGAGCTATTAGACAATGCTAAGTTACTCAGAGTGAGAAAATTTAAATAAATGTACATAGCAATGCAAGGCCATGTCTTTGGTAATATGTAAAGAAGCCTATAAAAGGAGGTCTAAGAGAGCCTGCTTAGAAAATGAGGATCATGTCTTTGGTAATCTCTTATATGGAGAGCTCTTGGGAAAGGCTAAGCTACTAAGAGCATGTAGATCTAATGGATTAGAGGGGTTTATTGAGTAAATGGAGCTTGAGAAGAGGTACTCAGTAAGGTTAGCTTCTTAGGAAATTGGTATGAATGTACCAGGAATGCTGGGTGAAATGATGACCAAGTTAGGAGGAGCAAATAGTCAAAAGGTTTGGACTATGCTCAAGTGATTTTTTTTTTTTTTTTTGAAAAGTGCTTATAAACTTGAGGTTTGAAATGTGCACTTTTGAAAAGTGAAATGCATGATGATTTATTAGATTTAACTGAATTCAAGGAGTTGGTTCGAGAAGATACAATTATAATTCTAATAGTTATCTACAATGTGTGAACTCTAAATTGGTATTTGTATTTACATAAACATTGTTAATGATAGACCAATCATTTGGCATACATTGAAGTCTAGCCTTGCTTGGAGAAAAAATGAAAAAGTTGATGAAGAATTATTCCTTCCTACTTTTATAATTGTATTATTTGACATGACATTGAATGATGCCCACATCCCACTTTTATGCTATATTAAAAGATTCAATATAATTGCTGTTATAAATTATTTCATCAGTAGCTTGAACATGGGCAAAAGCGTTCTCACATACTTAATCATAATCTACAAGCTCACAATTATTGTTGTGTCTATCTTATTAGTTCTACCACCATTCACTTTCCTGTTCAAACCATCATTTAATGTATTATTCGTTAATTAAGCTTTTTTTAATATTATTAACCTTAGCATTTGATATTATCATTCAATTTTTTAGGAATACAGACATACTCTAATAATAGTTGGGCGTTGGTTGAGTTAAGAATGATTCATGTGAATAAAGTAACATTCTTAAGTGATACAAATATGTACGTAGCTCACCTTGGTCTATCTGTTGAGAGCTTTGGTTACCAAGCAAGATGTCTTAGACTCGAGTCTTGCATATGTGATGCGTGTGCGAGTTTATTTTAATTGGTCCAAATGTTAAAAAAAAAAAGAAGATACTAATATGTAAAATTACATTCTCATATGTATTCGACATCAATGTGTGGATAAACTAAATGATTATAAAAAATTATGCATAAAAATAGAATTATTGTTCGATTAAAGATATTAATTAATGAATTTATGTATTTTTAATTATAAATATAACCAAATGTTATGTTACCAAGCCACATCATCAACATAACTAGTGTGTACAATTTGAAAGCCAGTTCATTCAATGTTATTATCATTAACGTGAATTGCCTTTTTTTTGGACATTTGAGCATTTAAGACAAACTCTCATACACAAGCTTTGAACCCATTACCTCTTGGTTAGTAGCCAAAACCTCCAACCAACAGAACAAGGTGAGCTATGAACATGAATTGCCTTAGCTTTCACATACTCAACCAATCTATGATGGGTAGTGTAACAACCCCAAGATCCGTGTAGCGAAAGGATTCATCTGATCGTTCTATTGCCTCTTTTTTTTTTCTTTTATTTCTATCGGTTTCCTCATAACAATCCATACATACATATATCCAAAGCCAGAGATAATTACATTACAGAAAAGAAATAGCAGCGGATACTATAATTCACATATAATACAACAGTCACCGTACAGTCAAAAGAGAAATCTACACTAGCCGTACAGGCTACAAAAGAAAAAACTACAGAACTCGGCAGAAAGATCTTCAAGCTGGAGGCCCTGCACCTGAAATTATTAACCACATATAATGAGCTTACAAAGCCCAGCAGGTCACCAAAGCCTACAACTGAAATCAAAGCACGACACTGAAAATAATATGCAGGTTAATCAAATCAAGTCAAATCAATCAATCGTACATGATCAATGAGTCAATGCAATACAGAAATCAATAAAATCAAGAACCAGTAGGAAATCCATAAAGCTCAAAAATCACTGCGTCAATCCATTCTCAACAATCTCTATCATAGCAATCAATAACATCAATTACATCAATACAATCGTCTAGTCGTCTTACTTATCGTATCACATCAGTCAAATGGAATATATACGTGCAAATCAATCTATCGTTCAATCTCTCTTACTTCTTATCAATACGGCAGTGTATGTATCCATATCCATAAAAAGAACCATCCATTGACGACCACGAACGATGCTACAACAGTGAAATCGTATCAATCAATTCTGTCAGTCAATAGTACCAATCGACTCAAAATCCCAATAAACGATCAAATCGATACGGCGAACAAGATCAATTGAAATCAAATCAATACAAAGATCAATTAAAATCAAATCAATACAATCAGCTTCATAAAGAAATCTATTTTACGATAAATTAAATCCATACGACAATAATTCATTCAATCAATCAATCAATAATCGGTACGACGAATCAATGTATCAATATATCCATAGCATGAATCAGTACTAGTGATCAATGGTCAATCATGAAATCAATATCTATAGTTATAGTCCATAATCCCCCTGACATGCTATTGATCTATCATGTCAATATCTATGAATCAATACGCATAATCCATATCAATGTCGGTACCGGTATCTATGAATCAATCAAGTCGATAATATCGATGATAAATTAATAAAATCAATAAAGCCGTTCAATAATAAATTAATTTCATAAATCTATATCAATATCAATAAATCAATCGGCAATCAATAAATCAATACAAATCGGGAAATCTATGCAATGCAATATCATATACATGCAATTTCATACAATGGTCTTACTCGACAAGCACAAACACTAGCTATTATCAATAGTGCTGTTGTAGAAATCAACCAGATTAACTGGCTATTATCAATAGTGCTGTTGTAGACATCAACCAGATTAACTGGCTATTATCAATAGTGCTGTTGTAAACATCAACCAGATTAACTGGCTATTATCAATAGTGCTGTTATAGAAATCCATATTGCTGTTGTAGATATCCATACGTTGGTTTCTATAACCAACGTTCAACCAGGTTTCCACTTGTCTTTCAGTATCAATCAATTCAATCAATAGTCAATGCAATAATCGATGCAATAAGCAATATTAAAGAAATCTAGAACAATCATATCAATAGTCATACGCGTATCAATTCACTCTATCAATTTCGGGAAAATCAGAAATCGTACGAAAATCGGGCAGAGCAACGGCAATCTACGGAATTTACACAGAAATCTCCAAAAATTACAATTCACCAAATTAATACAGAACATGCACAACAACATTATAAGACTATTCTTCTACTGTTCAAACCAATACGGACATCATAATAAATTGCAATCAAAATAAAACTCCGCAGAACCAAAACGGACCGGACAAAATCTGCCAGAAAATAATCAAAACGTACAGAATAATCACATCTACAACATACCAAAAGTTATGCGGTGAAATCTTTGCCAGTACCAAACCGGGTACGAAAATCACTTACAAAAACACAAATCTGAGCACCATTTTGCAAAACCTCAAAATCTTTGAAAACAGAAGTAAGGTTTGGAATCCTTACAGCGAGACAAACAAAATATCCAACAGCAACGAACGACGAAAATCGCTCCGTGGGCCCCGAAATCGGACTTCTTCCTTTGCTTTTCCGCCCTTTCTCTCTCCTCAAAATATCTGATTTTTATAAATGTTTTCTCTCTCCTCAAAACGAGCTCATTTTCTTATATCATTAGTGGGATCGGCCCGGCCGATCGCCACATCGTCCCGGGACGATCAGACCAAAATCGATCGTCCTGGACGACTCCCAGAACTATTTTTAGGACGATATTTTCTACAGTGCAGATCGGCCTGGACGATCTCACTATCGTCCCGGCCGATCCTGGGAAAAATTCACTTTTCCCAGCAGCTACAGCTACAGCAAAGGAACGAGGTCTCACAGGTAGCCTATACTAATGAAATTTCTTTTATTATTAATACTAATAGTTCCTTATCTTTGCTTTGGAATCCTTGTTGTGAAGGAAAAGCTCTTCAGGAGTTAATTGATATTAAATCTTGTTATACTATTCAAGTTGCTGCTGTGAAAATTGTTATTAGTTCAGATGGCTGGAAGTTGCCAGATTATTTTGATTCAAATATTTCTAAAGTTATCTCTAATATTCTGATATCTAATCAATTAGATTGTTGTATCTCTTGGGGAGGGGTGTATCTTTCTCATTTTAAAATGTTTCATGCTGCTTTTTATAATGGTTTATCTAAGGAGGATTGATATTCTTTTATTTGGCATAAACGATTTGCAATGATATTTTCTTGTTTTTCTTGGATGGCAGTGTTAAAAGGATTAAAAACTACAGACATTCTGTGCAAAAGAAATTTAAACATTCCTCAAAATTGTATTGTGCTAAAGCAGAAGAAAGTCATAATAATATCTTTTTAATGTGATTTTTCTTTTGTTATAATTTATGGATTGATTCTTGGTTTGAATCATTTTATGATTAGACCTAATCTTCTTTAAGTTTTTGATTTCATTATGAATTCTAATATGGAGAAGGATTAGAAGAATATTTTTTGTTAGATCACTTGTTGCTCGATCTATTTCTTATGGAGAGAACGGAGTAATAAAAGATTTGCTAAAAAAACATAAATATGTGGTAACTATTGGTTGGTTGATTAATAATGCTATTCTTGAAAAGATTGTATGTTGGAAAGCATATTATAAATTAAGCATTTGGTCGTTTAAATTGCTTTGTTTAGTTTTATCGGACATTATGCCATTGTCTTATATTGATATTTTAGTTGGAAAGATTGGGCTGAAGATCTTCTGATGATAAAGGAATGAAGTTGTTTGGTTTGGATTCAAGATGTTCTGACAAGTCTTTGCTATTTTAGATGGTTTTTTGTTTTGGCTGGTTTTAAGGGACTATGATGATCTAGTTTATGGATTGATTGATTTCTTTGTGAACCCAGCTGGCTTAGGCACCGTGAGGAAGAAGACAAAGAACAAGAAGGAGAAATGGTATATTATTTTTGAATGAATTCTAGGAATAATATTGGCGAGCTATATATATATATATATATATATATATATATATATATATATATATATATATATATATATAAAGATATAATAACTCTTAGATACAACCTAGCATAAGCTATACCAATGACTAGTATGTATACGCTAACAGGCCCTCTGAAATTAATCATTCATCTGATGAATGGTTAATTTGTGATGTAGATCTATCAATCTGGCAGGCGGGAGAGGTTTGAACATGATTTCAACGATCTGATATGTTGTGCTTAGATGAATAATGGAGATGGCGCCGTAGTTGAGATGTTCCTGAATGAAATTATAGTCGATCTCAATATGCTTTATTCTTGGTTGGAAGATTGATTGTGCGCAAGAGCAATAGCGGAGGTGTTGTTGCAGTGGATAGTTGTGGGAGAATGTTTAGGAAGTTGAAGTTCTGCAACTAGACAACTGAGCCAAAAACCTTTTGAAGTAGTAGAGGTGAGGGAGCAGTATTCATCTTCAGTGTAAGATTTTGTGATTGTTGCTTGCTTCTTGACTGACCAAGAAACAAGATTGGAGCCAAGAAAAGTACAGAAGCCAGAAATGGATTTCCTATCTGTGGAGTCCGTGGCCCAGTCAGCATCCACAAAAGTGCGAAGTTGTAAATCTCATGGTGTAATTGGTAGACCAAATTAGGAAGTGACTTTTATGTAGTGAAGAAGTCGCTTGAGAGCTTTGAAATGAGTGACCTTTGATTTGTGCATGTGTTGGCTAATGTAGTTTGTTGCAAAGGTATGCTAGGACGAGTGATGGAGAGATACTGAAGTGAACCATCTAATTTAAGATACAGCTGTGGGTCGGTGTAAGGTTGATCCATGACTGAGCTGATTTTGCTTGATTAAGGTAATGGTGTTGGTGCCTGTTTATAATCGGTGAAGCCGACTATTTTAAGAAGATTGTCGGCGTAGTGCTGTTGATGAAGAAAGTAACCATTTGATGTCCAGTTAACTTAAATACCAAGAAATTGGGAAACTTCACCAATCTGCTTAAGTTTGAATTACGAGTGGAGTTATTGAATGAGTTTTTGGATAGTAGTGTCATCGTTACATGTAAGTAAGATATTGTCCACATATATAAGGAAATATACTTGAACATTATTGTGTGAAAAAGAAGTAGTGAAGGATTAGAATGAATGAACCTGAAGCCTAAGAACTGAAGAATGGTGGTAAGTTTCTGAAACCACTACTGAGGGGATTGTTTGAGGCCGTAAAGAGACTTATGAAGTTTGCAGACATAGTTGGGATTTTTTGTGTCGACAAACCCGGGTGGTTGCTGCATGTATATGTCTTCTTGAAGATCTCCGTGGAGAAAGGTGTTAGATACATCCAGTTGATGGATCAGCCAATTCTTATGCAAAGCAAGAGTGATGATTGAGAATTCGAATGGTGGGCATTTTTGCCATCGGACTGAAGGTTTCATGATAGTTGATTCCAAACTCCTATGTGAATCCCTGAGCGACTAGTCTTGCTTTGTGATTGTCAATTTGACATGTAGGTAGAAATTTAGTTTTGAAGGTCCACTTGCATCCTAAAATCAGTTTATTTGTCGGAGGTGGAACCAGGGACCATGTTCCTTGATGTTGAAGAGCGAAAAATTCTAAGTACATGGATGATCGTCAATGTTGGTGTTTAGCCGCTTGATTGTAGGAGGTGGGAGTGATTTGCGATGAAGTGGTAGTCATCACGTCGAAGATATGTTTTGGTTTATATATAATCAATTTTAACCAGGTTTGTATGTGGTGGGACGGTCTGAGAGGTGATGGAACTGTGGAAGCGTCGGAGACAACAATGGGTTCCACGAGAATAGGTTGATTTTGGGACGTAGGTATAACAGCGAAGATGTTGTAGGACTTGCAGCGGGCTTAGATTGCTGGTGAATAGTGGATATAGGAACTAGTAGGTATGGGGATTGGGATGGTTCAAAGGATTTTGTGGTGGAAGCTAATGATTTATAAGGGAATTGTTGCTCATATGAGACCACATGCCTGTTGACCTTATTTTTGTATGAGGTCACTGAGACCCTTCCAGACTCCAGATTAATCTAGACCCTAGGATCTATTCTAGAACTTAGGAATCTTCCAGACTCCAGACCCTAGGATCTACTCTAAAGCTTAGGATTCCTCCATACTCTAGATTCTAAATCCTAGAACCATTCTAGATTCCAAATCTTAGAACCCTTCTAGATCCTAGATCTTAGAATCTCTCTAGATTCTAGGACCAATCCAGACTCAAATCAATCCCTACCCTTGATCAATTCAAACCTCAAATCAATCTAAACTTCATTCAATTCAAATTCAAATCAATTCAAGCTTCAAACACATTCAAACTCTAACCAAGTCCAGTTGAGAATCCAAACCTCAATCTAGATCCTACCTTTAATCTAGCTTTGACCCTATCCAATCATTAATAATCACCACATGATTGTAAATGATTTGGATACTTCAATATGAATCATTCAAACTTAAAATACAAACCAAACCCAGAAACCATGATCAAATTCTAAGTCCTAAGGCCCTGTCCTAAAGACATTTTCCAAGGATTTTTCAAACATTTCAAAACCTAGTCAAAAGACCTCTGATTCAGAGTCTATCAGTTGCACACTGATAAGACACGTCTTTAAAGGCAACCCACCAAATTTGAGCCTATTCTGGGTCTTTAACCCCAGAATCTAAATCAAAATCTAAAGGCTGTAAAACCTTCAGATATTTACAGCCTATGCCACTGGACCTGCCACCTTGGAGATTCTGACCCTAGAGCCTTCACCAAAGCCTCTAATCAATTCCAAACCATTAATCTTGATTTGTTGACTAATAAACTGCATTTTTCTGGACTCATTTTAGCCCCTACTGACCATGAGCCCAAAAAGGACCAGAATACCCCTATGGGAGGGCTCAAATAGGGATTTTAAACCAAACGACCTCCAAATTGAAAACAAACTCCCCCAGCAAGTTTCAAATATCAAACCAAACCTGTCTGACCCATTCCCAGAACCTGGGTCAATTTGGTTGACCAAGTCAACACAGTTG
Organism: Dendrobium officinale; assembly: GCA_019514585.1. Lineage (NCBI taxonomy): Eukaryota > Viridiplantae > Streptophyta > Magnoliopsida > Asparagales > Orchidaceae > Dendrobium > Dendrobium officinale. The sequence continues at coordinate 16,451,546 of CM033699.1, read as the reverse complement.
ACCTAAAAGGCCCTTTAAGAGTCCAAATAGGTGTTTTGACCCAAATGACCTCTCTAGGCCATGAAACCAGTTCCATTGGTCTTGAAATGTCATTTCAAATCTGTTGAGCCCAAATCCAATCCCTGGGTCAACCTAGTTGACCAAGTCAACCCAGGTTGACCAAACAGGCCCTTAAGGGTTCAAATAGGGATTTTGATCAAATTGACCTCCCCAGACCTGGGGGCCACCTCCAATGGTCTCCAAATATCTTTTCAAATTTGTCCAGCCCAGACTCACCCATTGGGTCAACCTGGTTTGACCCAATGAACCGTTAAGAGTTCAAATGAACCATTTCAACCCATTTAATTATGTCAATATCTTCAAACCCTTGAAATCATTTTGTCCTATCCTTGAACATTTCTAAACCTATTTTGAGTTCAACCCAACTTGGGTTGACCAAGTCCACCCTCAATTCTTGGTCAAATCTTGATGTTATTTGTTCTTATTTTCCCTACCCATGACTTTTGACTTTTGACCCTTAACCAAACTATTCCAAATGACCTCTTACCTCCCCAAATGCCACATCACCAGCTTTAACTTTGTTGACTGGTCAAACCAAGTAAACAAAGCCCTTAAACCCCTTTTTTGAATTGGTCAAACCTCCTATTTGACCTCAAAGAGTGTGGGTTTAAGCTTGGACCTCCTCCAACCTGTAACCTTGACCCCTCCTATGCCACATCAGCAGCCATTGACCAGTTGACTGGTCAAGAGAGTCAAAACCCTTCTAAAATCCCTTTGCATGGTCAAAGCCCTACTAAATCCCTTTTCTTCCTATATCACATGCCTAAGCTCCCCTTTTTTACTTTATTCCTCTGATTAACCCTTGTTTAAGCTGCTCTAAGTGGCTGGTTTAGGCAATTTAGGCAATGTCTCCCCTCCACTCATCCCAAGTCCACCCAATGGGAGCAAGGCATGTCCAGCCTTTAGGGCAGCCTTCCAGCTTTTTTAGGGACATGTGGCATCATCTGGAGAGCTCATAAGTCGATCCCAGCCATCTAATCCAGCCCAGGCCATTTGAATAGAAAAAAGGTGACTTTTGAAGTTTTCGATCAAGGCAACTTCTCTCACTAACCCCAGCCTCCCAGAGCGAGTTCTTTGTTCATTTTAGCTCCTCAGGGCCTTCTCTACCTTCCCACTACAAAATCCAAGTGGTTGCACGTCACCGGCGGCGAGTTCTCCGACGAGTCCACCACCTAGTCCGTCCCAGGCTTGTAGCGATCGATCTAGGCATGTTCGAGCTCGGTTTTGTGCTAGGGATCTTCACTTGGACAGTCTACAAGCTCATCCATTCAGAGACTTTGAAGATCCAACGGTATAATCCCTCAAAACCCTTAGATCTAACTCACTTTAGATCAATCTAATTAACTCCGTGTATAGGATGTTTTAGGACAAACAAATTATTCCCCATTATTTCTGTTTATGTGCTATATTTAAGTTTACAATTTCAAGTATTTTGATCCAACCGATCGAGAGAACGAGCCCAAAAATTCTTCCTAGGGCATTTTTTGTATTAGGGTTCAGATGTACATCTTCTGGACCGTTGATCGCTCGATCAACGGTCCAGATTGAGCCATCCTGCGGTCTGATTCGCTCGCACTTCTGATCTCTCGTTCGATCGGCTGTCTAGTGATATCTGAGCCGTTCACTTGGAAACGCGGGATCAAAGTTCCGCCATCTGATCTCTTTTGATCGAGATCAAACGGCGGGGTTCAATCTTGATCGTCGGATCGGATCAAGTTAGATCCAACGGCTCCGCCGTGTTGCCGACGTGGTTAAGTGGCTAACCACGCTCCAGCACATGGCTCGCCTAGACAGCGTCGCGTGTGAGACGCGGCGCACCGCCGTCGTTCACGCATTTTGACCCCACAAATCAGAGCCCGCCACATAGCGCCCGCGCCGCCGTTTGGGGTAATGAGTTTTAAAATTAGTTTTAATTAATTTTAAAATCAGAAAATTTAATTAAATCATAATAATTTAATTATTAAGCCAAAAATTTAATGTAATATATCAAAATTTTTAGAAAATTAAGATCTTCAATTTAAAATTATATATATATATATATATATATATAGACTATTAAATATTTCATATTTTAAACTAATAATTAAAATATATACATTTGACTAAAATATTTTAAATAATTAAAAACTATATTTTAAAATATACTTTCAAAATTTCAAAAGCTATATTAAAGTATTATTTTCATTTAACTAATATTGAATAAATTTATATAGATATTTCTTTATACTTTAGTTTAAAATTAAATAAATTTAAGATATATATAATATTTTTAAATAGTTTAATTGAAATTATAATCAGATATTTAAAAAACAAATTCAACTCAAACTATTAATGATGGTTTAAAATTTCAGAAATATTTAAAATTTAATTTAATTTGATTTATTAATTATTTTCATTTTAATTCATTTTAAATCAATTTAAAATGTTTTAATGATCTTAAACTTTATAAATTCAAAAGAAAAATTCATTTTAAATCAAAAATATATGTATATACATTAATTTTTTTTTTTAGAAAATTAATAATATTAATTTGAAATTATTCTCTAAAATCTGAAACTTTATGTATTTTTATTAATTTAGGTTATTTGAATATCTTTAGTATTTAATTATTATTTAATTAAATATATTATTATTTTAAAATTAAGAATTTATTTTGAAATGATTTGAAAACTAGAAATCTCTAAAACTTTATTTCAACAATATTTTTAAATATTTACTTTAAATTTATGTTATACATATAAGTAGTTTTATATATATATATATATATATATATATATATATATATATATATATATATATATATATATATATACCTTTATGTTTCAAATCTATATGTATATATCTAGCTTCTAAAGACTTGGGAGATCCTCTTGGAATTTTTAGAATAATTTGAATGTGTGAATGGAACATATGGGGGAAGGTGATTAATGGATAATTATATTCTAATTATTCATTAATCATAATTTAGCTATGCTAATTTAAAATTAATCTTTGCATGCTTAGGTTGTGCACACACCACCTAGCCTAAGCCCTCTTAGTTTTAAGGACTTGATTGTGCTATCATATGTGCTTATTTATGCTTTGTTTAAGGGTTAGCCAACACATTGATTTGAGCCTATTAAACTTAGTGTCATTAAGGACAATAATTAAGGGTTTGTATAGAGAGCTTAGAAAATTTTTAATACTTAGGATACACCTCCTTTTGATCTAAAACTGGAACCATTTAAACTTAGTGACATCCTCAGTACTTAGATTTTTTTTTTTACTGATTTTTCAAGCCATAGGTCCACTAACTAATTTTCTTAAAATTCAACCTTAATTAAGCCTTTAAACCTTCAAAAAAATGTAATAAATCTAATTTAAATTGAAAAAATATATATAACCCCTCTAACTGACCAAAATCAAACCCTTAATCAATGAAAATTAAAATCCCCTTAATTTGACAGCAATTCTATAATTAATCTAATTTTAATTGAAAACCCACATTTAATTAAAATAATTAATTAATATTAATTAAAAATTCCAAATATTTCCCCAAACACTTGGGAATCTCTCTTTAGGTCATTACTGACCTTTGGAGTTGATTTCAAGGAGTTGGGAACTCATTTGGAGCAAAATCACAAAAAAGGTCACTAATTAAGTAATTTTAAAAATCCATTAAACACCTAAAATTTTGAACCTTCATAACTAATTCAAGAAAAATCCAAATTGACCAAACTCACTTGCATTCAACTCATAAAAATGTCTAATATTTATTAAAAATATCAAAATCCCAAAAAAATATCAAAATCAAAAAGTCAACATTTTGGTCAACTCTAAGTCAAAATGAGGTCAAAATTTCTAAAAATCATAACTTTTGATAGAAAACTCCAAATTAAATGTGCCACCTGTCTAACAACTTATAATTAGGTCTAGTATTTATTAAAAATTTTAAACCCTTAAGATTAACACTAATTTTGAAAGTCAAATTTTGATCATTTAATTAACATATCCGGATAACCTCCAAAACTTATTAACTCCCTCAAATTCCAGAATTTTCTTAATAGGCTAATAAAATTCTCAAATAATCTACTAAAATCAGTAACTAACTCCCCTTAATCTTAATCCACTCCTTTAATTTTAACCAATTTAAATAACTTAATCAACCCCAATTGCTACTAGGTAACCCAGACCTACGAGGCTATTAGCTTAGCCCCAAGGAAGGTGAAATAAACTTCACAGCCTCGGTTTAAAACAAAGGTAGTAATCAATCAAACTTTAAAATATATTTAATTAAAAAGCTTAATCTATTAATACTTAAACCTTAATTTAAATCCCCTTTTAAGCCTTAACAAACTCAGAATTTTTTTTAGATAACTCCTAACTAACCACCCAACTTAGGATCTATCCCAGCCACACAATCTTTTACACACACTTTAGATGATGTGCTAGGACAACCAACTCTAGATCTAGGTTAGGTCGGTGTTTACTTTACTGCTGTGTACCTGATTTTTCATAGTTTTCACTGCATGTTGTGGATGAAATTGCTTTGCTGTGTCTGTTTACTTTTCTGCACTCTGTGGATGGATTGATGTGTTTGGCGACTAGATTACCCTTAGGTTAGGTACGATCTGGATGTTCACATAATTTTCTGCAGGTGGTCACACTCATGCAGGGCAATAAAAGGGGGGCTAAGTTAATAAAAAAAATCAATTATTATAAATACTTGCACATGTGCTTCAGCTGCTAAAGCCCCCAAATAATAAAAAGAGTGTGGCCAGTGTGTTTACTTACTTTTCTGCATATATATAACTGCTTCTTATTTATTAATTGTTTAGGATAACCCTACAGGTGAGTCTAGATTTTATTTTCAAAAAAATGTAATTTGTGGAGTTATTAAGTGTTGTGAAAGTTAGCTTTGAGTTGGGATATATAGGTCCAAAGCTTGGACTCCGAAGAGAAAAGGATGCCCCTAAGGGGAGTAGACCTTTTCTATTTGGAGATTCAAATTTGGGCCACACTCCTCCCTACCCAAAGGGAAAAGAGTGGCCTTCCCCTTAAAGGAAGTGCCCTCTTATCCATTTGGGTAGTCCAGTACGAAGAATCCAATGAGCTTGAAGAAAAGGAGCCCAAAGAAGAACAAGACTGAAGATTTGAAGATTGAGAATATCCCACTCAAAACTACTTGCATCATTACTAGGTTTAGAATTCGGGTTGTTGTCAGTGGTGCCCGGCCACTTTACTTTCTGCAAAATTCTGATTTGTAATAAGCAAGACAACTTTGCCTATGGACATTTATTGATTAATTAATTTATATTTGATGTGTTAAACTGATTGCCTGTTTTTCTTAGTTTTTTTGGCGATTGTGTGCAGCTTTTGTTTTTGCCTGGACTCGTGAGGCTCGTAAGGGTGTGAAAAATTTTATATTCATAACGTTAAAGTTTAAAATTTTAGTGAGTCTAAATAACATAGAAAGATAAAAAATCTAGGGAATTAGCCGGGGATCGACCACGGGGTCGCATGCATATTTCTGCATTACTCTTTCCTTACCTTAGACCTTCCCCGCTTGCGGGTAGAGTCCAGATAGTTTGACCTATGAGGACGAGGTGTCAGACATGGGGAAGTACAATCTTCTAAAAAATTATTTTCTAAGCCTGTTTTTAAAATTTCAAGCATATTTGATTTGAGGTTGTTAACTAGCATGCATTGCATTAGGAACAAATTAAAAGAGTCAAAATTTTAATTGCATGGTCCTTAGCATTTTGCACCCAACATAAGTCAAAGGTGCCAATTAGGAAAATTTCTAGATGTCGGCCCCAACTCTCCAAAACTTTAAATACAACGTCCCTATCACTCTTTCATAAAAGACCAGACTCATCTCTTTTAAATCGATTAGGTGATTAGTTGGCTCCCCAATCCAGGCCGGGGTAAGTCCAGACCTTGCACTGCATTAGTTAGGACCGGACGATTGTGGTCCAATGTCCAAATTAGATTTAGGATCCGGGGCAGATCTTTGATTATAAGACCCCAAATTTTGGGAATATAATCCCAAATTTCTAATAAAATGCTCAACTCAAATTAAATCATCTTTCAATCCTAAAATATAAAGCCCAATACTTAGATTAAGTTGGGACGCTTCCGGATAATTCTAGAATCTCAAAGTGTCCCCTACTCTTCTCTATTTGATTCTGTTAATAACTGCTCAATTTTGATCCATTCCCTGTTGAATTTCTAAAATTCTCCTCTTTTTGATATCACTCATAGAAAATCTAATGAAATTCTGCCACCATTTTAATCGGGAGTTTTCGTAGGAGATTCTATCTACCTACGATATAATTAACTACGAGGACTTGCGCTCGTAGGAAATTTTGAACCACATACGCACCGGATTTTAAAATTGATTTTCCAAAACCCCATTAGATTTCTTTGGGAGAAAGTAAAAAATGATTGGCGTTATTACATTAGGAGGATTATCATTGAATGGTGTTATCTCCCTTCGGGGAGATCCATCTTTCTTTAATAAGACTTTGGATGTGAATTCGACAATCATATTTCTTAAATATCATAATCGGATATTTAGTTAAATTTCATCTTGTTCCCCCGGGGCCATATGGAATTTTTCTTTAGAATCCGATCATGATATTTAAGATGAGTTCCATAATTCTAAGCCTGAACATCCCTATGAAATTTTATTTTCATCCTTCGGGGTGATATAATTCTTCTAACGAGTTGATTCAACCTTAGAATTAGAATCAAATCTTAATTTTAAAATTCCCAAAGAAAACTAATATTTTTCAAAACTCGTTTTCCAAAATACCACCAACAATGCCTGGAGTTGTAAATTTTATTTGTAAGACCATTTTGTTCGGGGGTGTGCGGACAGCTTAGCTGATGATTGATTCCATTTGTGGACAGAAATTCTCTGAACTTATTGTTTGTGTACTCTCATTCCCCACCAGTTCTGAAGGTTTTAGTTTTAGTTTGAAATTGATTTTTTTTATTAGAGCGAAAAGTTGTTTAAACTTAGAAAAGTTTCATTATTGGAATGCATGAGATAAAACCAATAATATCTAGTAAAATCATCAATAAAGATCACAAAATATTTGAAACCGTGAAAGGAATGTTGGGGGGATGGACCCCAGACATCAGAATATATAAGATCGAATGGTTTTGATGACATTGCAACTCTTTTATTAAAGGGCAGCTTATGACTTTTTGCCACGTTACTAGAGATACAAACTATATAGGGGGAAGAAGTACAAATAGTTGGAATGTGTTTTGATAGAGTGGGAAGCAGTCCATTGTGAGGGTGGCCGAGACGAGCATGTCAGAGAGAAGTAGATGTGGTAGATGCCTGAAAGGCAGTACATGAGGCGAGTTGAGGTTTGCGAAGTTGATATAATCCATTACGTAGAGGACCACATAGAAGAGGGCGATTGTCCTGTAGATCCTTAATAAGAAACCCATTCATATCAAAATAAAAAGAAACTTGATTATCAGTTGTCAGTTTAGAAATCAACAAAAGTTTATGTGATAACTTTGGAACATGAAGAATCTTACTTAATTGAAGCTTACAAGCCAAATCTGGCAGAGGCAGAAGGCCATGGCATGAGTTGTGGATCAGAAAAGTGTTTCCGTTGGCAACAGAAATGGAGTCATCATCGTTGTAAGTAGATGCATGGTGGAGGTTCATTATGTCGGGGGTAAGATGAGTGGAAGCACCCAAATCCAATATCCAATCCGAAGAAGGTGTGTCTTGCAGTTGCGAGATAAACGCCCGAAGAGGAGTAGAAGTGGTTGAAGCATATTTGAAATTACACTTGTGCCAACAATTTAGAGCCAAGTGTCCAAGTTTGCCACATATTTGGCAAATCAGACGATCGATATTGGAAGAAGCTGTTGTTGCCAGAGACGGGAGGGTAGAAGACCAATGTGAGAATGGGTTCCGACCTCTTGAAGGTCGGGTGGAGTTCTTGCCGTGAAAGGAATTTGAGCGATTTGCTTGAAGAGCCATCGTTTATTGGGAAGAACCTAATTCTTTTTGTTTTTTCTTTTTGAAGATTTATTTATTCACTACACAACAATGCGTAAAGAACATCAAGATCTATTGGAGTAAGCGACGTTCTAATAGCAGTTTTGAAGGAATTATATGAAGGGGGAAGACAGTTCAAGATGTATAGAATGACATCTTCTGTGTCAATATTGGATCAGGCGGACGCAATGCAAAGTTTAATGTGGGCAAGGTATTGTTGCATAGATCGATCCTTCATTTGAAGCTGATGGAGTTCATGTTTGAGTTGGATAACTCGCGATTTGCTGGTCGGTTCAAGGCATTTTTCGAGAACAGCCCAAATTTCTTGAGCCAAGGAAGACGATAGGACATAAGGGAGGATGGAGGGAGAGATAGTGGACATCAAAGCATAGATTAAATTCTTATCAACTAATGTCCAGAGATGAAAATCAGAATGGGATGTGTTAGTTTGTTGAGGTGTTTCACCGGTAAGATGTCCGACGAAGCCATTTGCGATGAAATGTTGGAGAAGTTAGAGACACCAAATGGCGTACATGTTGGCAGTAAGTTGAGTGGGAACCAAGTTCTTGAGGTTTGAGATCAAGAACTTCAAAGCAGGTTGAACGATGAACTGAGATAAAGCAGTAGACATGGTAGATTGAGTTGGACGAGATACGGCCGAATCTTGCTCTGCCATGGAGGGGCTCTGATACCATGTGAACCTAGCTGGCTTAGGCACCATGAGGAAGAAGACAAAGAACAAGAAGGAGAAATGATATATTATTTCTGAATGAATTCTGGGAACAATATAGGCGAGCTATATATAGATAATAAGAGATACAATGACTCTTAGCTACAACCTAGCATAAGCTATACCAATGACTAGTACACATACGCTAACATTCTTGACAACCAATTTTTCCAATAAATTTGGAAGGCCAACTTTCAAAGGATTTGATAAAGGGAATTTTTTTGATAAAGAAAGTTTGAGACTAGGCTACCAGGCTTCAAGGGTAGTCCGCCTTTTCAAAAGTAACTTTTATTTTAGGTTATTTTTGATGCTCCTAGATGAAGCTTCAAAAATCATTCTGAGTCCCATTTGCCTTTGATTTTTTACCTGTATAGGTATTTTGTTGTATTCTTTTAAGATTTATTGCTTAGTTCTTTTTGTTTGTATTTTAAGCTTTTTTTTTTTTTTTGCTTTTTCATATTGTAATCATGTTTGTAACCTATTCATTATATAAATTAAATTGGGCATAATTATCCCTATTTTTCTCAAAGAAGAAGAAGAAGAAGATATGGGTTGTACATATTCATTAATTTTAATTATGATTTTTTTAAAAAATTAAATAAATTAAATTATAAACTCATTATATATATAATTTAAATTCACGGCCTTTTCAATAAAAGCGTAATTATCAAATAATTTTTCTTTTTTATTTGTAAATGTTCTTTGATGCCACGAAGTGTCGTTTTGTTACGAGGGAGGCCTCTAAAATCAGTTCCGTAAAATCGGAAGATAAGGTTTGAATGCTCTCTGAACCCTTTATTCTCCCTCGCCAAAATTTTGTACCCATATTTCGTTCCTCAGGCATCATGAGTTCGCCGGCGGCGACTCTTCATTGGGATCATTCTCTTATGCTGCCATGGAATGCCCATCACCGGAGTTTTCGTCGCAATCTTTTCTTTTCTGCTTCTTCTTCTTCTCAGTTGAGCTGGAGCTGGTTTTGCGTTTCGAAAAAGGTCCAATTGCAGCTAATGCTCGCCAGGTATCCTCTTCTTTTCCTTCGCAATTTACTCAAGCCTCCGATAAATACTCCATTATTACCTTTTTCCTGCTTCTTGCTATTGGTAGATCTTGCAGGTCATGTGTTCCATGCCGAGCAACGATGAAAACAGAGCCGGAGAGTGACGATGCAGAGGTAAAAACTTGGCGCTTTCTTTCAGTCTAGACATTTGATTCTGAATTTCTTACGGTATTACATACACCAAAAGAGTTAAGATGCTTTTCTTTCTATATGAGGATATTTTTGATTGATGGAAAGCATAGGGAGAGTGAGGGGAGAAAAAGAGAGAACCTGATACCTGAACTTTCAGGCTATAAGCGTTAAGTTATTCTTCTTAGTTAGCTCCAAGGTTATTTCATAGAACACGTGTCACTTTCAATTAGATTCTTGCTTATGATCATCTCGAAAGAGGCTAGGTTCAAGTGGAGGCAAAAAATTCCCCCTTTTACCCTACATGTGATATTTATAGTAAACCCAAACAAAAGAAGCAAAAAGAGCAAGAAAACTCCACAAATTCAATGGAAAACCCAAGTAAACAGTAGTTTTATTGCAAGAATCAAACTAACGGAAGAAAAATAACAAGATACAGTTGATCCTCAATTCGTGAGGAGGATCTATCTCTCCCAATCCCTAGACGCTGCTAGAGCCCAAGACACCAAACTCCAAATAATTTGCCTAACCCTAACCCTAATCCCCTCTTCCTATTTAAAGCAAACAATCCCACTTGATCAACGCCTCCTTTACCCCTCCTTCCCCTTGGCGCACTCCTTATACTTCAAGGGGTTCCAATATCACCTCTAAGTCCTCTGTCAATGTCGCTAGTAGCTTAGAACGTGCCACATGCTCCCCAATTGCCCTCCTCAGTTGGGATACATGGAAAACAGGATGTATGGCTGTTGTCGATGACAATTTCCTTCTGTATGCCACTGCTCCAATCCTCTCTAAGACCTCAAATGACCCAAAATACCTTGGTGCAAGTTTCTCATTCCTCCTGTTGGTGACGGTCTTCTGCCTATAGGGTCGGAGTTTTATGAACACCCTTTCCCTTACCTCAAATTGGATGTTCTTCATATGCCCATCTACCTGTTTCTTCATAATCTGCTTGGTCCTCAATTAATGCCTCTTCGATTCCTCCAACATCCGGTTCATCTCCTCTAAATACTCATCTACTGAAGAAACTAGAGTGCTATTATGTCCAAAATGTATCATGTGAGGAGGATCCCTTCCATACAACACTTTGAATGGGGTCATCTGAGAAGAAGAATGATAAGAAGTGTTGTATCAATACTCTGCCCATGCCAATCACTTGTCCTATAACTTGGGTGTCTTCGACACAAAGCATTGTACGTTTGTTTCTAAGCTTATGTTGACCACCTCTTTTCTAACCATCTGTCTGCGGGTGGTAGGCAGTGCTCCTCTTCAGTACTGTCCACTGTAGTCTAAATAACTCCCTTCAAAAATGGCAGGGAAATACTTAGAATCTGGTACTCTGTGCAGTTTCACCACCTCCCTGATGAAAGCTGATCCCACTGTTATTGTTGTATATGGATGTCATAGGAGAATGAAATGTATATACTTGCTCAATCTATCTACTACTACTAGAATCATTGTGAACCCTTCTGATCGGGGTAATTCATTTATGAAATCCATGGATACCTCCTACCCTTGACCTGTTAGAGCTAAAGACTATAGTAATCCTCCTGGAGACATGACCATATACTTGTTCCTCTGACAGATTTCACATATGGCTACTATCTCCTCCACATTCTTATGCATCCCCATCCAATACAACTCTGAGGCAAGTATTCTGTACGTCTTCTGCACTCCTGAATGACCCCTAATAGCGCTCCAATGGAACTCCTGGAGCAGTCATGAAATATGTACTGATGTCCTATGCAAGGTTTAAAATTGCGTAAATAAGCCTCGAGGCGGTGCAGGCGTAAGCCTCACGGACGCAGAGTTGCGTAAATGAAAATTTAAGGGTTTTAGCAGGTAAATAATAGCAAGATTCTATCATACAATAAAAACATCTAAATGACATGTGAAATTAGTGGAAAGTAAGAAAAAAGATGCAATAAAATCATGTACCAAAGTACAAAATCACAAAATATTAGTTTATCAAAACTCTGTGGTACTTTTCTTCATGTAAGCAATAATTTCATCCTTCACCTTGTCCGACACATTTGCACACGGTGCTACGTTTTTATGAGAGCATGATGTCACACCCCAGTTTGGCTTACTCTCTAACAAACAAACAAACTGGAGTATAATAGAGAAGGAAAGAAATCTAATTAGGCTCTCCTAACATGTCAACCTATCAACTCCGAACATCAAAATGGAAGCATATAATGTACTCTACTGAACATCAACAGAATTAAAACAAATACAGAGCTTTACTAAAACTTTTAAAATTTACTTACATACCAAAAGGTTTATATAGCTATCCTTCAGATCTCCTCTAAGATCTCTTTGTACACCAAAACATATTTACCCAAAAAAAATGAATGGTCACCTCTTTCCCGCTTAGTGCCCTACGGGCTCCTTTCCCTTACCTGCAGTATAACCACTGCAAATGAGCGATGGCTCAATGAAATACACAAGCAATGCATAAGAATTAATAATAACATTTTAACTATTTAGAAAGACATACCATTCATGACAAAAAAAAAAATATGATTTGAGCACCTTTCACATGTATCACAAGAAAATATAACAGTATTTTTCATTTTGTTAATTGTTCAACACCCTTTTTACAGATCATACGATGGTTATAAGCTTTTGCACCCCTTTCAGCTTCCAATTCAAGGTTAGGTCTAACTTCCCAACTTTTAGAATTGAAGTTGTTATCTCAATTCAGGGTTGGGTCCACATTCTCAACTTCTAGACTTGTTATCTGCCACCCCGATCCTCGTGCCAACGCCGTCAAACCCTACGAAGGTACGAAATCTCCTAAACTCAGATCCTCGCTTCCGTTGTGTGCGGCGGACCGGAAAACCGCCTATACACGCCTTTATTGCGCGTGGTGGGATGGGACCCCGGTCCGACACCTACGACGAGGCAGGAATCGCCTAAACTCTACTTCGGCGTTCGTGGCGCATTGGAAAACCGCCTATACACGCCTTTATTGCGCGTGGTGGGAAGGGACCTCGGTGCGGCACCTACGACGAGGCGGGGTCACTCATAAGTACCCCCGAGCGGGGGGAAAGCAAATTGTGCATCTTTAAACCGTCACCATCAAAGCCCGCAAAGGTACGAACTCTCTAAACTCAGATTTCTCGCATCGTTGTTTGCAGCATACCGGAAAAACTCCTATGCATGCCTTTATTGCGCATGGTAGGATGGGACGCCGGTCTGATGTTTACGACGAAGCGAGCAATCGCCTAAACTCTACTTCGGCATTCGTGGCGCACCGGAAAACCGCCTATACACGCCTTTATTGCGCGTGGTGGGAAGGGACCCCGGTGCGGCACCTACAGCGAGGCAGGGTCACTTATAAGTACCCTCGAGCGGGGGGAAAGCAAATTGTGTCATTTAAACAGGTACCGTCAGAGCCCCATACACGCCTTTATTGCGCGTGGTGGGAAGAAATATCACGGTCGCGGTGCCCTCGCAAGAGGACACCTACCATACACGCCTTTATTGCACGTGGTGGGAAAGGCCCAGTTTTCTCGTAGTTTTCCCCTAAACGGGGGAGACGCCGGGAGGCTGCCGAAATTTCGGGTGAAATCGTACCTGTACTTGATTGAACTCAAAGAACAATGGTGGACTTGTGATCTTGATTGGATCAAATTAACATAAAAGAACTCAGACCCAAATGAACTAAGTATTGTGGACATAAACTCAATTTGAACAATTATTTGAACAAGACATTGAACACAAGAGGCTTGATGAACTACAAAGGACTACGCTCAAACTTGATTTGAGCTTTAATTGAACTTGAACTCATACTTATGTGAGCAAAGACTTGGATCAGCTTTGGACTATAAGGAACTCAAACTCTGACATTGCACTCTACTTGAACCAAATGGAACTTCAATCAAACTCAATCAAGAAGAACTTGATTTGGGCTCAGACTTAAGTTGAATTTAACAAGATTGTGACAAGTTGGGGGATTCAACATACAAGTGATAAGCTGAACTTAACAAAATTGTGACAAGTTGAACTTACAAGTGACAAGCTCCTAACAATTAGATACATTTGTCTCCTACAAGTTGGGGGATTCAACATGCGATGAACTGAAAGACATGATGTGTTTTGAATAATTCAAAGAGGACAATCCAACTATTAACATCAAAATTCAAACATACAAACTGATCCGCAAACAAATAAATCCTACAGGTATTGTTGGAATCTCCTACAATAATCTCTACGAATGCCTGTTGATTGAGAAGGCAATACGGGAGACCAACAATCAAAGATCCGTTCTTACAAACAAGTGCAATCTCAACAAATACCACCCGAGATTGGTGAAAGGGTGGATATGATGCAAAAAACAACGGTTCTTCTACGAACATTCCTAGGAGCTCGTAGCAAACACATCAAACTCTCAATGCATTTAAATGACGAATGATGAAAAGACAAAATGGGCTTAGAATATCCAGCTAAGTCTATTTGTGAATGACATTTGTATCATTCAATCAACTACAACGAGAGAGAGAATGACACAAGATTTGCAGTGCATACAATCTCTTTACTGACATAGATGTATGTCCACCCCTGTGTAGATTCATAAAGACTACAGTAAATGCAATATATCACAGTCAACTTCAGTGTAAATATTGATACATCTATCTCTAGCAGTAGTGGGTGTATTGTAAAGATAAAATACCACAACAAAATGCATGAAGAATGCAACAAGCTATATACGAGCTTCTACAATCTAAGGCAGGAGATTAATTAGTGCACTATGACCCGCCTACGAAAATCAACAAATAGTGCACGACAATCTACCTGTACGAAGCAGCGAACAAGTCTATTCAGAAGCTGCCACGCCACCGGATCTGCAACATTTGTACAAGCAGACAGAAGGCGTCTATTCCAAGAGTACCCGTGCACTATAAATTGTATACACATAGGTACACTAAAAGGGGAAAATACAATCCAAACCCACATGTGCCCCGGCGAGCGTGTTATTGGTACACACGTGACGTTTAGGAATGCTGCGCGGGTTGACAAGTGAATTCAGGTTCGAAACTGATCCTTCTATACGGGTTAATAGAAGTCGACAGGGTTCGAACCATTAAGCAAATATAAAGTTGTGACGACCGATATATTTGCTTTAAAACTTTCATATTAAGTCTTCAAGGCCTATAACAATATGAATTCACTATCAAAGGGCACGAAGCCTACAAAACCCGATCCTCTGTCGACAGCCCGACAGAGTTGACAAGATTCAATCCATAAAAAGAAATGACCCCCGAACACCCCGATGATGGCCGTGTTGAATGCAGATCTCAACCGGAGGGGTTCCCAAATATTTTCAATTGTCTCCCAAAAGTCCATTCCAAATATCTTCCAAGCTCCACCCAAAATCCCAGAAAAAATCCAAAAACTCACAAAAATCCTAAAAATATTTAAATTTGAAATTCAATCCATTAACCACTTAAAGCAAAATCCGTCCACCCTCCGCAACAGTTTGTCGGGGCGGATAAATTAAAGTTTACTTCAGCTCACAAAGAGCCAAATGCCTAGTCGAAAATATCACTAGGATCCATTCTCAAACAATATATTGCCAGTAAGGACGTGGTACGAGTCCTCTAACCGGCAGTTTCGCCGCCAAATGGCACTGCAGGTAAATGGTTATGACCCGGGGCCCTCTGAACCGACTGGTTTTGCCGCTAAATGGCACCACAGATAGCGGTTATGGCCAGAGCCAATACGCTCCTTAATGGCGTTAAATCCTTGAGATATGAATCAATAGGATATGATCGATAGGGCACAAAGCCCTCTGTCAGCTAAGGTGGATTTAAATTTGTCCCCTTAGACAAACACCAACCCCGGTCTACAAGGTCCCCTTGGACGAAGCAACCCATGGCTGCCGACAAGGATCCTTTTGTCAGGTTGGGTCGACTACCTCCTCTGACTAAGTAGACCAGGGACCACGATGGCCCGGGATGACGGAACCATGGGATCTTGATCGGGCCCATCATCCATTCCCCCACCATCCGCTTTAAGTGCAAGATGGTGAAATTTCTATTTTAAATATCAAATCTTTCAACCCAAAATCCAAAAATCCAATTCTTCAATTCCCAAATCCAAAATCTTCAAAATTTCCAATTCCTAAACCTATGCTGCTACTATATGCCAGATGCACGTATATTCTACGTATCTGATCGATGACTAGCCTTAATCGAAAGTTCTCTCTCGTGATCGAGAGGGGTAATTAACTATAGGGGCTTGCGCCTATAGGAAACCAGAACTCAGATCATAAAGTCCTCACAAAATGAGGGCGAAATCTCTGGGTAGTGTCTTATCTACAAACCCATCTGCCTTCCAAAATTTACCTCGGAACTTAGTTCGTTAAAACTCCCTCGCCGAATAAGAAGAGCGAGCGGAGGCCGGGGCCGAATTTTCGGAGCCCACAGATTTTTGGCGACTCCACTGGGGAATGGTTTCTCTTTCCATCTATGGCTAGTCATTTATAGGCTATAGTAGCAGTAAAAATAATAATAATAATGATGATATTGAGCTCTATATGGTGAACATCAGTATGTAACATTTGGTCCTTATGTCCAAAGATCCATCCTTGAGAGGTCCCGATAGAGCTAAAAGCTACCATCTTTTATGATGGTAAAGCAAAGAAAGAATCAAGATATGTACGGTGAACATCAGGATATGACATTTGGTCATTATATCCAAATATCCATCACTGAAAGGTCCCGATAGAGCTAAAAGCTATCATCTTTTATGATGGTAGAGCAAAGAAAAAAGATATGTACGGTGAGCATCAGGGTGTGACACTTGGATGCATATCTAAGAATCCACTGCCGAAAGGTCCCGACATAAGTAAAAATAAATATAGAGACCCGAAGAGTCAAAGCACACTGGTGATCCAAATTATTGCCCATATCATCGGGTACTCAGCCATCCTATTGAAGATTGCTACATCTTCAAGGATTGGCTTGAAAGAAAATATCAAAAAGGGAAACTCACTTTGTCCGACAATGTGTTGTCTCACCCTAGAAAGGAATCAACTCGGGTGGTCACGTCCTCTTCCGTACCCCTGGTTGAAGAAAGAAGAACAGAAAAGAAGCCAATTCAAGAAGAGCAATGGGAGACTGCGGTCTCCAAGAAAACTGTGAAAATGTTTAAGCAGTTTGAAGGAGTCCCAGGTATAAAATGGAAGTCTCCTATTGAGCCAGTGCTAAACTTGAAAGCTCTGCCTATGACACGAGCTTCTACTTCTAAACAATTTTCCAATCAAGTTGGCATTCCGAAGCTTGAAAAGGTGAAGCCCTCCAAGAAGAAGACTAAATTAAAGAAGCCTAAGGAGAAAAAGACAGCAACTCAGATGGTTATTGACGGTTTGGATGAGTACTACCAGACTGTGAGGCGACCTATCAAGCTCCCTGACTTCATGTCAGAGCTTAAGATAGATGAAGCTGAAGAAGATAATGAGAATTCTCTTCCAACAGAAGTATGTCGGGTCATCTCAGTGACACCGAGTACTTTAACATAAAAAGAATACAATGAAGAAGTACCCTCTGAATCCTGTATGATGGTGTTGCCAATGGATTACAGTTCAGAGGAAGATTTATATTTTCCAGAGGGAGACGAATCAGATCCTAGCATAGCATCTCAGATGGGACATGTAAATTTGGGTGATGATTCTGAATCAACAGATGAGTCCCTAGACGCAACGATGGCTGACTCTGAAGAAAATGTACAGTTAAATGACTCTGAACCGGAGGAGATTGCTCAAGTGCAGTTAAGAAGCAGAAAAATACTACCGCCTCCATCGAAGAAAGGGGTCTCCAATAAAGATAAGGAAAAAGAATTAATTATCAACGATGACATTATCCCTGAAGATCCTAAGAAAAAGAAGGCTTCAGCCAATGGGATAGATTATAACATCTTATCTCATTTAAGAAAAATTCCAGCACAACTCAGTATATACGACGCGTTGATAATGTCTAAAGACCTTCGGGAGACTCTGATTCAGGCTCTCAAAGATCCCGAAAGATACGAGACGTATTTTGCTGAACGAAGTTTGACTGAAGTTTTGCAAGCTCGTAATGAGCCATTCATTACTTCTCCGAAGAAGACATGATGCTCGGAACTGCAGACCATAATTGTCCTCTGTATGTTACTGCAGAGAGCGATAAGTTGATTATCAGTCGAATCTTGATCGATCCTGGATCCTCCATAAATCTGATAAGTTTGAAAGCACTGAGATCCCTCTGTCTTGATGTGGAACACCTCGGACCAGATAAGCTGATGGTGCATGGTTTCAACGAGAAAGGGCAGAAAACACTTGGATCATTCATGCTCCCTCTTGTATTTGGAGAGCTCCACACAGAAGCTAAATTCCATGTGATTGATGCGGATACTTCATTCAAGGCGCTACTAGGTCGTCCCTGGTTGCATGAATATGGCATTGTCCCATCAATATTACACCAGTGTATGAAGTATCTCAAGGATGGAGAAGAATTCAGGATCTCTGGCGACATTCAGCCCTTCACAGTTCATGAAGCAACAGTTTATGAAGATGCACGGTATTTCATGCCAAAGAAGCAAAAGTCTTCGAGCTCCCTCGAAGCTAAAGCATCAAATTCAAAGACTGCAAAGCGACCTGAAAGAGAAGGTGAGAAAAAACAGGTGGGGAGAAAGAAGGCAGCGCCGACTCTTCCCAAAGCACCGGCCATTCCAAAAGAAAAGAAGCATGTACCTCATCTTGGAAGTGACACAGATGAAGATGAGGTTACTCCTACTAAATCTCGGAAAGTATGCCAGTCCACGGATGAATGGAGTAGGCATGTTGAATTTTCAAATGATGATTATGACTATGATTCTATTTATATGAACACAGTGCAGAATGTGTTCTCCAGAAGAATAGACAGTCTATCAATCTCAGATAGCGTACTCGTAGTCACGCGTGTTCCCTTACAACATTTCAAAGAAATCATTCCGCATGAGGTGCATAAAGTTGAAGAACTCGCTACTCTCTATCTGCCTCCCCGTAAAAATGGGACTGTGCCAAAGAATATGCTATATTCTACGGGAGTACATGAAGAGGAGAATCATGACTGGGATTGCATGCTCCTCGACTCCGATGAATTATTTCCTACGAGGCTACCTAGGTTCAATACCAAAAATATTCAAAGAATGCTACGAAAGCAGATTAATATTCCTACCACCAAAAGACAACTTCGTACAAGTTTAGGCCTCTGGTATGGGAGGAGTCCACGTCCGTTACATCAGAAGGATACAGACGCATATAAAGGTATCGGTTTCATCAAGCGAAAATTCCTCCAGAAAGAGATTTGTCGCGCCATCACATGCGTGGAAATTGAATCCGAAGATGGTGATGCTGAAGAGATATACGAAGCTGATGATTATGATGAACAGCCCGTAGAAGCCGAGCCTGCACCAGAAGAGCTTGAAGATGGTGGACAAGCAGCCACTATGGATGAACTAAGAGAAGTCAACTTGGGGACTGAGGAGGACCTTCGCCCAACCTTTATTAGCTCTCTTCTACCCGAAGAACAAATAGAAGAAATAAAAAAACTTCTCTGTGAATTCAGGGACTGCTTTGTCTGGACATATGCTGAGATGCCTGGCTTATCCCCTGACGTAGCGGTTCACAAATTAGCAATCAAACCGGATATAACACCCGTCAAACAAGCTCCAAGGAGAATGAGATTAGAAATTGAAGAACAGGTGATCGCAGAAACGAAGAAGCTAATAAATGCAGGCTTCATCCGAGAAGAAAAATACGCTGACTGGATTGCTAATATCGTCCCAGTGAAGAAGAAGAACGGGCAAATTCGTGTCTGTATTGACTTCAGGGACCTCAACAAGGCGTGCCCAAAAGACGATTTTCCACTCCCTGTATCCGAACTCCTGGTGGACAATACGTCTAACTACGACATGTTCTCCTTCATGGATGGATCGTCAGGATACAATCAAATCAAAATGGCGCCCGAAGATGAAAAACATACATCATTCAGAACGCCCATCGGCATTTTCTGTTACACAGTCATGCCCTTTGGCCTGAAGAACGCTGGTGCCACCTACCAGCGGGTGATGACTCACATATTTGATGATTTGATACATCAGAAGGTCGAGTGTTATGTAGATGACCTTGTTGTTAAAAGCCTTGGCCGAGATGATCACTTAAAAGATCTCAGAATAGTATTTGAGAGAATCAGAAAGTTTGATCTGAAGATGAATCCTCTCAAATGTGCTTTTGGGGTCTCTTCCGGCAAATTCCTGGGTTATGTTGTTCGTCATCGAGGAATAGAGATCGACCCCAACAAAATTAAGGCAATCACGGAAATGCCACCACCAAGGACCCTTCGACAGCTTCGCTCGCTGCAAGGACAACTGGCTTTCATTCGGAGATTTATATCAAATCTATCGGGTAGGTGCCAGCCGTTTTCAAAGCTAATGAAGAAAGATGTCCGTTTCAAATGGGACGGAGAATGCCAGGAAGCGTTTGATAGCATCAAGAGATATCTGCTGAATCCGCCCATCCTAGCAGCGCCAATTCCGGGGAAGCCTCTTATATTGTATACAGCTGCACTAGAAGAGTCCCTCGGAGCACTATTGGCCCAGAATAATGAAGATGGAAAAGAAAATGCGCTCTATTATATCAGTCGAGGATTGATTGGAGCAGAAAGCCGTTATTCCCCAATTGAAAAGCATTGCCTGGCGCTGATTTTTGCTGTTCAGAAACTTCGCCATTACATGCTATCCCATAAAATTACCCTGATATCAAAGATCGATCCGCTGAAATTCTTGATGACAAGACCAGCGTTGACAGGTCGTTTAGCCAGGTGGGCAGTATTGTTATTGCAGTTTGAAATCATATACATGCCACAGAAGGCGGTGAAAGGACAGACCTTGGCAGATTTCCTCGCTGCACACCCAATCCCGGCCGATTCTCCACTAAATGATGATTTACCTGATGAGCAAATAATGCAGGTCGAAGAGAATGAAAAGCTACCATTCTGGGAGATGTACTTTGATGGGGCATCATCTATCAGACCTGTCCGACCTCCAAATATTGCAAGAGTCCGAGCTGGCATCGGTCTCATTTTCGTAGCACCCGAGGGAGGCATAATGAGGTTCTCATTCAGTTTAACTGAACCTAGGACCAACAACGAAGCCGAATACGAAGCTTTATTAGCGGGGTTGGAGATTGCGATCGATGTCAGAATCCAATGTCTCCAAATCTTTGGTGATTCTCAGCTCGTGATAAATCAAGTACTTGGAATCTACAAGGTTGGTAAAGTCGAACTAGCCCATTACCACCGACGAGCCCTCGAGCTTCTAAAGCAAGTACCAAATGTCAAAATGGCTCGAGTTCCTCGAGGACAGAATGCTAAAGCAGATTGTCTGGCCAAATTAGCCAAAGAGATGGCGAACATCAACGAGGAGAGTCCTATATTCATCGGGGTTTACACTCGTAGGGTTTTGGAGCCCGCTCTATTACAATTCCCGAGGGCGGAAGGAATTCCAGATTCAAGTCAGCAGGATGAAAGCCCAATTGACCCTCAACCTCTCAATCAGATTGTTATGGAGAATTATCCAGAAGAACATCATGTGGCCAAGAGACGTAAAGCTAGTCAAGCTTCAGAATCGTGGTGGCATTGTTTAGATATTGAAGTCGAAAATGATTGGAGACAGCCATTCATTGACTACTTCAAGGAAAACAAACTCTCGATAGAAAAGATGACAGATGACAGAAGATGACAGAAGCACTGTGGGCATACCGTACAACGTATAAGACGCCAACAAAAGCCACTCCTTATTCTCTAGTGTTCGGTGTTGAAGCCGTATTACCATTGGAGATTGAACTACCGTCACTCCGGGTAGCAATTCAGAATGAGCTTACTCAAGAACAAAATGCTCGTCTCAGAATGGAAGAGCTCGATGCACTTGATGAACTAAGGATACAAGCTCAACAAAACCTGGAAATCTACCGGGCAAGAATGACAAAATCTTTTGATCGAATGGTGCGTCCTCGATCATTTCAGGAAGGAGATTTGGTCCTGGTGCTGAGAAGACCAATCATCCCACATCGAAAAATTGGTGGCAAATTTGTATCAAATTGGGAAGGCCCCTTCGTCATCGAGAAAGTATACCAAGGAGGAGCATATCAGTTGATCGATCTGAACGGTCAGAGGCCTATGCCGCCAATCAACGGTCGACATTTAAAGAAATATCATGCATAAAAATTCCATGTTGAATGTATTTTATGGTGATCAAAGCTTTATTTGCACATTTATCAATGCATGCTTACATTTTGAAATTCTCTTGTATAGCAAGAACGCATTTCAAAATTCTCCATCAAACTGGGGGCATTTTAAATATTTATTTGGGTCGACATCGCGCTGCGTGCCGAGATCCCCAAATAAATATTTAAAATCTCAAAGATACGAAGCCTATCCAAAATGTCCCTGCGAGACAGGGGGCATTTTAAACATTCATTTGGGTCGACATCGTGCTATACGCCGAGATCCCCAAATGAATATTTAAAATCTTATATTCCAAATCTATTCCATTCTAAAATGTCCTTGCGAGACAGGGGGCATTTTAAATATTTATTCGGGTCGACAACGCGCCGCATGCCGAGATCCCCGAATAAATATTTAAAATTATTAATTCAAATATCCTTTTGTGCTAAAGAATACAAAGACTTGTTTTCCAAAGTATATGCAGGTGGTCTTTCAAATGTTAGAGACACCACCTTCTACAACAAACCAAGACTCAAAAGTCAAGAAAGAGACTTTTGTGGCTACACACTCCTACAAAATTGAGTTGAAGAAGCTTAAAGTCTTTCAACAGCCTGAAGCTTAAGGTTCGAATGGGTGTAAAAGGTCGGATCCAACACGCCCAAATATGGCCGGATCGCTGGCAGCTCCGTCTACTCAACAAGCCATAAGAAAGGCCGCAGTAGAGGAACCCCCACTTCGTCAACCCGTCAGTAGGGACTGTAGGAAAAACGAAGGCCAATTTGACTCGACCAGTTCGAGTGATCGTAGTCTACAAAGTTCTCCAAAATGACTGGAGAATCAAGGTTCTAGTAGAAGGATGAGTCTCGAACAACTACTAAAGGTTCGTAGGCTCCAAAATCTTCAACCACAAAGGATGACTCCAAATCTACCAACTTCAGCAAAATCAGCATTGGGGAGCGCATTTCCCATAGCTCAAGTCTGAAGCCTGAATGGGTGTAAGAGGTCGGATCCAACAAGCCCAAATATGGCCGGATCGCTGGCAGCTCCGTCTACTCAACAAGCCATAAGAAAGGCCGTAGTAGAGGAACCCCCATCTCAGTAACCAGAGGACAAAGAGCTATTAAATTCTAGCTCTCCCGATCTGATGAACTCAAGTGATTCAGATTAAAGTCTTCTCAAGTGGTTAAGGATCAAGATACTACCTACGTTCGGTACTATCAACTGATTCCAGAACTTGCAAATCCTTCAACAAATTCGCAAAGCACAAAGCGAGGATCGAAGGAATTTTTCTTCAACAAGTCCGTCAAAGCACAAAGCAAAGGACCGACGAAAATTATCCCAAAGTTCGTGAAAAGCCCAAGGCTGAACTAAGAGGATTCTGTCATCAACAAGTCCGTTACGCACAAAGCTCTGGACCGATGACTTTTCGCCATCGACCTAATACAAACCTCAGGGTTTAGGTCACCGGCATCTACTCCTTCAACAAGCCCGCCAAAGCTAGAAGCATAGGGCCGAAGGAACACAAATCTCTTGACAAATCAGGAAATTCTCCATCATTGTCCGCATCACAAAGCGTAGGACGAATGAAATCAGTATCTCAGCCATCTTTTGATATATCCAAGAGATTTATGGAGAAGGAAAGTCTTAGTGTGACATCCAAGCAAAATATTGGAGATCCACTAAATGAAAATCTTAGTGTGACATCCAAGCAAAATTTCGGAAATCCACTAAAGAAAAATCTTAGTGTGACATCCAAACAATCTTTTGGAGATCCACCAACTGAAATCCCTAGTGTGACATCTAGAACGAATATCTAGAGATCCACAAGGTCAAACAGCTTACAACAAACGTGATTCGCTCTAGTCGCGTACCACATTTGTTGGGGGGCATTTGTTAACCTCTGCGTTTAGCACAAACGAAAAAAAAAAAAAATCAGAACAAAACCTCGTATCCCTTAAATCCCGCACCTCGGACTGTCGAATCCGCGATATCTGCCTGAAATCTCGCCGAAAAGTACTGTACATGCAGCGCCGTTTACGATACGTCGATTCCCGAAAATCCTTCGCAGGCCTCGATCCTTGCCTTCTCCGCGTCTATAAAACGAAAGGGAGCTCTTCGCACTTTGACACTCCCACTCGACCGAACCCCGTCGTCCAACCTCTCCTCCGATCTCTCTGCCTCTGCCCGACATCCAACCCCTCCGACCTCCTCCTCTCCAAGCCGCAGAGATCCCGTCGATTCCCTAGCCTCACCCGACTCCACCCCATCCCGATCCTCCTGGTCTCACCAAGCCGAGAGAGAGAGAGAGAGAGAGAGAGAGAGAGAGAGAGAGAGAGAGAGAGAGAGAGAGAGAGAGAGAGAGAGAGAGAGAGAGAGAGAGAGAGAGAGAGAGAGAGAGTCGAACCTACCTGGCCGAACTTGCCGAGTTCCTCTCAACGTCCCGATCCCGACCCAGTCGTCTCGCTCCCCCTCCGATCCCCTCCGTGCTGTCCGACTTTGCTCCTAGACCGGCTCTCCCTCCCTGTTGAACAGGAAGTTACGACATTTTTGATCGGAGCCGAGAGTAGGAGCTCTCTGACCGTGAAGGTAATCATCTCCCTTGCGCACGCTCCTCGGCCAAATCCCGTAAATCTCCCATTCGGCCGATTCTCTGGAAACAGAGAATTGAACTCTCTGTTTAATTAAATAGAGGGTTTAATTCTCTGTAAATCGTGCTTGAATCCTATTTCAAAATGATTAAATCCTCTTTGATTAGCTTACTTAAAGTTGATTTTATTTAATCATACTTAATTACTACTAATAGTAATTAATTATGATTAGTTAAAATCAATTATAATTAGCTAATCATCCTAATTTATAATTAATTTTAAATTATGTATAATTAATTATGTATTAAGTATAATTAATTATGCGTTATTTTAAGTTAATTATAAATTAGATTTAATTAATCTATAATTAATTTAAAATTAGTTATAATTAATTATAAATTAAAATATAATTAATTATAATTCTTTTTTTATTTAATTATAAATTAAATCTAATTAATTTATAATTAACATTGAATTAAATATAATTAGTTAAATGACTAATTATATCTAATTTATGATTAATTATAAATTAGATCCCATTTATTTGTAATTAATTTTAAATTAAATGTAACTAGTTATATCTATTATATATAACTAATTATGATTAATTTATAATAAATTACATATATTAAATGGATATCTTCCTGCCACCCCGATCCTCGTGTCAACGCCGTCAAACCCTACGAAGGTACGAAATCTCCTAAACTCAGATCCTCGCTTCCGTTGTGTGCGGCGGACCGGAAAACCGCCTATACATGCCTTTATTGCGCGTGGTGGGATGGGACCCCGGTCCGACGCCTACGACGAGGCGGGAATCGCCTAAACTCTACTTCGGTGTTCGTGGCGCACCGGAAAACCGCCTATACACGCCTTTATTGCGCGTGGTGGGAAGGGACCTCGGTGCGGCACCTACGACAAGGCGGGGTCACTCATAAGTACCCCCGAGCGGGGGGAAAGCAAATTGTGCATCTTTAAACCGTCACCATCAAAGCCCGCAAAGGTACGAACTCTCTAAACTCAGATTTCTCGCATCGTTGTTTGCAGCATACCGGAAAAACTCCTATGCATGCCTTTATTGCGCATGGTAGGATGGGACGCCGGTCTGATGTTTACGACGAAGCGAGCAATCGCCTAAACTCTACTTCGGCATTCGTGGCGCACCAGAAAACCGCCTATACACGCCTTTATTGCGCGTGGTGGGAAGGGACCCCGGTGCGGCACCTACGGCGAGGCAGGGTCACTTATAAGTACCCTCGAGCGGGGGGAAAGCAAATTGTGTCATTTAAACAGGTACCGTCAGAGCCCCATACACGCCTTTATTGCGCGTGGTGGGAAGAAATATCACGGTCGCGGTGCCCTCGCAAGAGGACACCTACCATACACGCCTTTATTGCGCGTGGTGGGAAAGGCCCAATTTTCTCGTAGTTTTCCCCTAAACGGGGGAGACGTCGGGAGGCTGCCGAAATTTCGGGTGAAATCGTACCTGTACTTGATTGAACTCAAAGAACAATGGTGGACTTGTGAGCTTGATTGGATCAAATTAACATAAAAGAACTCAGACCCAAATGAACTAAGTATTGTGGACATAAACTCAATTTGAACAATTATTTGAACAAGACATTGAACACAAGAGGCTTGATGAACTACAAAGGACTACGCTCAAACTTGATTTGAGCTTTAATTGAACTTGAACTCATACTTATGTGAGCAAAGACTTGGATCAGCTTTGGACTATAAGGAACTCAAACTCTGACATTGCACTCTACTTGAACCAAATGGAACTTCAATCAAACTCAATCAAGAAGAACTTGATTTGGGCTCAGACTTAAGTTGAATTTAACAAGATTGTGACAAGTTGGGGGATTCAACATACAAGTGATAAGCTGAACTTAACAAAATTGTGACAAGTTGAACTTACAAGTGACAAGCTCCTAACAATTAGATACATTTGTCTCCTACAAGTTGGGGGATTCAACATGCGATGAACTGAAAGACATGATGTGTTTTGAATAATTCAAAGAGGACAATCCAACTATTAACATCAAAATTCAAACATACAAACTGATCCGCAAACAAATAAATCCTACAGGTACTGTTGGAATCTCCTACAATAATCTCTACGAATGCCTGTTGATTGAGAAGGCAATACGGGAGACCCAACAATCAAAGATCCGTTCTTACAAACAAGTGCAATCTCAACAAATACCACCCGAGATTGGTGAAAGGGTGGATATGATGCAAAAAACAACGGTTCTTCTACGAACATTCCTAGGAGCTCGTAGCAAACACATCAAACTCTCAATGCATTTAAATGACGAATGATGAAAAGACAAAATGGGCTTAGAATATCCAGCTAAGTCTATTTGTGAATGACATTTGTATCATTCAATCAACTACAACGAGAGAGAGAATGACACAAGATTTGCAGTGCATACAATCTCTTTACTGACATAGATGTATGTCCACCCCTGTGTAGATTCATAAAGACTACAATAAATGCAATATATCACAGTCAACTTCAGTGTAAATATTAATACATCTATCTCTGGCAGTAGTGGGTGTATTGTAAAGATAAAATACCACAACAAAATGCATGAAGAATGCAACAAGCTATATACGAGCTTCTACAATCCAAGACAGGAGATTAATTAGTGCACTATGACCCGCCTACGAAAATCAACAAATAGTGCACGACAATCTACCTGTACGAAGCAGCGAACAAGTCTATTCAGAAGCTGCCACGCCACCGGATCTGCAACATTTGTACAAGCAGACAGAAGGCGTCTATTCCAAGAGTACCCATGCACGTGCACTATAAATTGTATACACATAGGTACACTAAAAGGGGAAAATACAATCCAAACCCACATGGGCCCCGGCGAGCGTGTTATTGGTACACACGTGACGTCTAGGGATGCTGCGCGGGTTGACAAGTGAATTCAGGTTCGAAACTGATCCTTCTATACGGGTCAATAGAAGTCGACAGGGTTCGAACCATTAAGCAAATATAAAGTTGTGACGACCGATATATTTGCTTTAAAACTTTCATATTAGGTCTTCAAGGCCTACAACAATATGAATTCACTATCAAAGGGCACGAAAGCCTACAAAACCCGATCCTCTGTCGACACAGTCCGACAGAGTTGACAAGGTTCAATCCATAAAAAGAAATGACCCCCGAACACCCCGATGATGGCCGTGTTGAATGCAGATCTCAACCGGAGGGGTTCCCAAATATTTTCAATTGTCTCCCAAAAGTCCATTCCAAATATCTTCCAAGCTCCACCCAAAATCCCAGAAAAATCCAAAAACTCCACAAAATCCTAAAAATATTTAAATTTGAAATTCAATCCATTAACCACTTAAAGCAAAATCCGTCCACCCTCCGCAACAGTTTGTCGGGGCGGACAAATTAAAGTTTACTTCAGCTCACAAAGAGCCAAATGCCTAGTCGAAAATATCACTAGGATCCATTCTCAAACAATATATTGCCAGTAAGGACGTAGTACGAGTCCTCTAACCGGCAGTTTCGCCGCCAAATGGCACTGCAGGTAAACGGTTATGACCCGGGGCCCTCTGAACCGAGTGGTTTTGCCGCCAAATGGCACCATAGATAGCGGTTATGGCCAGAGCCAATACGCTCCTTAATGGCGTTAAATCCTTGAGATATGAATCAATAGGATATGATCGATAGGGCACAAAGCCCTCTGTCAGCTAAGGTGGATTTAAATTTGTCCCCTTAGACAAACACCAACCCCGGTCTACAAGGTCCCCTTGGACGAAGCAACCCATGGCTGCCGACAAGGATCCTTTTGTCAGGTTGGGTCGACTACCTCCTCTGACTAAGTAGACCAGGGACCACGATGGCCCGGGATGACGGAACCATGGGATCTTGATCGGGCCCATCATCCATTCCCCCACCATCCGCTTTAAGTGCAAGATGGTGAAATTTCTATTTTAAATATCAAATCTTTCAACCCAAAATCCAAAAATCCAAATTCTTCAATTCCCAAATCCAAAATCTTCAAAATTTCCAATTCCTAAACCTATGCTGCTACTATATGCCAGATGCACGTATATTCTACGTATCTGATCGATGACTAGCCTTAATCGAAAGTTCTCTCTCGTGATCGAGAGGGGTAATTAACTATAGGGGCTTGCGCCTATAGGAAACCAGAACTCAGATCATAAAGTCCTCACAAAATGAGGGCGAAATCTCTGGGTAGTGTCTTATCTACAAACCCATCTGCCTTCCAAAATTTACCTCGGAACTTAGTTCGTTAAAACTCCCTCGCCGAATAAGAAGAGCGAGCGGAGGCCGGGGCCGAATTTTCGGAGCCCACATTCATCCCCATGATGATATCAGTGCTCCCTGACTCCAATAGGAGGAAATCGTCCCTCACCTGAACTCTATGGATGGTCAACACTACCCCTCTACAGATCCCCTTTCTTATCTCCACATTCCATGTTCCCATCATCACTCCATAACATCCTGTATCCACCAATTTCAACCCCAATTGATTCACAACCTAGTTGGAGATGAATTTGTGGGTAGCCCTACTGTCTATCAAAATCACTACCTCCATATATGCTATTTCTCCCTTCACCTTTTTGGTATAATTCAGAGTGAATCCTACCACTATATTCCGGGAGACCTTCGTTATGTTCAGATGCAGCTTGTCCTCCATATCTCCCTCTACCTCACTCTCACCTCCCTCATCAATTTTCTCGTCATCACAGACGGCGAGAAGCTGAAGAGTTCGTCCATACACCTGTATCCTGGAGTATACTTCTCATCACATCTGAAGCATAGTCTCTTCGCCCTCTTCTCCTACATCTCCTTCTCCGTTAGCCATTTGAAGTTGCCCCACTTCCTCCTCCTGCTGACTTTTCCTTAGGAGTCTCTTGAAATGGCTTGCTGTAAGACCCTTGGGTGCTAGAAGAGTGGTAGTCATTCTGTAAGAGCCACCTGACTTGTAGCCCCTGACTCCCCTCTATTGGTACCTATGATATTCCACCAGTTGTGCCAGCTCCATTGCCTCTCCCAAGTCATGAGACCTCATGACCCTCACTATCACTACAGCTCTAATCTTAGATTTGAGGCCCTTCATGAAGTTCTCTTCCAAATCTGTCTTCGATAGTCGGTCCAATCGACTGGCCAAGTGCTCAAATCTCTTGCGGTGGCTGCCACTGATCTGTCATGCACTAGTGCAAAGAATAGCTCATAGAAGTCCCCTTTCCTGTCGGTTCGAAAACGTTCCAATAAGCATTCATTGAATTCCCTCCAACTCTGTATTAGTCTCCTCTGGTCGCTCCACTAGCGTCACGAAAACGCCTTTCCTTCCAAACATAATCCCGCTGCCGTCAAATTTTCCTCCTCTGTCAGCCCATTGATGGTGAAATACCTCTCCAACTTGTAAATCCGCCAATGTGCGTCCTCCCCTTAAAAATGAGCATCTTCAGCTTTTGCACCTTCGTATCTCCTCCATTCCTCATATTCCTCCATAATTTTCCCTTTCCTAAGCCCAAGTCTCCCGATCTTCCCATCCACGCTCATACCCAAACCCCTTTTCTCTTTCTTCTATCCTTTCTCCAAAATCAGCACCCTTCCCACCATAATCTCCTTATTTTCTCTCCCAACCAACACCCTTTGGTTCATGCCCCTCATGACCACGCCTCTCTCCATACCTTTCATCTTTCTCCTCTATGATTTCCTCATCATTGTCCCTCCTACGAAATTCAGAATTCGTACTTCTCCCCACCGATCCTTTTGTCTCTGATACCGCCGTTTGAATTTGATTTTTTAATATCTTCTTCACCATCTCATGAAGATAAAAAACTTGTCTTCCATGGATGAAATTCAATCTTCCACTATTTCCTTAATTTGGCTCGTCTCCCATTCTTGGCTTTCATCAACACCCGGATTTTTTAAGGTTAAAAAATCTGGATATTGACCCAAAAAACAACAAAAATCCCTTCATTCGGCCAAAAAAACAGCTGCTGGTTTTTCAGAAGACTACCCACAAATAGTCCCAACATCTGCTATGATACCAATTTGTTAGTAAAAACTTGAAGATCTCAAGTAAACCCTAACAAGAGAAGCAAAAACAGTAGTTTTATTGCAAGAATCAAACTAACGGAAGAAAAATAACAAGATACAGTTGATCCTCAATTCGAGAGGAGGATCTCTCTCTTAATCCCTAGACACCGCTAGAGCCCAAGACACCAAACTCCAATAAAAAGAATAACCCAAATAATTTGCATAACCCTAACCCTAATCCCCTCTTCCTATTTAAAGCAAACAACCCCACCTCCTTAGCCCTAGCCGCCCTCTTCCCTTCCTAATTAAAATCATGAGTGGGTCTCACTCATACATGGGCGCCAAAATCAAGAGGGCGGATTAGGCTTCTTTTTTTAGTGAGCAGATACTTGGAACAGTGTAGGCTGAGAACTTGAGGAAAAGATGCGAGATTTGAGGGAAAGAAAAAGAAGCGTGAATTGTTTTCATGGTTAATTCTGGTGATGACTAAGAACCATCATATATGTGGGGGTGTGTTTTTAGGTTTTTCAATGCAGATGAGTGTTCCATGGAATTAAGCAAATATATTTTTGTCAATTGGCCTAGCTGGTTGAATTGTTTCACTTAGTCGGAGTCCATGTTACGGTAAAATCTTGTCCTTGATAGAAATCCTTAGATCATCTTTGTTGAGCATTCTCTTGCATCTTTTAACTTTCTGTTTCTTCTTTTATACTTTTTCATTTGAGCATTATTTATTATGTTTAGTTGCTAGCAATTCTCTTACGTATTATTCCACAGAAAATATTGGATAAAATTTTGTGCTCATATGGTCTTTTTGACTGAGTGAACTAAACTTCTTCAGGAAAGAGAATTATCTGAGAATGGAACATCCCCATCTGCGGTTGATGGCCTAGTGGAAAACAGCGGGGATCTTAATTTTAAATCTACGAGCGATCTGGTAAATTTCCTATCTTTTAGTTCACTGTCTTGTGGTATTCCTCTTCTTGATGTTCTTTTTCTTTTGGTCACCTATCAATTAGATTCAAGTTTCACGATAGTTTCCTATGCACATTTTCTAATTTTCAACTTTGTTCAAATCAAATATAACTCTGGCTTTGTTGTTGGGCTGTCTTCTTAGTGAAAATGCATACATTAATCTTTCTATCGTTTGAAAAAAGCTCGTGTTTAGTTCTTTTTTTCCAAAAAGCACAAAAAATGCGTGCTACTTATAATATGCTAATAATGAGTGTTATTCAAATGTAGTAATTCAGTGTTTTTCTTTTTCTTCTTTTGTAAGGTATTCATCTCCTTTTCTTAGGAAAAACATGAACCTGATTCGATGGAGTTGCTGGATTTGAAGGACTCAATTAATAACATTGATGGGAACTTTGCTGGTGAAGTTAACATCCAGGTAGTCTTGAATTTTAACATTCGATGATGGTCTCTTAGTGATGTAAAATTTCATCTTTTAGGGTAGTAGTATTCATACCTTTTTTTAGTTGAAATAATGTTGATTGAGCATTTTATAGGAGAAGGATGAAGACATGGACGTTGCTAGTGGTTCTCCTTTACCTGGAATGAAGGTGAATGATGCTAAACTCTCATACAGGAACAAATATTCAAACTTGCATCAATTTTGTTTGTCATCTAATGTACTTTTCTAACTGTTGCAGAGTATTGGAGAATCCATTCGAATTTCCAAAGCCACAATTGATATTTTGAAAGATCAAGTTTTTGGTTTTGACACATTTTTTGTGACAAACCAAGAACCATATGAGGTATCAAATTTTCCCATTCAGAGTATCAGGAGGATAAGTTTATCACATATTACTACCTAATGCTTTAAAGTGAAAACTCAAAGGTGCCTTTTGAATTTTTTTTGAGTGAAAGCTTCCAAGAGTGATCAAAGAAATGCCAAAATATCCTATTAAGGCCATAAAAACTTGTTTTACACCAGCTAGGTCATGCGCAACTGAGAATGTTAAAGTGGAGTTTGTTGTAATTCAAAGTTACTGAACTAAATTAGAAAATGTTTTGGGGTGCTATCACTGAAAATACCTTAAGGTGTTTTAAACTTAGCGGGAACTTGTTCATATGGATAACTAAATGATAGTAATATGGAACATGATTGATATGCCTAGCACAAATAGTTGGGAGATGGTCATTGACGGAGAAAACTAAACAAAAGTGAAAGTAATTTTTGTTAAGGTTAAATTATTTTATGGTACTTTTAGTTTTTTTCCTTAAAATTCATATGTTATTATTTTATAGAAGAAACAGTTTCTCTTTGCAAATATTATTCTTATCAATTAAACGTGATGAAAAAGGAATCAAAATGATTCTTCGACCATTTTTGAATCACCAAAATTAACCCATGCTATGTAAAATGACCAATTTAGTCCACCAGACTCCTTTAATAGGGACCAAAATAGTCCTACAGTCCAAATTGGATGTTAAAATTAATAGAAAAACTTTTGGATTAGCGCAGAACTCATGGAGCATGTGTAACTCTCAGATTTTTCTGGAATTGTTTTTGTCATCACGCTTACCCTAATCGAGACAGAGAGGCAAGCACATGATGATAAGCGGGTGTAGCTTCCCTTGGGTTGGCAATGAATTGGACTATCATGCAAGGTCAAAGAAGGTGGGAGAATAACGACAAAGCTTTCTTTCTTTGGTGCTGCATGCATCAGAATATTGTCTAGCGTCCCCAAGCAAATGAGACAAGCCCCCCTGGCAGAACGAAGAGGAGCTGTCAAAGCTTCTCGAGCAACTATGGCTGATAGAATTTTATGTTTTTTTTT
This sequence comes from Dendrobium officinale, assembly GCA_019514585.1. Lineage (NCBI taxonomy): Eukaryota > Viridiplantae > Streptophyta > Magnoliopsida > Asparagales > Orchidaceae > Dendrobium > Dendrobium officinale. The sequence continues at coordinate 16,417,897 of CM033699.1, read as the reverse complement.
GGGTAAAGAATTTTATGTTCTCTTTGCGTTCATGCAAAGCAAAGTAAATAAAACAAAAATTGTTCTTTCTTAAAAATAATTTCAATCAATAAAGGGCCACAAAGTTAACTGTAAACAAATTTAAGAATATGTTGTGTTCTCACTAAAAAGAATTGATTTCAATAAAATTAATATACAAATTTAAAATTTAAAATTCTAGAACAAAAAAATAAGCTTAATCTATTTCATTACAATAGAATCAAAATAACACAAATATTAAACAAATTTCTTACTAAAAATCAACTTGTTTGACACCCGATACAATCTCAATTCACTCTTGTACTTGAGATTCATTGTTGTACATGAAGAAATAAGGCAAGTAGAAAATTAAATTTACCAAAAAATGATAAGAAAAAATATATTCCAAAAATACCCTCATTTTTATTGCCTTAAAATCTAATTTTCATTAATTTGGATGGTGAGATCATTTTGTTCCCTGTTTGAAGATTATGTGGACTAAATTGTAACTTTTACATAGTCTGGCACCATATTGACTCTTCAAAAAAAGTGTAGGGGGGATCATTTTGATCATTTTATTTAAAGTGATTTGATAATACTCCTATATTACAAGAGATGATAAAAATAATAAAAATTAAATTGAATTGTTTGTTGTATTGCAAGGTGATTGTGGTGGCTGGCAGCACATTTGTCCAGGTGGGGCCCAGGGCCTCCTTTATCACCTATAGGAGAAGTGACTTTTGGGAGAACTCTTTTGGAAAGATGTAAGGGGAATTTATTAGTGGATTTGGGCTGTTTAAGGGGGGAGATTGTGGAGGGTTTAGGTTAATGTTATGTTTTGGTTTTCTACAATAGTTTTTGTGGCGTGTTTGGGTTACTAGTGGCTGCTAGGGATTATGGGAGAGATGATTCACCTCTTGAACAGTGAATTAACTTGGATCTTATCTTACTTTGCTTGGAGATTAGTAAATTCAGCTCTCTTGGTGTTATTTCTGGATCTATTTGGAGTAAGTTTCTGCTTTTTTATATTGCTGTTTGCTGTTTGGATCATTAAGTCCTATCCAATTGGTATCATACCAAGTTTTTGGGACCGATGGCTGGGATAAGAGTTAAGGTGTTGGAAGAGAAGTTGGAGGGGGAAGTAGGGTAGTTACGAATGGATGTGAGATCATTAAATGAATGTTTTTCATCAATGGAAGGTTTGAGAATCTAGAGGAGATGATGAAGCGGATGTTAGAGTTTCAAACTAAAGCGGCTCCGCCAGAAGCAAAAGGGAATAAAAAAATGACATGCCAAGGGAAGACAGGGAGGTGGAAATTTTAGAAGAGGAGGGAATATCCCACCTTTAGCCTCTATCGAGAAGGGGGATGAATAAAGAATATGGGGGTAGGAGGGAATGAGAGGAGAACAGGTGGGTTGAATTTGAAAGAAGAGGGGCATACAAAAGAAGGGAGGAGAGGGAATTGTGGAGTGACCCTAATGCTCGCTTCATGGGAAGCGGAAGGGAAAATTGAGGCGGGGGAGATCCGAAGATTAGGAAGCTAAAAATGCCGGTGTTTGAAGGCAAGGATGTACATGGGTGAATCTATTGAGTGGAGAGATATTTCATGTTGAGCGAGTTAACAGAAGGGGAAAGGCTTATGGCGGTGGCTCTATGTCTCGAGGGGAAGACATTGGCATTGTACCAATAGAGGGAGACGAGGTACCCAATCCATTTGTGGGAGAAGTTCAAGGACTATTTATTGGAGCGCTTTCAAACCAAGCAGGAGGACTATTATGAGCAGTTCTTTGCTTTGACACAGGTGGGAAGGATGATGGAGTACCGAGAGAAATTTGAGCTTTTATCTGGATGTTTAGGGAGACTATTGGAGGCAATATTAGAGAGAAATTTCATGAAGGGGTTAAAGCCAAAGCTGAGAGTTGTTGTGCGGGTGGCAAGATCCTATGACTTTGGAGAGGCTATGGAGTTAGCTCAATTGATAGAATATAAGAGTTCACTTAAGAGTAGCAAAGGGGGAAGTTTTGGAGGTTCTTCTCACATGACAATCACCTTCCTTGCAGCTAGGATTTCAACTGTATCGGGTAAAAGGGAAGCTCCAAAGGAGAAAGGATTGGAAACTTCACTGGGAGGAAACTTTAAACGGCTAACTAATACGGAGTTGCAGGACAAACGAGCTAAAGGCACTATGTTTTAGGTGCTGCGTGAAGTTTTACTCCGGGCCATAGGTCTAAAATCACACCTTGCAGATCCTTTTTGTTTGTGACGAGGAGATGGTTGGAGTAGAGATAGAAGGTGAAGTGGTAGAGGAAGAGAAGCCCTTACACTTGGAGGTGGCAGAGGTTTTGTTTAATTATGTAGTGGGGTTCATCCTGAATCATACCATGAAGAAGAGGGGGCAGATAGGCGGGGAAGCAGTGACGCTTTTGGTGGATAGTGGGGCTACCCACAATTTTATATCCAATTAGGTGGTTGATAAGCTGGGGCTAAAGCTGGTAGACATGGGATGCTTTGGGGTGATGATAGGCATAGGGAAGTGGAGAAGAGTAAGGGTATCTGTTAGGGATTGGTGGTGGAGTTGCAGGGGATTCACATCAGGGAGGATTTTCTTTCATTGGAGTTGGAAAGTATGGATTTGATCTTGGGTATAAAGTGGTTGCAAATCTTGGAGGAGACTAAGGTAGACTAGAAGGCCTTAGCTATGGAGATCCAGGTAGAGGGGATAGAGGTGATGATTAAAGGAGAGGGGATAGAATTGAGATCCAGACCTCATTAATGCTCCTGTCACTTTCCAGTCACTCATGAATAGGGTGTTTAAGCCTTATCTTCATAGGTTTGCTCTGATATTCTTTGATGACATCCTTATCTACAGCAAGTCGGAGAAGAAGCACTCGGAGCACTTGGTTATAGTGTTGAGAACTTTGAAGGAGCATCAACTATATGCCAACTTAAAGAATTGCTCTTTTGCACAACAGTAGTGAAGTACTTGGGACATACAATATCTCAAGCTGGAGTGTCAACGGATCCAACCAAGTTAGAGTCAATAGTGGAGTAGCTAGTGCCTAAAATCCTGAAGAGGCTAAGGGGTTATTGAGACTCATAGGATAATATAGGAAGTTTGTTAAGAGATACAACTCAGTAGCATGGTTGTTGACAGAATAGATGAAGAAGGATAATTTCAAATGGGGGAAGACAGCTACTCAGGAAGAAAGCTATGGCTAGTGTCTTTGTGGTAGCACTACCAAATTTCAGCTAGCCGTTTGTAGTTGAGACTGATGCACCAGGCTATGGGTTGGGAGCTGTTCTCATATAAGGGCAGAGGCCCATAGCTTATTTCAGCCAAGTGTTAAATGCTAGGGCCATTCAAAAATCAATATATGAAAGAGAACTGATAGCGATAGTGTTAGCAATTTAGAAGTGGCGACCTTACCTATTGGGGTGACACTTCATAATCAGGACCAATCATAAGAGTTTGAAGTTCTTGTTGGAGCATAGAATGGTGACAAAAGAGCATCAACGATTGCTTTTGAAGTTATTGGGGTATGACTTGGAGATCCAATATAAGCCCGGGATGAAAAATAAAATTGCAGATGCTCTCTCCAAGCGTAGTGAAGACTACCCCTAGGTTATGGCTCTATCAGTTCACATGGTGGTGGATTGGGAGGTTTTGAAGCAAGAGAGCGAGCAGGATGAAGAGCTGAGTAAAATCAGAGGAGATTTACTGCATAATAAGAACAATTATCCTGGTTACTCCTTGGAGGGTCAGAAGCTGCCATACTAGGGGTGGTTTGTGCTTTTGAGGACATCGCCACACATCCCTCACTTGTTATAGGAGTTTCATGGCACAACTATTGGAAGACATTTGGGAATCCAAAAGACATCATCAACTGGTGATAGAATTGTACTGGGTGGGCATGTAGAAGGATGTGGAGAAGATGGTAGCCAGTTGTGAGGTATGCTAGAGACACAAATACCATGCTATGGTTTCTGGTGGTCTTTTACGACATTTAGCTTTACCTGAGAATGTGTGGGAAGAGGTGACTATGGACTTCATTGAGGGATTTCCTAAGTCAGATGAAGTCACCATGATTCTAGTGGCAGTGGATAGATTGAGCAAATATGCTCATTTCATTCCCCTGTACCACCCATACATCGCGGTGTTAGTGGAAATCTCTTTCATAAGAGAGGTGGTCCGTTTGCATGGCATACCCGAGTCCATAGTGTTTGGTCGGAACAAGGATTTTCTAAGTCATTTTTGGAGGGAGCTATTCAAGATGCGAGGGACTTATCTTGAAGCGGACTACTGCTTACCACCCCTAGATAGATGGCCAGACGGAGGTGATAAATCACAGTGTGGAGACTTATCTTCGTTGCTTTGTCTTAGATACATTGAAGATGTGGGCCAAATGGTTAGCCTTGGATGAATAGTAGTAGTAATTTTATATCATACAGCCGCCCAGACAACACCATTTAAAATCTTATATGGGAGGAATTTCCCTCATCTGTTACATTATGGGCATGATAACACACTAGTGTCGTCAGTACAACAGTACTTGGGATAAAGGGATTGGATCCTGGTAGAATTGAAGGGACATTGATGTAAAACAATACCATGCGAAGATGATTTGCTTAATGACATTTGCACGCTTAGATGTAGAGGCAATAATAAGTAAGATCTTATGCGGAATTGAACGATAAGATAAATATTAAGTGGTGCTTAGCTTAGGTTAATTCTCATGCATAGAAGTTAAGTTCAAAAGATAGCCATCTCAATCCAACATTGCATACGTAGATTGTTCAAACAATAAATTCCAATACTAATAATAAGATTAGTCTATGAAAGGTCCCTCACACAACTCTTCTAATTACTAGGCTTTAGCGGAGAAGAATTAACGTGATGGTCATAAATCTACTAAGACCACAATTGGGTAGTAACTATGAAGATAAAAGAGTCGGAGAAAGAACTTTACCCAAAGAGAAGATACGTGGCTGCGGTTGGGACTCCTGAGCAGAGACAACCTTCGGCTGGATTGGTTGGAATGGATTTGGAGGCCTCCAAAACAGCAAAATGAGGATTCCAGGAATACAGGACAGCAATTTCCTGTTTCTGGACTTCGGGACAGCAGGTGGAGTCTTCTCTAGATGCAGAATTCTCTGGAATAGTACTTGGAGGAGGGCTGGTCAGCAAATAGGAGCAGACCTGGCAGCACCATGGCTGGCTGGAGTTCTCGGACAGCAGTTTTCTAGGAGGAAAAATTGCTGGACAGCAATTTGGGGCAGGTTTAGGAGCCTCGTTTTGAATTTTGAATCCCTCAAGTAACGTAGAAAAGTGGGGAAAATCATTCCTTATGAGAGGTTGATTGAAGCAATTTGTGGGAGGTGATTTAATGAGGCAAGAGAGAGAAATCTGAAGTTTTAATTTCAGATTTTTATCAAAGGGAAGGGGCTAATTTGAAATCCAAATCAATAGCAATTAATACATTGAATTAGCATTAATTGGTTTCCACCCATGCATGGCCGACGGCATCAAGGAGGAAGGAGAGGGATTTACTTCACAAATCTGAAATTAATTTCAGAATTAAGTAAATTGGAGGGAGGGGAATTTGAATTTGAAAATTTTGAATCAAGAGCCTTGAATGCATTAATGAAGCATTAAAGGGAATTTCACCCTCATAGGGCCGGTGACATTGTGAGAGGGAGAGGAGTTATTAGGGAGAGTAATTTCTTTCCAAATGAGTTTGAAACTTATGGGGGGAAAATAATGAGTCATTCAATTAGATTCCGTTCGAATTTTGAATTCGAAAAACTTATTTGGAAGTTTGCAAATAAGGAAAGTTTTTTTGAATTTGAAATTTGAATTTCAAAATTCAATAACTCATGCATTTAATGCGGGACCTCAATCAAGGAGCCATTATGATGATTGACATCATCATCATGGTTTGAGGCAAGGGGATGGCCGGCGGCCAAAGGAGGAGGAGGGGCTATGTCGTCGGGTGAGGGGTTTGGCAAGTGGAGGAGGGGGAAGAGGGTTGGCCGGCCAAGTGGGGGTGGTGGGGAAAAATCCGGCGGCTAGGGGAGAGGGAAGAAAAGAAATTAGGTAGAAAACCAAGAGCTCCACCAAGGGGTTGTTGGGTATTGCTTTGAGCCTCTCCTAGGCTTTCCTCGCTTGAGAACTCACAAAGAGAACTCTAGAACTCACAAAGAGATCCAAAACCAAAATTTTCATTAGCAATAATCATCATCCTTTCTAAGAGGAAGGGGAAGGCTTAAATAGCCAATTACATGAAGGAAAAATAAAAGACATAATTGCCCCTAGGGCAAACATAAAACAAAGCCCTCAAGTGAGGGTAGAAATGGAAAAGTACAAATAACAAATAAAATACATGAAAATAAATAGACACGATCGTAGCCGTTGATCTTCGATGTCCTCATCAGACATCTACTACGGGCATAACAAATTATGATGAAGCAGACAGATGGACATGTGAGGGATGTAGAGTTTGAGATTGAGGATAGAGTTTACTGAAGATCCAACCTTATAGATTGTTGACCCGTATCTAAAAGAAAAAAAAAGATAAATGATTTCATACCTGTTTGGACATCTCGCCACAATCGCGGATGCACGACCCGTCACATTTGCACGTCGTGTGCCCCTCAACACACGTCTCGACGCCATTTCGTTCGTCTTCTCAGAACGACTCGCTTGGTGTCGTTAAATAGCAGCAGAAGCGAGGCCTTCGGCCTCTCTGAAGCTCTCTGGCTCTCTCGTTTCCATTCGACTTTGCTCCTTCCACGATCCTCCCTTTTTCCTGTCCGATTGGAAGCTACAACGGTTTGATCGGAAGCAACGACGGGAGCTCGCCGCTGTGAAGATAACATTCTCCCCTATCGCACGCTTTTGCGGCCTTTTCGTGGTTGCCTGAATTCCCTCTCCCGACCGACCCCATCTTCCGATCCGCACCTGGCCGAGATGTCCCTCTGTCGATCGGACCCATACCGCCTACTCTTCCTCAAGCCGAAGCTTCAAGCAACTTTCAAATTCCTCCCCTAAGCCGAACTCCACAGCAGCCCCAATCCAAGCCGAGAAGCCGACGCCCCCTCTGAAGCCTCCAAAGCCCCTCCACCTTGCGATCCTCTATCCCGCCTCGAGCCCTGCCGACTTGGCCTTTCCCCTCTACCTCTCTTAGTAGGTATACAACTTTTTTTTATTATTATTACTTTTATTAATAATAATATTATTAAATATAATAGTAATGATAATATTAATAATAATAATGATTATTATTATTATTATTATTATTGTTAAAAGAAGAAGAGAAGCAATGTGTTCCTCCTTTGGCCTCGATCCGCATGCCCCCGCCGACATCCACCTACGCGAAGGTATAAGTTTCTAACTTAAACCCCGCTTTCGTGGCTTGCGACAAACCGATAAACCCCCTATGCGCTCATGTAGCGTAGTAGGGAGGGAAACCGGCACGGCGTTTGTGACGAGGTGGGTAATCCCTGGATCGCTCATGTAGCATAAGGGGGACAAAATTAAGTACCCATACATGTGAAAATCGCTCTTTTCAATAGGTGCCCAAGATCCTTAAATGCTCATGTAGCGGGCGGGGATTAAAGAATTTGCGGCCGCAGTGTCATTAGACACCTACCCGAAGCGCTCAAGTAGCGACGAGGGGAAGGCTAGTCTCTCGGATTTTCCCCTAAACGGCGGAGACGCCGGAAGGCTACTGAAATTCAGACTGAAGACACGGTGGACTTGAGCAAAATTTGGACTGACATGTGAATCAAATTTTGAACAAACTAGGACTTAATTTAGACAATGAACTGAACATAAAATTGAGCCTAAACTAAACTTAAATGAACTCAAATCTAAATGAAATCGAACATGAGTTTGGACTTGCAATAAATGACAATGAAATTGGACTCAAACTTGAGCTGAATTTGAACATGATTCGATCATTTGAACTCAAGCTGGACAAGGATTTGGACATTTGAACTCGAGCAAAGGCCTGGGGATTTGGTGCAAAAGAATTTGAACCCAAGGAGTTTAGGATTGACACTAAACGAATTGGATTTAAACACATACAAAAGAGCTCAAATGAACTTGATGTAAGAAGTTCTAACTTCAATTTGAACTCAACATGGTTTGAACTCAAAGGAAAAGAAAAGACTCATGTCAAAATCTCAACAAAAGGACTAATATACTCATAATCAAATGAAAGGACTTATGTGGAATCATCATGCATGTTACAAACAACGTGTGGAGACAAGTAGTCCACAATTATAACTTATTTACACGCAGTGAACAATGATAAGGATGTGTGGTCTAGTCACAAATAAAGGCACAAGAATCCTCCAAGGAGCATCACAAGTCATATGCAAGATTGACTCATTTTCTATTGAAAGTGAAAACCAAGTGATCATCAACAAGGAGCAAGGAGGATATGTAACTCGATTGCAACTAAACACTTGAACATAGCAAATAAATACAAAGAACTCAAATGAATGTGACTAAGATCCGACAAATATCCCACGAGCTCTTATAGGAAGGATATTGCAACATCCTCATAACCAACATCGAGGTACAAGTACGCACACTACTAGACCTCAATGCATACATATAAAGAATTTAGTGAACTCTTACAATAGTCTCTACGAGATCAAATCTACCATGCTTGTAAAGATAATATGAAAGTTACAAAATGCATGAGTGTTCCCTATATGCATTATTGTAACCTCCAACACTAGCAACATTGCCTGTAGATTGAGATGGCAGTACTGGTGTTTGATAATGGAAGACCTGCCTCTACAAACAAGCATAATCATCAAATCACCTGAGGTTGGTGAAAGGTGGATATGATGTAGGAACAATGGCTCTTCTATGAATATTTTTAGGAGGTCTAGTGGATACAATGGTCTCCCGTAAATATACACAAGCTGCTTGTGGATAACAATAGTGGATATATCATAGGTACAACGAATCGTTGTTGGCACAAGTACAAATATCACTTACAACAACGGTAATTGAGATTCACAAGTATGTTGGGTATGAAGACAACTCGATGTATAGAAAAAGACATTTTCCGGCAGGACGAAAGGGATGTTTGAACAAATTAGAATTAAACTTCTTGGTGTTTCAAAGTTTCTTCTTGATCTTATCCTTAGGAAGAAAACAACTCTAGTATCCACAAACACCGGAAATAACAAGTCTACTACATTAAAGAGCTTGAAAGGAGTTCTTTTCAAGGCAGCGGTCACTGATTTCAAAGTCTAGAAAGACTTCTCAATGAACGAGAAAAAGTAGTTAACATCAAGATGATGAGATGCCTCATGACATCCAGATAATACCGCCACCGGATCCGCGACACTCGTATTAGCGGACAGAAGGCGTATATAAGCTCTCAAATGAAATGTTGTGTATTCAAATGGCAATTATCTGCACAACTAAAATATTTCAAAGTACTCCTGCATGTGCACCGTAGTTTGTATACACATAGGTGCACAAGGGGTATGTCTAATCAATAAAATTCTTAAAAACCCACATGGGCTCCAGCGAGCGTGTTGTAGGAACACACGTGACATCTAGGGATGCTGCGCGGGTCAATAAATTTGAAACCAATACTATTAAGCTAGAAAATAGGAGTTGACAAGGTTCATCAAATAATTTTAAAATGCTCCCAAACACCTGCATGGGCCCCGACGAGCGTGTTACTGGTATACATGTGATGTCTAGGGATGCTGCGCGGGTCAATAAGTGAATTCAAGTTCGAACCCAATCCTTCTATGTGGATCAATAGTAGTCGATAAGGTTCGAACCATGAAACAAATATCTGGTTGTGGCAACTGGTGTATTTATTTTAATACATTCATATTAGGCATTTAAGGCCTATAATCTAGAAAATTCACAAAGAAAGGCATAAAGCCTACGAAATCCGATCCTCGGTCAACAACTAGACCGAGTTAATAAGGTTTAATCAACAAACGAAAATGACCCCTTACACCCCGATAATGACCGTGTTGAATGTTTATCTCAACTGGAGGGGTATAATTTCAAATAATTCCAAACTTCCACAAAAATTAAATTCCTACGAAAATATAAGTGACTTTAACGTCACCCCAATGATGGTCGTGTTGAATGTAGAGCTCAATCGGAGGGGTTAATTCCAAGTATTCAAATGCCTTTCAAACTCCACCCAAATGCCTACCAAAACTCAAAAACTCCATAAAACTTTCCAATATCTCAAAAATCCAAAAACATTTAAAATTGAATTAATCCATCAAACCATTTAAAGTAAAATTTATCCACCCACCACAACAGTTTGTCGAGGTGGATAAATTGAAAAATAATTTCAGCTCATATATAGCTAAATACCTAGTCAAAAATATCACTAGGATCCATTATCAAATGATCTCCTACCAATAAAGACGTGGCACGTGTCCTCTAATCGGCATTTTTGCTTCCAAATGACATCACGAAATACCGGTTATGACCAGAGCCAATATGTTACTTAGTGATATCAAATTCTTAAAATATGAATCAATAGGATATGATCGATAGGGCACAAAGCTCTCTGTTAGCTAAGGTGGATTCAAATTTGTCCCCTTAGACAAACATCCACCCCAGGTCTACAAGATTCCCTTGGACGAAGCAACCCATGGCTGCCGACAAGTATCCTTCTATCAGGTTGGGTTGACTATCTCCTCTAACTAAGTAGATCAGGGACCACGATGGTCCGGGACGACGGAACCATGGGATCTTGATCGGGTCTATCATCCATTTCCCCACCATCCACTTTAAGTGCAAGATGATAAAATTTCTATTTTAAATATCAAATCTTCAAATTTTCCAATCCTCCAAATTCTCAAATTATCCAACCATTCCAAAATCCATGCTGCTACTATAAGTCAGATAACATGTATTATATCATCCATTTCCCCACCATCCACTTTAAGTGCAAGATGGTAAAATTTCTATCTTAAATATCAAATCTCCAAATCCTCCAATCCTCCAAATTCTCAAATTCTCCAACCATTCCAAAATCCATACTGCTACTATATGCCAGATAACATGTATTTATACGTATCTGATTGATGACTAGCCTTAATCGAAAGTTCACTCTCGTTACCAAGATGGGTATTTAACTATAGGGGTTTGCGCCTATAGGAAACTAGAACTCAGATCATAAAATCCTCAAAAAATGAGGGCGAAATCTCTGGGTAGTGTTTTATCTACAAACCCATCTGCCTTCCAAAATTTACCCCGGAACTCAATCCATTAAAACTCCCCCGAAAAAAAAAAAATCAAACAATCAAGCGGAGTCCGGGGCCGAATTTTCGGAGCCCACATAGATAGAGGACTCGAGCTTGAAGAAGGAATGTAAAGGTATCCCCCCGATACTTTCAGCCCTATGATATCGTGGAGCGCATTGGTACGGTTTTCTATCGCCTACAGTTGTCACCATCAACCATCAATCATGTATTTCTTGTGTCACTATTAAGACGATCCATTGGAGACCACACAACCTCGCCTGCACTACCGGCCACTCTGTCAGAGGATATGAAGGTGATATTAGAACCACTGGAGGTGAAAGAGTTGCGCTAAGGAAATAAGGGGATCAGGGAGGTGTTGATCAAGTGGAAGGATTTATTAGAGTATGAGATGACTTGGGAGCTCTACAGTACCATACAGAAGTAGTTTCCCTCTTTTCACATTGAGGACAATGTGACTTTTTGCAAGGGGGTTATTGATGGTGCCTGGTAGCCTATGATGCACCGACACTTCTCCTCAAAGAGGCGTGCAGTGTCCGACACCGTGTCTGACACGACACTCGTCCGACACTCCTCTGACACATGTCGGACACGCCGAAAACGTGTCCGATTAAAAATATATAAAAAACTAATTGGACACGCGTGTCAGACACGCCTATCTTAAATATTTTATAATTTTTTAAAAAATATAATTTCTTATGTTTGGCAAGATTTGAACTAAATTTCTTATTTCCTATCTACTACACCAAATTAACGTCTGCATTTAATACCCATTCATCGAATATTTTCATTTTCATTTCTTTGGCAGTGAAGCTATTTTCATCTCCTCTCTTTTTGTACAATTACAAATATTTCTCTTGTTGAATCAGAATTGAAAGCAGTGATATTCAATGATGATGATATTGAAGGCCAAAAACAAACCTCTAAAGCTAATCCTAGTAGTTGAAGTTTGAATGCTTGATGTTGTAGTAAGTGATTATTTGCTTATATTTTTGTGGTTGTATTAGATATTTTATACTAAATATTTTATATTATAGGCTAGACAAGCTATCATGTCATTCATTTATTATTGTTTGTCATTTTTAATATGATATTACATTAATATATATACACTATATAAAAAATATATTGCCGTGTCCCCGCCGTACCCGTGTCCTATATTTTTAAAAAAAGCCATGTCCCGTGTCCGTGTCGTGTCGTGTCCGTGTCGCCGTGTCCGTATCCATGCATCATAGCTGGTAGCATAGCTGTTCAAGAGGGCAGCAGCCTAACTGCCAAGGTGGGCAGTAGCTCAACTAACAAGGTGGGGCCCAAGACCTCCTTTATCACTTATAGGAGAAGAGGCTTTAGAGGGAACTATTTGGGAAATATGTAAGTGACATTTATTAGATGATTTGGGCTGTTTAAGGGGGGAGATTGTGGAGTGTTAGGATTTATGTTATGTTTTAGTTTTCTACATGAGTTTTTTTGGGGTGTTTGGGTTCCTAGTGGTTGCTAGAAATTGTGGGAGAGACGATTCACCTCTAGAATTGTGAATCAACTTGTATCTTGTCTTTGCTTGGAGATTAGTAAATTTAGCTCTCTTGGTGTTATTTCTGGATCTATGTGGAGTAAGTTTTAGCTTTTTTTATGTTGTTGTTTGTTGTTAGGACTTAGGATCATCAAATCCTATCACAAGGCTTTGATTCATGTTGAAGTAATTAAAGGTTACACAAATAAATATAAAGAAATTTAATTGAAATTTAAAGTCAATATCATATATCATGTTAAATATTGATAAAATTGTTATTTCAAAATTAAAATTATGTATTGTTATATTTATATTTAAAAGTCATGCATGCATGATGTGGAAGTTAATTTGAATTTAAATTCAAGATTTTGCCACATGACAATTATCTAATGCACTAATTAACACCTTATGGTTCATTGTAAACAAGTTTAGTATGTATAAATGCATACTGTCAATATCTTGTAATTATACTTGGTCATATTCACACCTAAACACTAGCTCATACGTGAGAGAAGGGGTGGCAAAAAAAGTCACTTTGACTAGAAGACCAATTCAAATAAAACCTAAAAATATTACTTTATTTTTTTTTTCAGTTTGACTTCAATTCATTATTGATTGAGTCATTTCATTGTGTTTTATCTCAATTGAATAAAGTTAAATTGAATGGAATAAAAATATGTACTTTGATCCATTTAATTTATAATAAACCATTGATCTTAAATTAATAGCCTGTAAATCTCTTTTACTTTTTTTTTAGTTAAATTATAAAAAAGCAATTAAGCTAAAACAATTATAAGAAAACAATAGAAGCTAAATTGAACCAATCCAACCAATAGTTTTTGAAAATTCCAAGTCATAATAAAAAATAAAAAAAAAATCTTGATCACTTTTTATTTTGCTTCAACTTTTTGTCTATTTATTGATTTTAGATTGATAATTTGTTCTATTTAATTTTTGGTGAGCCATAATTGTTAAAACTAGAGATTTACGAGGGAAAAGCTTGAAATTATTCATTACAATCTTCCCTATTTATAGATCTATACAAGATATCCTAATGAGGAAATAATAAATTGCAAATTTAATACATAAATAATATATATAAATCTTTCCTAAATTTGTTCCCTCATTATAGCGTGACCATGAGAGTATCCCACGGATTGATCTTTGTGTCCGTCGGATCCTTTATACTGGGAACGGCTGGATTTCAACAGCTGGATTTCAACACTCCCTTTCAAGCTAGGAAATATGGATCCGTCATTCCCAGCTTGTCAATCATACGGAGAAAGACAGAACTGTCCAATCCTTTAGTAAGGAAATCTGCAAGTTGATCCTTTGATGATACATGGTCAACACTTACTAGACCACTGTCTAGTTTTTCCTTATTAAAATGTCTGTCCACTTCTATGTGCTTGGTCCTGTCATGCTGGACTGGATTGTGGGCTATGCTGATTGCTGACTTGTTGTCACAATGTAGCTTCATGGGCTCATCCCACTTAACCTTCAGATATTCTAGGATTATTTTGATCCACAGTAGCTCACATATTCCCAAGGCCATAGCTCGATATTCTGCTTATGCACTAGATCTTGCCACCACATTATGTTTCTTGCTTCTCCATGTAACTTGGTTACCTCCAAGAAATGTGCAATACCCAGAGGTAGATCTTCTATCAACTGGTGATCCTGCGTAGTCAACATCCGTGTATACTTCTAGGGTCATTTCATGATCTCTCTTAAAGAGAATTCCTTTTCCTGGTCTTCCTTTAAGGTAGTGCAATATCCTGTCTACCTCTTGCATGTGAATCTGCTTTGGACTCTGCATAAACTGACTAACCATGCTTACAGCAAATGCTATGTCTGGTCTAGTGTGGGAGAGGTAGATCAATTTCCCTACAAGTTTCTTGTAGGCCCCTTTATCTACATCTGGATCTTCTTTAGCTTCTCCCAATTTAAGATTAGGTTCTACTGGTGTTGGTGCTGGCTTACAGGCGAGTTTACCTGTTTCTCTTAGAAGATCTTTGATGCATTTCTGTTGTGAAATGAAGATCCCTTTGCTGAAGTGAGCTACTTCAATTCCGAGAAAATATTTTAGTCACCCAAGTTCTTTGATGTCAAATTCCTTAGTAAGATTTTTCCTTAAACTGGCTTTCTCCTCTTCATTACTTCCAGTCAAAATAATATCATCAACATACACTAATAATATTGTGACTCCCCCTGAGTCTGAGTGTTTAAAGAATAGTGTATAATCCCCTTGACTCTGTCGATACCCATTCAGGAGCATGAATTTAGAGAATCTTCCAAACCAGACCCTTAGTGTTTGTCTGAGCCCATATAGAGCCTTTTTCAGTTTGGTCACCTTGTTACCTTCAGATTTTTCTTTAAAGCCTAGTGGTATTTCCATAAATATCTCTTCTTCTAAGTCCCCATGTAGGAATGCATTTTTCACATCCAGTTGTTTCAGGTACCAATTGTACTTGGCTGCTAGTGAGAGTAGTATACGGACAATATTCATCTTGGCCACTGGCGCAAACGTTTCTTGGTAGTCAATACCATACGTTTGAGTAAACCCTTTTGCCACTAGTCTTGCCTTATATCTCTCCAGTGTGCCATCAGCTTTGTATTTTACTGAGAACACCCATTTGTAGCCAACCGATTTTTTTCCTATCGGTAGATTGACGATCTTCCATGTTTTGTTGTTCTCCAAGGCCTGCATTTCATCTTTCATGGCATTTATCCAATTTTTATCAGATAAGGCCCAGAAACATTGTTAGGAATATGAATATCTTCTAATGTAACAAGGAAATTTTTGTGTGCTGATGAGAAGTTGTTGAAGGATATAGAGTTGTTTATAGGGTATAGGGGAGGTGGTGAACTTACCTTATTTCCAGGAGATGGTTCAGATTCTTGGATCTGCTTTGGAGCACAGCTTGAGCTTGTACGTCTGGAGTAAACCTTTCCAAATCTAATGATAGCGTTGTCATTTGTTTCCCTTTCTTGGGTTTCAGGTGGATTTTTCTGAGGTGGTGGAGGAAGGTCAGGAGGTGCAAGTTCATTTTCCTCAAGTTCAGTCTCCCCCTGAAGATGAGTTTTTGAAAAATAGGAATTCCGTTCAGCAAAGGCTATATCAATAGAGACAAAGGTTTTTCTTGTGGGTGGATGATAACACTTATACCCTTTTTGGGTAGCAGAGTAGCCAACAAAGATGCATTTGAGTGTTCTTGGATCTAATTTTCCTCGTTCCTGGCTATGGATATGAACATAGGCAGTGCATCCAAAGATTTTTGGTGGAAGATTATGATGAGTTCGAAACTCTGGATAAAACGAGGACAAGATCTCCATTGGAGTTTTGAGGCCTAAGGTTGTTGAAGGTAGGCGGTTTATGAGATATGCTGCAGTTAAAAGAGCTTCCCTCCAATAGGATTTGGGTGTATTGTAGTGAAATAGGAAAGCTCTGGTGGAGGCTAGAAGGTGACCATTTTTCCTCTTTGCAATCCCATTTTGTTGTGGGGTGTGAACACAGGAGGACTCATGGATGATCCCTTCACTCTGGAAGTAGGAGGAAAGGGTTTGGTTGAAATAATTTTTGGCATTATCCGAGCGAAAACTCCTTATTTTATCTCGAATTGATTTTTGATCATGGAATGAAAGATGGGAACAATGGTGCTAACATCAGATTTATGTTTAAGGAGATAGATCCAAGAGACTCTAGTGCAATCATCAATGAATGACACAAACTAGCGTGCACCAGAGATATTGGGAATTTTAGAGGATCCCCAAATATCACTATGAATAAGGAAGAGAGGCGTAACAGATCTCTCACTTTTGTTTGGGAATGAGGTTCTTTTATGCTTAGCCAACTCACAGGTTTCACAATGAAAAATTTTATTGTCTAATTGATGAAACAACTGTGGATACATATGTTTTAAGACACCAAAAGATGGGTGTCCTAGTCTATAATGATGAAGC
The DNA here is from genome assembly GCA_019514585.1 of Dendrobium officinale. Classification (NCBI taxonomy): domain Eukaryota; kingdom Viridiplantae; phylum Streptophyta; class Magnoliopsida; order Asparagales; family Orchidaceae; genus Dendrobium; species Dendrobium officinale. The sequence goes on along the minus strand of CM033699.1, from coordinate 16,401,158 downwards.
CAAATAGTGGATCTCCTATCAACTAGGGATAACAAAGAGCAACTCCTTTTAGATTGGTTTGGTTCCTCCATGTAGTACAATCCTGCTTTCTCCTTAGTAAGTCCAATCTTCTTCCCCGATCTCTGGTCCTGAAATAAGCAATAAGAAGGGTTAAACAATGCTTGACAATTATGGTCATTGGTAAGTTTTTGTATTGATATCAGGTTTGTGGATAATTGTTGTACGTGGAGCACATTTTTTAGGGTGAGGGATGGGAATAATATGATATCTCCTTGGCCAGCTACCGTGGTAAGAGAACCATCAGCAGTGATGATTTTTTTATTGTTTGGGCAAGGAGTATAATTTATGAGGTGGTTTGGTGAGTGGGTCATATGATATGTGGCTCTTGAATCAATGATCCATAATTCCTTTAAACGATTTCTGGAAGCACTTAAACTAATAGAGATTGGATTCTTACATGAGAGTGCAAGTGAAGAAGAAGCATTTGGTTTTTCAAGAGATACCAGGAGTCGTTTCAATTTATCAATATCTTCTTTGTTGAATTCTCCAATGCTAGACTGAGCTTCTAGCTTATTTGTAATATTGTTGGCATGTGATGTGCTCCTTGTCTCACCTTTTTGATTCCATTCTTTGCTGGGGGGTTTTCCATGTATCTTCCAGCATGTTTCTTTTGTGTGTCCTAACTTTTTGCAATAGCTGCACCACAGTGAGTCTTTATCTTTGAATTTTGAAGAATCTTTACCTTTCTCCTTCCATGATGATTCTTTGTTCATTACCATTGCTGAGCTTTCAACGACCTTTGGCTCTAACATCACTCCTCGTCGACTTTCTTCTGCGCGGATGAGAGAAATGGTTTCGTTGAGTGATGGCGTTTCCTCTTTGCCAAGGATCTGAACTCTTACTTGGTCAAATTCTGCATTCAGTCCTACAAGAAAATCATAAACTCTATCTTTTTCAATAAAGTTCTTTAGGATCGCAACATCCTCTGTGTCACGACCCGGCCCGAAGAACTCGCAAGTGCGAGGCGGGAACAGAGGTCGGACGGGAAAAGAGACAAGTTAACAAAGCATATCATTAAATCCTCTAAAATAAAAATTAACATCTTTACTACAAGAATGAAAGAGCCACTAAAGTAATTATAAGTAAGATTTTTCTATTTCATTTATCTTTCAAAAGAGATGATTACATAAAAGTTCTTCCAATAGAATGGATTCCAAATCAAAATTAACCTTCTAAAAAATCTATACATACCATCATCTACCAACAAAAATAACAAAACATCAAAAGAACCCGCCGCCCGTCGTCTCCCTACGACGGTAAGTGCGCAGTGGTTGGTCTGCCATTTACCCTTTCCTAGATCCTCCTGAAAATTGTTCCCACAACGAGGGTGAGTCTTATACTCAATAGGTGAGAATGAAAATTCAAAATAAACTTAGAATCAAGAGAGAAAAACTATAACATGCTTTGGGAATTTTAGCAAAAGAATCATCAATCATATAACAAGTTGTGCTGAAAGAAAAACATACCTTTACCTTAACTTTCAAATACTTAATCCTTCCATAATCTTTCCTTTCTTCCTTTTTAAATCATCATGCCTCAAGTGATAATCTCAAATGCATATAACATGTGTATGAAACATTCATAACAGTTTAATATATAAATATCTATAACACCCGTCTCAGGAGTATCACTTGTACTGATCAGGTACATAAAATTTGGCAATTTCATTTATCATTGGTTCATAGGAACATCCTTTACCATGGCTCATGAGAGCCTCCTTTACCATAGCTCATAAGAGCTTCCTTTACCATGTGATACTCCCGCGTCAACATGCACATACACTTATTACATATATAACCATAAGAAATGCTTTAAATAAACCATTCATAAACTAAACAAGTGTATGTTTCCATATGAATGTGTATGCTTGCTATGCTCATGAGTTCATTGCATGTTGAGAGGAAAACATGTGTAGAACAAGTAAAGAAAAAAGCATGGGGATCATTCATGAGTTGTCCATTTGCATAAAGTGAAACCTTTGCATTTGCTTCAAGTATCCATAAACTTATAAGGGAACATGGGTCATAAGAGTTTCATAATGAGTATAAAAGAAATTGCCATTTCTATGTAATTGCATGAAAGTAATGTTTTCTAAATTTAGAAGAATATCCATTCCACCTACCTTAATGCGTGCACCCCAATGCGAACCTTCAAAAATCCTTATGCCCCTTTTCCTCTTATGAAAATCAACTCTACAAATGACAAAACATAAAGTATAAGCATAAGTTTCCTCCCTCAAACCTTAAAAGAAAAACTCTAGGCAAAGCATGTAGCTAATCAACACATCAAACATTGGTTTTTCTATGAAAATCCCTCACTTAAACCATGCTAAATCCAATTTATCTTCACTAGAATTAGGATTTCATCCTAACTCTAGCTTTTGGAAAACCCTAACTATTAGGGCATGTAAAAACTTCTTCTAAAAAGAATCCATCTTCTCAAAAAGACTTCCTAACCCCAATTAGAAACTTTTCTACAAAGGCATTTTAATAGAAAATCAAAATCGGATAAACCCTAGATTTCAAAAATCCATATTTTTATAAAAGTAACTCACATTTGAGTTTTAAAAACATCACATTACCTTTCTTTAAGCTTATCCTAAAGAAAACTCTCATTTCTACAAAACCCTAATTTACAAAACACAATTTATTCTCTTAAAACTTAAATCAAATTCCATAATTATCTTCCAAGAATCATTAGGAAACATCTTTGTGAATGTACTTTGAAAGAAAATCATTTTTGAGTGAAACCCTAACTTCCAAAAATTCATATTTTCAAGAAATCAACTTGCATTAAGGTTTAGAAACATCCTTTAATCATTTTCTAAACTTTTCTCAAAGAAAACCCAAGTTTTCCAAAAACCCTAGAAATCTTCTCATCCAAAAATCTTGAGAAGGAGAGGGAAAACCCTAGTCTATTGCATACCTTTCACTTCCCTTAGTCTCCCCTATGTTTTCCTCAAATTTTCTTGCCGGAAAAAGGTCGCCGGAGCCGCCCGTCTCCCTTGCCCGTCGCCTCTACCGTCCGTCTCCCCCTCTTCGTGATTTCAGGCGGAAGAAACGAAATGGGGACCGAATAGAATTCGGTCCCCTTAAGAGAAAGGGACTTCCAAAAGGTCAATTTTGCCCTCACTTAAATAGATTTGGCTTAAGAAAGACTTAAGGGTGGAATTGGCATTTAGAAACTTCCAAATTTTATAATCCTCTAAATACACATAATTAAATATAGGTTCTATATATGAAAACGATCGGAATTTTACGCTCTATTTTTTAAAATTATTCCCGTCGAAAACCGACAACCTCGAATTTTTCACTTAAAACTCGTCGCGGCGCATTGAAAACCTAAAAATGGCATTTTTCGGGCTTTACACTCTGGACATCTGGTTTCAATGCATCGATAGTGATCCAGTTCTTGCCACAGGTTTTGTAGAATGGTGGCATACTCTGTCACGGTCTTACTCCCTGCTTCGTGCTTCAAACTTTGACTTTAACTTCAAAGATTTGGGCCTTATCACGAGCTTTGGAGTAGGTTTGTCTGGCAGCATCCCATATGTCCTTTGCCGTCAAAAGGAATATAAATGTATCACTAATTTCTGGAGTCATGGAATTCCATATCCATGACATAATCATGGAGTCTGCTTCAACCCATGCCCCAAATTTGGGATCTCCTTCTTTTGGTCCTTCTCCAAGGAGGTGATGTATTTTACCTTTTCCCTTCAAGTAGGTCTTCACAAATTGAGACCACTTCAGGTAGTTCTTCCCATTTAGACGATAGGAAGGTTGCATATTTTGAAGATCACCTCGTCCTTGGTGCACCATAGATTCCTCATTTTGCTCAATGCTTTGGGAGGAATTAATTTCAGACATTGGCTAGCAATGAAGGCTTCCAAGTTTATAATTTTTTTTTCTCGGCTTAACAAGTCAACCGAGCCAAGTACTAGGCTTGGATCGGTAACCCGAGCCCAATCACGCGAGCATGCAAACTCAAATAGGAGCCTTCTAGCGGTCCTTCTGCACGATTCTGCCTCTTCTGCCGTAAGCCGGACCTTCGGCTTCTTCCGATCCTTCCGCTCGACACCAAGGGAAAGCCGCGGCTGGAGGAAGAATCAGCTTCAACTGGTAGCTCCGCTCCTTCGTTCGTCGGCTCGGGAGAAGACAGCCGAAGATGGCGTTCGGACGCTCCTCCTTCGGATACGCCTGGACGTTTGGATCTTAGCAGCGATCGAGTTGTTCGTCTCGTCTGGGTCGGCAACGATCGAGTTCGACAACTTCGGCCTTCCTCTTGGATCCGATCAGAAATTTCGATCGGGTTGTTCGTCTCGTCTGGGTCGGCAACGATCGAGTCTCGCCGACTTTGGCCTTCCTCTTGGAAGTTCCGATTGGTGCTTCGACGATCTAGGATCGTTCTCCGACGGCAATTAAGGCCGTTGGTTCTGATACCATGTTAAAACTAGAGATTTACGAGGGAAAAGCTTGAAATTATTCATTACAATCTTCCCTATTTATAGATCTATACAAGATATCCTAATGAGCAAATAATAAATTGCAAATTTAATACATAAATAATACATAAAAATCTTTCCTAAATTTGTTCCCTCATTATGGCGTGATCCATGAGAGTATCCCACGGATTGATCTTTGTGTCCGCGGATCCTTTGTACTGGGAACGGCTGGATTTCAACAATAACCATGCCTAAGTAGGTATGGTTAGGGTAGTAATATGCCTGTTGTACGAAGAGGGGTTCATGACACACCTTATTTTGACCTCCCTTATAGTCAACAGAAAGTATAAAAGAGAAGGAGAATCTGAACAGATATACTTCTTATTAACATCCATTATTAACTACTCATATCAAAATTAGGTGAGTAGGAAGTAGCCTATTTAGAATATCCCAGCATCTTAGGTTTTATACTTAACAATATGAAACATATGTAAAATACCTCAAATAAATGCACATTTCAAATAAAATACAGAGACCTATTAAACTTTTTAAAATTTATTTACATACCCAAAAGTGTCTGTACAACTTCTACTCAGATCTCTTTGTACACCTAAAAGTGTATGTACATAAAAAGTTCAATATCCCTTTTTGTATAATTTCTTACTGGCTCCTTTCTCTTTCTTGCAGTTCAACCACTGCTAATGAGCTAGGACTCAATAAAATGTATAAGCAATATATAAGAAATAATAATATGCATGACATCAATTAGAACAAATGAAAATTCTATAATAAACATAGATTATACAAAAACATTCTTTCATGTTGTGTTTACTGATAGGTTTGTGCACACTCACAACTCTGTAAATTAAGGTTGAATCCGTATTATCAACTTTTAGATTTGAGGTTGCTCTCTCATTGAAGGTTGGGTCTGAATTCCCAACTTTGTTATTTGTGCGGGCCTATCTCCCATATATAACTTCTTTCACATTTCTAGTTCTATTCACACTTAACAATCATAAAAATGCGCTATTGTCATAAGGATTTGATGAAACATTAACTATATACATGATGAAAAAGAATTATAATGCTATCATAATCATATCACATGTGAGGTTGCTAATATATAGAATTTTATTTTTTTATAGCATCGTTTGGATATCTCATCTCGTTTTCTAGAACAATCGGGTAAACTGATTCACCTAAAGTACCCTGATTCCTTTTTTCTTTTGTAAACAACCTCAATTGCTTCCTCCTTCATTCAATCCAACATTCCTTTTCTTCTCCTAAAGCTCTTTTCCTCACTTCCCCTCCTTTCCTTTCCTAAATTTAACAACAACAGCTCCTATTCATAACAACAACAGAAACAAACAACAACATACTAAATTTCAACAAACACCCTTAACTGATTTCAACTTTCTTCCTTTTTTAATCTAATTTCAGCTAATACTAGCTGATTTTAGCAATTACAGCATCTAGTTTCCACAGCAGCCCTATGCTGTAATTCAACAATTTACATCAGCCTTTACTCTTATGTCAATAGATTTCAGCACAAATCAGCAAATAACAACTCTTATCTTACTGTTTCAGTGGGCAACAACAAACAACAACATTTTTCCTTAATGTTTCAGCAAGCAACAACAATTACAGTAGCAGTAACCCTTGATGACAGCTCTTATTTTACCATTTTTTCTATTACATTTTCTGAATTATTGCAAAATACAGTAATTTAACTGATTTAATCATTTACATAAATTTACAACATACAACAACCTTAAAATGTTCTATTTCTTACCTAACATATTTGCTGAATTCTTCCTCTTCAACCCCTACATCAACAACTACCTCACCAGCCTCCCTTACAAATCAGCTTCCCCCCAGCTTTAGACCACGGCTTGCATCTCTCTGCAACAACAACTGTTCGAATGAGGAAAATGAAAGAACTGGTTGTAGATTTAATGCTCAAGGCAACCTCCTAATATAATATTATCATTAGCATTCCGCTAAGGCTCGACTAACTTCCCTTTATCCTCTTCCAGCCACATGATATCATGAAACCAATGCATGCAAAGGTAAGTGGCTTTAGCTTAGGAATATAAAATGTTTAGTGGAATGGAATACATGTATTATAGTTCACATCAACACTCTTGGAGTGGCAACAATCTAGGAAAGTCACAAGGGTGACTAGTAAATTCCCCACACTTTTATGAGGTGATGTATATGCATTGCTGAACTAAAAAAACCTAGAATTGTAAAATTTACCACCTTACATTATTGGGGTACGCCGAAGCACTATCTACTTTTTATGGATAAATATGGGCATGTGGTATTCTTCTTGTAGAAGATCTTAAACAAAAAACTAAATGGACAAAAATTAATGAAAAATCTGACATTGAGAATGAATAACTTAGTCATTAGTGGATCTCATAAACATAAGTTGAGTTGAGTAAGGTTGGTTATAAACTCTATTTACTTTTTCTATAATATACAAACTATGAAGAAATAATAACAAGGCGAAAAAAGCCTCTTTTTGATTTGAAATCTAGACGGACCTTGAAATAAATATATGACATGAATTTCACATCTTAGTAAGCTAAATGTGTCACACATTATAACTAATCTTCTATCTCTATAAAGAAATGTCGGAGAGGAGTTTTAGGGAGTTTGTTGTTGGCTTTTTGTTATGAAGAAGCCTTAAGAGTTTCCAATCCTAGAGATGAGATCTTCTTGCTCTAAAGAAAGGCCAGTGAAGAGGGAGGCCTAGAGAGATAGGATTCAAGGAAGAGTTATCTTTCTCCTTGTATTGTAGCATAGTGTGGGCTCCGAAAATTCGGCCTCGGCCTCCGCTCGCTTTTCTTATTCGGCGAGGGAGTTTTAACGAACTAAGTTCCGAGGTAAATTTTGGAAGGCAGATGGGTTTGTAGATAAGACACTACCCAGAGATTTCGCCCTCATTTGGTGAGGACTTTATGATCTGAGTTCTGGTTTCCTATAGGCGCAAGCCCCTATAGTTAATTACCCCTCCCGATCACGAGAGAGAACTTTCGATTAAGGCTAGTCATCGATCAGATACGTATAGAAATACGTGTTATCTGGCATATAGTAGCAACAATAGGTTTGGAATTTGGAGAACTGGATTTGGATTTGGGATTTGAGTTGAAAGTTTGGAAATTTGAAAGGTTTGATATTTAAAAGTAGAAATTGCACCATCTTGCACTTAAAGCGGATGGTGGGGGAATGGATGATGGACCCGATCAAGATCCCATGGTTCCATCGTCCCGGGCCATCGTGGTTCCTGGTCTACTTAGTCAGAGGAGGTAGTCGACCCAACCTGACAGAAGGATCCTTGTCGGCAGCCATGGGTTGCTTCGTCCAAGGGGACCTTGTAGACCGGGGTTGAATGTTTGTCTAAGGGGACAAATTTGAATCCACCTTAGCTAACAGAGGGCTTTGTGCCCTATCAATCATATCCTATTGATTCATATCTCAAGGATTTGATGTCAGTAAGGAGCGTATTGGCTCTGGCCATAACCGCTATCTGTGGTGCCATTTGGTGGCAAAACCACTCGGTTCAGAGGGCCCCGGGTCATCGTAACCGTTTATCCTGCGGTGCCATTTGGCGGCAGACCGCCGGTCAAAGGACGCGTACCACGTCCTTACTGGCAGGAGACTGTTTGAGAATGGATCCTAGTGATATTTTTGACTAGGCATTTCGCTCTTTGTGAGCTAGAGTTTATTTGAATTTGTCCACCCCGGCAGACTGTTGCGGAGGGTGGATGGATTTTGCTTTAAGATACTGATGATTTTGATTTCGAATTTAAACATCTTGGAATTTGGATTTTGATAGACACTTGAGTGAGATTTGAAATATTTGTGAAACCCCTCCGGTTGAGATAGACAATCAACACGGCCATCATCGGGGTGTTTGGGGGTCATTTCCATTTGATTGAACCTTGTCGACCCTATCAACTTATCGATAGGGGATCGGGTTTCTCCAGGGCTTTGTGCCTTTGTTTATGAATTTTCTTGATTTTAGGCATTGAAGGCCTAAAAAGAATGTATTTAAACAAATACACTGGTCACTACAACCGTGTATCTATTTGATAGTTCGAACCCTGTCGACTCCTATTGATCCGTATAGAAGGATCGGGTTCTTTAGGCTTCATGCCTTTGTTCATGAACTTTTTTTTTGTTGAAGGCCTTAAAAGCCGAATATGAATGTTGTAGACGCTTTCTGTCTGCTTATATCAGTGTTGCAGATCCGGTGGCGTTGGATTGTAGATTGTAGACGCCTTCTGTCTGCTTGTATCAGTGTTGCAGATCCGGTGGCGTTGGATTGTAGATTGTAGACGCCTTCTGTCTGCTTGTATCAGTGTTGCAGATCCGGTGGCATGGGATTGTAGATTGTAAACGCCTTCTGTCTGCTTGCATAACTGTTGCAGATTCGGTGGCGTTGCTATTTGGATGTCATGAGGTATTTCCTCATCTTGACATTAATTCCCCTTTCTCAATCACCGGGGAAGGGTCTTTCTGATCTTTGGAGTCAATGACTATTGATTTGGGGAGAACTCCTTTTAGGATCTTCAGTATAGCAGACTTGTTATTTCCGGTATTTTTTGGATACCAGAGCTGTTTTCTCCCTAAAAATGGGATAAGGAAGAAACTGTGGAACACCAGGAAGTTTGGTTCTAATTTGTTCAAACATTTTCCTCCCTTCTGCCAGGGGCATCCTTTTTTCATACATCGGGTTGCCTTTATACCCGGTGTACTAACAGATTTTGACTATTACTGTTGTAGGTGATATTCATACTTGTGCCCACAGTGGTTCGTCGTGCCTACGATATATCCACTGTTGTTATCCACAAGCTGTTTGTAGCCATTTGCAGGGGGCCGTACTGAATGCGACGGGTCATTCATTGTTCAGGTCTGACTCAAGTCCTGATGCCCAAGTAATGTTTGGATTTGCAGTTCTCTGACACAAACCCTTGCACATTTGTTTTGGCTTGAGTCCGAATAGATTTATTCCTTGCAGTCAAATTTGATTTGAGTTCTTTTGATTGAGTTTTGATTCCAATTTGATTTCATTCCATTTGGGTTTGATCTTTAGAAATCACTTAGAGTTTTAGTCCACAAGTCCACTTTTCATCGTACAGGTCCTCTGCTCATTTTAGTTCAAGTTCTATGCATTTCTATTCCAATACAAGTCCTCTGCACTTTTAGTTCGAGTTCTGTGCATTTCTGTTCGAGTACAAGTCTTTATATTGTTGCCCAAGAAGGTCTTCGAATTGTTCCAGTCTTTGTACATTTCAGTGAAAATTTCGGCAGCACCCCGGCATATCCCCCGTTTGGGGGAAAATTGGGGAGCTGGGCCTTCCCACCACGCTACTAGAGCGTGTATGGTAGGTGTCCGTAGACACCGCGGCCGTACAAAATTTCATCCCACCACGCTACAAGAGCGTGTATGGGGCCTTCAACAGTACCCGTACAGTAGAACAGCAGTGACTCCCCAGAACAGCAGTGACTCCCCACCACACTACAAGAGCGTGTATAGGGTTCTCCCACCTCGTCGTATGCATCGCACCGGGCTCCCTCCTACCGTGCTACAAGAGCGCGTATAGGTGGTTCTCCGGTCCGCTGCAAACGTCGAGGACGAGAGTAGAGTTAGAAATTTATACCTTGAAGTCCGGCGGAGGTGAAAGAGGCTCGAGGACAAGATTTGGAACCGAGGGTCACTCTCCTACCTTGTCGTAGGTGTCGCGCTGGTTGCCCCTCCCACCACGCTACAAGAGCGTGTATAGGCAGACCGCCGACTCAACACGCGGGACAAGGTGAGAGATAGAGCCAAGGTTTCAAAACTTATACCTTGAAGTCCGGCGGAGGTGGGCACGGAAGTCGAGGCAAGATCCGGAACCAAAGGTCGCTCGCCTACCTTGTCGTAGGTGTCGCGCCGGTTGCCCCTCCCACCACGCTACAAGAGCGTGTATAGGCAGACCGCCGACTCGACACGCGGGACAAGGTGAGAGATAGAGCCAAGGTTTCAAAACTTATACCTTGAAGTCTGGCGGACTGGCAGTGTAGGCTCGTAGACCGAGGCGGGGGGTACACACATTTTTTTGTCATAATTAATATTAATTATAATGGTATTTATATAATTATAATTAATAATTAATTACTAATTAATAATTAGTTTATAATTAATGAATTAATTATAATTAGTTAGTAATTAATTATAATTAATCGAAATTAATTATAATTAATTGAACAATTATAATTAACAATTAATTATTAATTATAAATTAATCATAATTAATTAAGTAATTATAATTATAATTAAATAATAATTTGAATATAATTAATATTAATTAAGATGGATTAAGCCTCCCCCCTCCTCTGTTTACCGGGTTTGGCCAAAGAAGCGCGTTCAAGGGAGAAAGTTACCTACGGCCAGTGAGCTCCCGTGTGGCTTCCGATCGGGGAGGGGGAGAGCAAACGGAGGAGCAAAGTTGAACAGCCAGGAAGGAGTCGGAGAAGTCGCACGCAAGGGAGAAAGTTATTTTCACAGTGAGCGAGCGCCTGTTGTTGCTCCGATCAAATTGTCGTAACTTCCGGTCCGACAGCAGGGGAACGTCGTTGAACTGGCGAAGTCGAAACAGCAATGGAGGCGCCGGAGAAGCCACGTGAAAGGGAGAAATTTGCCTTCCACAGCAAGCGAGCGCTTGTTCTTGCTTCCGATCAAATGTCCGACTACCGATTCAACAGGAAGGAAACGTCGTCGAAGCAGCGAAGTCGAACAGCAGGAGGAGCCGAAGAAGCGACTCGAAAGGGAGGAAGTTACCTCACAGCCGGCGAGCTCCGTTCTTACTTCCGATCCTAATGTCGTAACTTCCGATCCAGCAGGGAGAAGAGAGCGAGAGCGAGAGTGAGAGAGATGTCGGGATGAGAGTAAGAGGCCTTCAGCCTCTTTTCCTTGACTCTTTAACGACAAGAGGTCGTGGGCGATCGTGAGGGGACGTCGACGTGCGAAATGCGGCGACGACGTGCGACTGCGTGGGATGGCAGGTACGTTGATTTTAATTTTTTTTTGTTTTTTCTCTCTTTTGTTTTATACGGCGGGTTAACAAATGCCCCCCAACAAATGTGGTAGGCATCTGGAGCGGGCCACGTTTGTTGCAGGCTGATTGACCACGTGGATCTTTAGATATCTTGTTCTAGATGTCACACTAAAATTTTCATTTAGTGGATCTCCAAGAATTCTTCTTGGATGTCACACTAGGGTTTTTTTTTTTTTTTTTCATTTCGTGGATCTCCAAAAATTTATTTGGATGTCACACTAAGATTTTCTTATAGTGGATCTCCAAAACTTGTTTGGATGTCACACTAGTCTTCCTTTCTCCATAGATCTTTTAGATGTATCCACAGATGACTGATATCTCATCTTTTTTAGATTAACGGTGGTGGATAGCATATATTCAAGATTCTTCTATCATCTGGTTGTATCTTGATAAAATTTTAAATATTTATTTGGGGATCTCGGCATGCAGTGCGATGTCGACCCAAATAAATATTTAAAATGCCCCCAGTCTTTAGGGACATTTGTAGATGTCATTCAGAGAACTCTCTGTAACTTTAGCTAGAGCCCTGAGATTTTGATCCTTCTGTCCTGTGCTTTTGTGCTGCGGACTTGATGAAGGGGTAGATGCCGGTGACCTAAACCCTTAGGCTTGTACCAGGTCGGTGGCGAGAAGTCATCGGTCCAGAGCTTTGTGCGTAACGGACTTGTTGATGACGAAATCCAATTAGTTCTGCCTAAGGCTTTTCATGAACCTTTGGATAATTTTCTTCGGTCCTTTGCTTTGTGCTTTGGTGGACTTGTTGAAGAAAATTCCTTCGATCCTTGCTTTGTGCTTGATGGATTTGTTGAAGGATTTGCAGGTTTTGGATTCAGTTGATAGTACCGAACATAGGTAGTATCTGGATCCTTAACCACTTGAGAAGACTTTAATCTGAATCACTTGAGTTTATCAGATCAGGAGAGCTAGGATTTGACAGCTCTTCGTCCTCTGGTTGCTGAGATGGGGGTTCCTCTACTGCGGCCTTTCTTATGGCTTGTTGAGTAGACGGAGCTGCCAGCGATCCGGCCATATTTGGGCTTGTTGGATTCGACCTCTTACACCCATTCAGACTTCAGACTTGAGCTATGGGAATTGCACTCCCCTATGCTGATCTTGCTGAAGTTGACAGATTTTGAGTTATCCTTCATGGTTTTAAATTTTGGAGCCTACGAAGATTCAGTAGTTGCTCGAGACTCATCTTCTCTTAGAACTTTGATTCTCCAGTCATTTTGGAGAACTTTGACGATCACTTGAACTGGTCTAGTCAAATTAGCCTTTGTACTTTCTTCAATCCCTACTGACGGGTTGACGAAGTGGGGGTTCCGCTACTACGGCCTTTCTTGTGGCTTGTTGAGTAGACGAAGCTGCCAGCGATCCGACCATATTTGGGCGTGTTGGATCCGACCTTTTACACCCATTCGAACCTTAAGCTTCAGGCTGTTGAAAGACTTCAAGCTTTTCCGGCTCAATTTTGTAGGAGTGTGTAGTTTCAAAAGTCTCTTTCTTGACTTTTAAACCTTGGTTTGTTGGAGGTGTCTCTAACATTTGAAAAACCACCTGCGTATACTTTGGAAAACAAATATTTATATTCTTTAGCACAAAAGAATATCTAGATTGATAATTTTAAATATTTATTCGGGATCTCGGCATGCAGCACGATGTCGACCCGAATAAATATTTAAAATGCCCCCTGTCTCACAGGGACATTTTAGGGCAGGATAGAATTGGAATCTTGAAATTTTAAATATTTATTCGGGGATCTCGGCACGCAGCGCGATGTCGACCCGAATAAATGTTTAAAATGCCCCCAGTCTACTAAGGAGATTTTGAAATGTATTCTCATGATAGAGCAGAATTTCAAAATGTGAAATGCATATGCTAATAAACAGACATGAAAGCATAATACACTAGACATAGCATTTTATGGGGCAGTTTTATGCATAGTATTTCTTCAGGTATCTGCCATTGATCGGCGGCATGGGCCTTTGACCATTCAGATCGATCAGTTGATAAGCTCCACCCTGATACACCTTTTCGATGACGAAAGGTCCTTCCCAGTTGGAAATGAATTTGCCACCAATTTTTCTATGCGGGATGATTGGTCTTCTCTGCACCAGGACCAATTCCCCTTCTTGAAATGATCGAGGGCGTACCATTCGACCAAATGACTTTGTCATTCTTGCTCGGTAGATCTCCAGGTTCTGCTGAGCTTGTAACCTGATTTCATCGAGTGCATTGAGCTCCTCCATTCTTAGACGAGCATTTTGTTCTTGAGTCAGCTCATTCTGGACAGCAACTCGAAGAGATGGAAGTTCAACTTCTAATGGCAGTACAGCTTCAACTCCGAATACCAGAGAATAAGGAGTGGCTTTGGTCGGCGTTTTGTAAGTTGTACGATACGCCCATAGCGCTTCTGCCATTTTTCGTATGCCATTCTCTTTTGTTCTTAGTAAGGATTTTCTTCAACAATTTCACCAGTGTCTTGTTGAAGGCTTCTGCCAGGCCATTTGCTCTTGGATAGTAAATGGAAGAGTACCGCCAATCAAATTTTGTGCCGATCAACGAACTTATAGATTTTTGTACTCTTGAAAGCAGTTCCGTTGTCTGAGATTATGCGGCGTGGCACACCGAATCTGTAAACAACATTGTGGGTGAAGAAGTTGATCACGTGCTCGGACGTAACTTCTTTAAATGGAGCCGCTTCTGCCCACTTGGAGAAATAGTCGGTTGCTGCCAAGATAAAGCGGTGTCCTGCTGATGACGGCGGATCTATTGGCCCGATAATATCAGTACCCCAACATTCAAATGGCCAGGATGCTATCGTAGGGTGCAGTGGATTTGGCGGTTGATGTATAACATCACCATGGATCTGGCACTCATGACACCTCTTAGCATGATTGATACAATCTCTGACCATGGTCGGCCAATAATAGCCCATTCTTTTGATTTTGATTGCCATCTTGGGACCTGATTGGTGCGCTCCACAAAGTCCTTCGTGAACTTCTGCTACCACTTTATCAGCTTCTCGAGTCCCTAGGCACCTTAGCCACATTTGATCGAAAGCACGCCGATACAATGTGTTGTTAACAAATGCATACCGTAGCGCTCTCTTTCTGATTTGAGCAGCTAATGATTTGTCTGTTGGCAATTTACTTTCTTTAAAGTAGTCAATGAAAGGCAGTCTCCAGTCATCTTCTTCCTCGATATCTAGGCAATGCCACCATGATTCTGAAGTTTGACTGGCCTTTCGTCTTTTCTTAGGAACTTGATGTTCTTCAAGTTGATCTTCGAGATCAACTGGTTGGGGAGATTGAGGATCAACCGGAGTTGCATCCTGTTGGCTTGAATTTGGTATTCCCTCTGCCTGCGAGAATTGTAGTAATGCCGGCTCTAGGATCCGCCGATTGTGCACCATAATTATTATAGGCCATTCGTCGTCCATGTTCGCCATTTCTTTAGCCAATTTGGCAAGAGAATCAGCTTTGACATTTTGACCTCGGGGAACTTGAGTTAATTTAACAACTGGAATTTGCTTCATAAGCTCACGAACTCGCCGATGATAACAGGCCAACTCAAACTTGGTAATTTTGTAAACTCCAAGTACTTGATTTACAACAAGTTGAGAATCGCCAAAGATTTGGAGATTTCGGATTCGAACATCGATTGCAATCTCCAACCCAGCTATTAAAGCTTCATATTCAGCTTCATTGTTGGTCCGAGGCTCAGTCAAACTGAATGAGAATCTCATTATGCCTCCCTCGGGCGCTACGAAAATGATTCCAATTCCGGCTTGAGCCTTTTCGAGATTTGGAGGCCGAGCACGCTTTATTAACGATGCTCCATCAAAATACATTTCCCATACTCGTAGTATATCCTCTTCTTCAACGTTCATGATCTGCTCGTCAGGTAGATCGTCGTTGAGCGGAGAATCTGCAGGGATAGGATGTGCTGCAAGAAAGTCTGCTAATACCTGCCCTTTCACTGCCTTTTGAGGGACGTATGTGATATCAAACTGCAGGAGTATCACTGCCCACCTTGCCAAACGACCTGTCAACGCTGGTCTTGTCATCAAGAACTTCAACGGATCGATCTTTGATATCAAGGTGATTTTGTGAGACAACATATAATGGCGGAGCTTCTGAACTGCGAAGATCAGGGCCAAGCAATGCTTCTCAATTGGAGAGTAGCGGATTTCTGCCCCTATCAATCTTCGACTGATGTAGTACAGTGCATTCTCCTTGCCTTCTTCATTATGTTGGGCCAATAGTGCTCCGAGGGACTCTTCTAGTGCTGCCGTATACAGTATAAGAGGCTTCCCCGGGATTGGTGCCGCGAGAATAGGAGGATTCAACAGATATCTTTTGATGCTGTCAAATGCTTCTTGGCACTCTTCGTCCCATTTGAAACGGACATCTTTCTTCATTAGCTTTGAAAATGGCTGGCACCTACCCGATAGATTTGATATAAATCTCCGAATGAAAGCCAGTTGTCCTTGTAAGGAGCGGAGTTGCCGAAGGTTCTTTGGAGGTGGCATCTCCACGATCGCCTTGATCTTGTTGGGGTCGACTTCGATGCCTCGATGTCGAACAACGTACCCTAGGAATTTCCCTGAGGATACCCCAAATGCACATTTGAGAGGGTTCATCTTCAGATCATATTTTCTGATTCTTTCGAACACGATCCTCAAGTCATGAAGGTGGTCTTTTCGGCCTATGCTTTTAATGACCAAATCATCTACATAGCATTCGACCTTCTGATGAATCAAATCATCAAATATACGAGTCATTGCCCGTTGGTAGGTGGCACCAGCATTCTTCAGGCCGAAGGGCATGACTGTGTAGCAGAATATGCCTATAGGTGTTCTGAATGATGTATGTCTTTCATCTTCAGGCGTCATTTTGATTTGATTGTAGCCCGACGATCCATCCATGAAGGAGAATATATCATAGTTGGATGTATTGTCAACTAGAAGCTCTGATATTGGAAGTGGAAAGTCATCTTTTGGGCACGCCTTATTGAGGTCTCTGAAGTCGATGCAGATACGAATCTGACCATTCTTCTTCTTTACAGGGACGATATTGACAATCCAGTCAGCATTCTTCTCTTTTCGGATGAAGCCTGCTTCTATGAGCTTCTTTGTTTCTGTAATCACCTGCTCTTCAATCTCCAATCTCATTCTTCTTGGAGCTTGTTTGACGGGTGCTGCATCAGGCTTGATGGCTAATCTGTGAACTATCACTTCAGGGGATAAGCCAGGCATCTCAGCATATGTCCAGGCAAAGCAGTCCCTGAATTCACATAGGAGCTCTTTTATTTCTTTTATTTGATCTTCTGGCAGAACAACACTGATGAAGATTAGGCAAGGATCTTCTTCAGATCCGAGAAGATATAATTGAAAAGCGATGGGATTTCTTGAAGGATTATTCAAGGTGTCTACCATCAAGAACATTATCTGTAGGAGCCATCTTTGGGACCCACTTTGATAAATTTCTTTAATGATGGATCTCTAGGGGTACACACTAGATGTCACACCATTATTTGAATTTTTTTTTTTTTTTTTAGAGATGTTAGTCTCTATATTTGTTTTTCTTTATGTCGGGACCTTTTGGCAGTGGATTCTTGGATATACATCCAAGTGTCACACCCCAATGCTCACCGTACATATCTTGTTTCTTTCTTTACTTTACCATCATAATAGATGGTTGGCTTTTAGCTCTATCAGGACCTTTCAGTGATGGATCTTTGGACATAAGGATCAAATGTCACATCCTGATGTTCACCGTATAGAACTCAGTATAGATTAGCTGCTACTATAGCATATAAGTGACTAGCCAGAGATGGAAAGAGAAACCATTCCCCAGCGGAGTCGCCAGAAATCTGTGGGCTCCGAAAATTCGGCCTCGGCCTCCGCTCGCTTTTCTTATTCGGCGAGGGAGTTTTAACGAACTAAGTTCCGAGGTAAATTTTGGAAGGCAGATGGGTTTGTAGATAAGACACTACCCAGAGATTTCGCCCTCATTTGGTGAGGACTTTATGATCTGAGTTCTGGTTTCCTATAGGCGCAAGCCCCTATAGTTAATTACCCCTCCCGATCACGAGAGAGAACTTTCGATTAAGGCTAGTCATCGATCAGATACGTATAGAAATACGTGTTATCTGACATATAGTAGCAGCAATAGGTTTGGAATTTGGAGAACTGGATTTGGATTTGGGATTTGAGTTGAAAGTTTGGAAATTTGAAAGGTTTGATATTTAAAAGTAGAAATTGCACCATCTTGCACTTAAAGCGGATGGTGGGGGAATGGATGATGGACCCGATCAAGATCCCATGGTTCCATCGTCCCGGGCCATCGTGGTTCCTGGTCTACTTAGTCAGAGGAGGTAGTCGACCCAACCTGACAGAAGGATCCTTGTCGGCAGCCATGGGTTGCTTCGTCCAAGGGGACCTTGTAGACCGGGGTTGAATGTTTGTCTAAGGGGACAAATTTGAATCCATCTTAGCTAACAGAGGGCTTTGTGCCCTATCAATCATATCCTATTGATTCATATCTCAATGATTTGATGTCAGTAAGGAGCGTATTGGCTCTGGCCATAACCGCTATCTGTGGTGCCATTTGGTGGCAAAACCACTCGGTTCAGAGGGCCCCGGGTCATCGTAACCGTTTATCCTGCGGTGCCATTTGGCGGCAGACCGCCGGTCAAAGGACGCGTACCACGTCCTTACTGGCAGGAGACTGTTTGAGAATGGATCCTAGTGATATTTTTTTGACTAGGCATTTCGCTCTTTGTGAGCTAGAGTTTATTTGAATTTGTCCACCCCGGCAGACTGTTGCGGAGGGTGGATGGATTTTGCTTTAAGATACTGATGATTTTGATTTCGAATTTAAACATCTTGGAATTTGAATTTTGATAGACACTTGAGTGAGATTTGAAATATTTGTGAAACCCCTCCGGTTGAGATAGACAATCAACACGGCCATCATCGGGGTGTTTGGGGGTCATTTCCATTTGATTGAACCTTGTCGACCCTATCAACTTATCGATAGGGGATCGGGTTTCTCCAGGGCTTTGTGCCTTTGTTTATGAATTTTCTTGATTTTAGGCATTAAAGGCCTAAAAAGAATGTATTTAAACAAATACACTGGTTACTACAACCGTGTATCTATTTGATAGTTCGAACCCTGTCGACTCCTATTGATCCGTATAGAAGGATCTGGTTCTTTAGGCTTCATGCCTTTGTTCATGAACTTTTTTTTTGTTGAAGGCCTTAAAAGCCGAATATGAATGTTGTAGACGCTTTCTGTCTGCTTATATCAGTGTTGCAGATCCGGTGGCGTTGGATTGTAGATTGTAGACGCCTTCTGTCTGCTTGTATCAGTGTTGCAGATCCGGTGGCGTTGGATTGTAGATTGTAGACGCCTTCTGTCTGCTTGTATCAGTGTTGCAGATCCGGTGGCATGGGATTGTAGATTGTAAACGCCTTCTGTCTGCTTGCATAACTGTTGCAGATTCGGTGGCGTTGCTATTTGGATGTCATGAGGTATTTCCTCATCTTGACATTAATTCCCCTTTCTCAATCACCGGGGAAGGGTCTTTCTGATCTTTGGAGTCAATGACTATTGATTTGGGGAGAACTCCTTTTAGGATCTTCAGTATAGCAGACTTGTTATTTCCGGTATTTTTTGGATACCAGAGCTGTTTTCTCCCTAAAAATGGGATAAGGAAGAAACTGTGGAACACCAGGAAGTTTGGTTCTAATTTGTTCAAACATTTTCCTCCCTTCTGCCAGGGGCATCCTTTTTTCATACATCGGGTTGCCTTTATACCCGGTGTACTAACAGATTTTGACTATTACTGTTGTAGGTGATATTCATACTTGTGCCCACAGTGGTTCGTCGTGCCTACGATATATCCACTGTTGTTATCCACAAGCTGTTTGTAGCCATTTGCAGGGGGCCGTACTGAATGCGACGGGTCATTCATTGTTCAGGTCTGACTCAAGTCCTGATGCCCAAGTAATGTTTGGATTTGCAGTTCTCTGACACAAACCCTTGCACATTTGTTTTGGCTTGAGTCCGAATAGATTTATTCCTTGCAGTCAAATTTGATTTGAGTTCTTTTGATTGAGTTTTGATTCCAATTTGATTTCATTCCATTTGGGTTTGATCTTTAGAAATCACTTAGAGTTTTAGTCCACAAGTCCACTTTTCATCGTACAGGTCCTCTGCTCATTTTAGTTCAAGTTCTATGCATTTCTATTCCAATACAAGTCCTCTGCACTTTTAGTTCGAGTTCTGTGCATTTCTGTTCGAGTACAAGTCTTTATATTGTTGCCCAAGAAGGTCTTCGAATTGTTCCAGTCTTTGTACATTTCAGTGAAAATTTCGGCAGCACCCCGGCATATCCCCCGTTTGGGGGAAAATTGGGGAGCTGGGCCTTCCCACCACGCTACTAGAGCGTGTATGGTAGGTGTCCGTAGACACCGCGGCCGTACAAAATTTCATCCCACCACGCTACAAGAGCGTGTATGGGGCCTTCAACAGTACCCGTACAGTAGAACAGCAGTGACTCCCCAGAACAACAGTGACTCCCCACCACGCTACAAGAGCGTGTATAGGGTTCTCCCACCTCGTCGTATGCATCGCACCGGGCTCCCTCCTACCGTGCTACAAGAGCACGTATAGGTGGTTCTCCGGTCCGCTGCAAACGTCGAGGACGAGAGTAGAGTTAGAAATTTATACCTTGAAGTCCGGCGGAGGTGAAAGAGGCTCGAGGACAAGATTTGGAACCGAGGGTCACTCTCCTACCTTGTCGTAGGTGTCGCGCCGGTTGCCCCTCCCACCACGCTACAAGAGCGTGTATAGGCAGACCGCCGACTCGACACGCGGGACAAGGTGAGAGATAGAGCCAAGGTTTCAAAACTTATACCTTGAAGTCCGGCGGAGGTGGGCACGGAAGTCGAGGCAAGATCCGGAACCAAAGGTCGCTCGCCTACCTTGTCGTAGGTGTCGCGCCGGTTGCCCCTCCCACCACGCTACAAGAGCGTGTATAGGCAGACCGCCGACTCGACACGCGGGACAAGGTGAGAGATAGAGCCAAGGTTTCAAAACTTATACCTTGAAGTCCGGCGGACTGGCAGTGTAGGCTCGTAGACCGAGGCGGGGGGTACACACATTTTTTTGTCATAATTAATATTAATTATAATGGTATTTATATAATTATAATTAATAATTAATTACTAATTAATAATTAGTTTATAATTAATGAATTAATTATAATTAGTTAGTAATTAATTATAATTAATCGAAATTAATTATAATTAATTGAACAATTATAATTAACAATTAATTATTAATTATAAATTAATCATAATTAATTAAGTAATTATAATTATAATTAAATAATAATTTGAATATAATTAATATTAATTAAGATGGATTAAGCCTCCCCCCTCCTCTGTTTACCGGGTTTGGCCAAAGAAGCGCGTTCAAGGGAGAAAGTTACCTACGGCCAGTGAGCTCCCGTGTGGCTTCCGATCGGGGAGGGGGAGAGCAAACGGAGGAGCAAAGTCGAACAGCCAGGAAGGAGTCGGAGAAGTCGCACGCAAGGGAGAAAGTTATTTTCACAGTGAGCGAGCGCCTGTTGTTGCTCCGATCAAATTGTCGTAACTTCCGGTCCGACAGCAGGGGAACGTCGTTGAACTGGCGAAGTCGAACAGCAATGGAGGCGCCGGAGAAGCCACGTGAAAGGGAGAAATTTGCCTTCCACAGCAAGCGAGCGCTTGTTCTTGCTTCCGATCAAATGTCCGACTACCGATTCAACAGGAAGGAAACGTCGTCGAAGCAGCGAAGTCGAACAGCAGGAGGAGCCGAAGAAGCGACTCGAAAGGGAGGAAGTTACCTCACAGCCGGCGAGCTCCGTTCTTACTTCCGATCCTAATGTCGTAACTTCCGATCCAGCAGGGAGAAGAGAGCGAGAGCGAGAGTGAGAGAGATGTCGGGATGAGAGTAAGAGGCCTTCAGCCTCTTTTCCTTGACTCTTTAACGACAAGAGGTCGTGGGCGATCGTGAGGGGACGTCGACGTGCGAAATGCGGCGACGACGTGCGACTGCGTGGGATGGCAGGTACGTTGATTTTAATTTTTTTTTGTTTTTTCTCTCTTTTGTTTTATAGGGCGGGTTAACAAATGCCCCCCAACAAATGTGGTAGGCGTCTGGAGCGGGCCACGTTTGTTGCAGGCTGATTGACCACATGGATCTTTAGATATCTTGTTCTAGATGTCACACTAAAATTTTCATTTAGTGGATCTCCAAGAATTCTTCTTGGATGTCACACTAGGGTTTTTTTTTTTTTTTTCATTTCGTGGATCTCCAAAAATTTATTTGGATGTCACACTAAGATTTTCTTATAGTGGATCTCCAAAACTTGTTTGGATGTCACACTAGTCTTCCTTTCTCCATAGATCTTTTAGATGTATCCACAGATGACTGATATCTCATCTTTTTTAGATTAACGGTGGTGGATAGCATATATTCAAGATTCTTCTATCATCTGGTTGTATCTTGATAAAATTTTAAATATTTATTTGGGGATCTCGGCATGCAGTGCGATGTCGACCCAAATAAATATTTAAAATGCCCCCAGTCTTTAGGGACATTTGTAGATGTCATTCAGAGAACTCTCTGTAACTTTAGCTAGAGCCCTGAGATTTTGATCCTTCTGTCCTGTGCTTTTGTGCTGCGGACTTGATGAAGGGGTAGATGCCGGTGACCTAAACCCTTAGGCTTGTACCAGGTCGGTGGCGAGAAGTCATCGGTCCAGAGCTTTGTGCGTAACGGACTTGTTGATGACGAAATCCAATTAGTTCTGCCTAAGGCTTTTCATGAACCTTTGGATAATTTTCTTCGGTCCTTTGCTTTGTGCTTTGGTGGACTTGTTGAAGAAAATTCCTTCGATCCTTGCTTTGTGCTTGATGGATTTGTTGAAGGATTTGCAGGTTTTGGATTCAGTTGATAGTACCGAACATAGGTAGTATCTGGATCCTTAACCACTTGAGAAGACTTTAATCTGAATCACTTGAGTTTATCAGATCAGGAGAGCTAGGATTTGACAGCTCTTCGTCCTCTGGTTGCTGAGATGGGGGTTCCTCTACTGCGGCCTTTCTTATGGCTTGTTGAGTAGACGGAGCTGCCAGCGATCCGGCCATATTTGGGCTTGTTGGATTCGACCTCTTACACCCATTCAGACTTCAGACTTGAGCTATGGGAATTGCACTCCCCTATGCTGATCTTGCTGAAGTTGACAGATTTTGAGTTATCCTTCATGGTTTTAAATTTTGGAGCCTACGAAGATTCAGTAGTTGCTCGAGACTCATCTTCTCTTAGAACTTTGATTCTCCAGTCATTTTGGAGAACTTTGACGATCACTTGAACTGGTCTAGTCAAATTAGCCTTCGTACTTTCTTCAATCCCTACTGACGGGTTGACGAAGTGGGGGTTCCGCTACTACGGCCTTTCTTGTGGCTTGTTGAGTAGACGAAGCTGCCAGCGATCCGGCCATATTTGGGCGTGTTGGATCCGACCTTTTACACCCATTCGAACCTTAAGCTTCAGGCTGTTGAAAGACTTCAAGCTTTTCCGGCTCAATTTTGTAGGAGTGTGTAGTTTCAAAAGTCTCTTTCTTGACTTTTAAACCTTGGTTTGTTGGAGGTGTAAAAACCACCTGCGTATACTTTGGAAAACAAATATTTATATTCTTTAGCACAAAAGAATATCTAGATTGATAATTTTAAATATTTATTCGGGATCTCGGCATGCAGCACGATGTCGACCCGAATAAATATTTAAAATGCCCCCTGTCTCACAGGGACATTTTAGGGCAGGATAGAATTGGAATCTTGAAATTTTAAATATTTATTCGGGGATCTCGGCACGCAGCGCGATGTCGACCCGAATAAATGTTTAAAATGCCCCCAGTCTACTAAGGAGATTTTGAAATGTATTCTCATGATAGAGCAGAATTTCAAAATGTGAAATGCATATGCTAATAAACAGACATGAAAGCATAATACACTAGACATAGCATTTTATGGGGCAGTTTTATGCATAGTATTTTCTTCAGGTATCTGCCATTGATCGGCGGCATGGGCCTTTGACCATTCAGATCGATCAGTTGATAAGCTCCACCCTGATACACCTTTTCGATGACGAAAGGTCCTTCCCAGTTGGAAATGAATTTGCCACCAATTTTTCTATCTATGCGGGATGATTGGTCTTCTCTGCACCAGGACCAATTCCCCTTCTTGAAATGATCGAGGGCGTACCATTCGACCAAATGACTTTGTCATTCTTGCTCGGTAGATCTCCAGGTTCTGCTGAGCTTGTAACCTGATTTCATCGAGTGCATTGAGCTCCTCCATTCTTAGACGAGCATTTTGTTCTTGAGTCAGCTCATTCTGGACAGCAACTCGAAGAGATGGAAGTTCAACTTCTAATGGCAGTACAGCTTCAACTCCGAATACCAGAGAATAAGGAGTGGCTTTGGTCGGCATTTTGTAAGTTGTACGATACGCCCATAGCGCTTCTGCCATTTTCGTATGCCATTCTCTTTTGTTCTTAGTAAGGATTTTCTTCAACAATTTCACCAGTGTCTTGTTGAAGGCTTCTGCCAGGCCATTTGCTCTTGGATAGTAAATGGAAGAGTACCGCCAATCAATTTTGTGCCGATCAACGAACTTATAGATTTTTGTACTCTTGAAAGCAGTTCCGTTGTCTGAGATTATGCGGCGTGGCACACCGAATCTGTAAACAACATTGTGGGTGAAGAAGTTGATCACGTGCTCGGACGTAACTTCTTTAAATGGAGCCGCTTCTGCCCACTTGGAGAAATAGTCGGTTGCTGCCAAGATAAAGCGGTGTCCTGCTGATGACGGCAGATCTATTGGCCCGATAATATCAGTACCCCAACATTCAAATGGCCAGGATGCTATCGTAGGGTGCAGTGGATTTGGCGGTTGATGTATAACATCACCATGGATCTGGCACTCATGACACCTCTTAGCATGATTGATACAATCTCTGACCATGGTCGGCCAATAATAGCCCATTCTTTTGATTTTGATTGCCATCTTGGGACCTGATTGGTGCGCTCCACAAAGTCCTTCGTGAACTTCTGCTACCACTTTATCAGCTTCTCGAGTCCCTAGGCACCTTAGCCACATTTGATCGAAAGCACGCCGATACAATGTGTTGTTAACAAATGCATACCGTAGCGCTCTCTTTCTGATTTGAGCAGCTAATGATTTGTCTGTTGGCAATTTACTTTCTTTAAAGTAGTCAATGAAAGGCAGTCTCCAGTCATCTTCTTCCTCGATATCTAGGCAATGCCACCATGATTCTGAAGTTTGACTGGCCTTTCGTCTTTTCTTAGGAACTTGATGTTCTTCAAGTTGATCTTCGAGATCAACTGGTTGGGGAGATTGAGGATCAACCGGAGTTGCATCCTGTTGGCTTGAATTTGGTATTCCCTCTGCCTGCGAGAATTGTAGTAATGCCGGCTCTAGGATCCGCCGATTGTGCACCATAATTATTATAGGCCATTCGTCGTCCATGTTCGCCATTTCTTTAGCCAATTTGGCAAGAGAATCAGCTTTGACATTTTGACCTCGGGGAACTTGAGTTAATTTAACAACTGGAATTTGCTTCATAAGCTCACGAACTCGCCGATGATAACAGGCCAACTCAAACTTGGTAATTTTGTAAACTCCAAGTACTTGATTTACAACAAGTTGAGAATCGCCAAAGATTTGGAGATTTCGGATTCGAACATCGATTGCAATCTCCAACCCAGCTATTAAAGCTTCATATTCAGCTTCATTGTTGGTCCGAGGCTCAGTCAAACTGAATGAGAATCTCATTATGCCTCCCTCGGGCGCTACGAAAATGATTCCAATTCCGGCTTGAGCCTTTTCGAGATTTGGAGGCCGAGCACGCTTTATTGACGATGCTCCATCAAAATACATTTCCCATACTCGTAGTATATCCTCTTCTTCAACGTTCATGATCTGCTCGTCAGGTAGATCGTCGTTGAGCGGAGAATCTGCAGGGATAGGATGTGCTGCAAGAAAGTCTGCTAATACCTGCCCTTTCACTGCCTTTTGAGGGACGTATGTGATATCAAACTGCAGGAGTATCACTGCCCACCTTGCCAAACGACCTGTCAACGCTGGTCTTGTCATCAAGAACTTCAACGGATCGATCTTTGATATCAAGGTGATTTTGTGAGACAACATATAATGGCGGAGCTTCTGAACTGCGAAGATCAGGGCCAAGCAATGCTTCTCAATTGGAGAGTAGCGGATTTCTGCCCCTATCAATCTTCGACTGATGTAGTACAGTGCATTCTCCTTGCCTTCTTCATTATGTTGGGCCAATAGTGCTCCGAGGGACTCTTCTAGTGCTGCCGTATACAGTATAAGAGGCTTCCCCGGGATTGGTGCCGCGAGAATAGGAGGATTCAACAGATATCTTTTGATGCTGTCAAATGCTTCTTGGCACTCTTCGTCCCATTTGAAACGGACATCTTTCTTCATTAGCTTTGAAAATGGCTGGCACCTACCCGATAGATTTGATATAAATCTCCGAATGAAAGCCAGTTGTCCTTGTAAGGAGCGGAGTTGCCGAAGGTTCTTTGGAGGTGGCATCTCCACGATCGCCTTGATCTTGTTGGGGTCGACTTCGATGCCTCGATGTCGAACAACGTACCCTAGGAATTTCCCTGAGGATACCCCAAATGCACATTTGAGAGGGTTCATCTTCAGATCATATTTTCTGATTCTTTCGAACACGATCCTCAAGTCATGAAGGTGGTCTTTTTCGGCCTATGCTTTTAATGACCAAATCATCTACATAGCATTCGACCTTCTGATGAATCAAATCATCAAATATACGAGTCATCGCCCGTTGGTAGGTGGCACCAGCATTCTTCAGGCCGAAGGGCATGACTGTGTAGCAGAATATGCCTATAGGTGTTCTGAATGATGTATGTCTTTCATCTTCAGGCGTCATTTTGATTTGATTGTAGCCCGACGATCCATCCATGAAGGAGAATATATCATAGTTGGATGTATTGTCAACTAGAAGCTCTGATATTGGAAGTGGAAAGTCATCTTTTGGGCACGCCTTATTGAGGTCTCTGAAGTCGATGCAGATACGAATCTGACCATTCTTGTCGAAGCGGATGGTGGGGGAATGGATGATGGACCCGATCAAGATCCCATGGTTCCATCGTCCCGGGCCATCGTGGTTCCTGGTCTACTTAGTCAGAGGAGGTAGTCGACCCAACCTGACAGAAGGATCCTTGTCGGCAGCCATGGGTTGCTTCGTCCAAGGGGACCTTGTAGACCGGGGTTGAATGTTTGTCTAAGGGGACAAATTTGAATCCATCTTAGCTAACAGAGGGCTTTGTGCCCTATCAATCATATCCTATTGATTCATATCTCAATGATTTGATGTCAGTAAGGAGCGTATTGGCTCTGGCCATAACCGCTATCTGTGGTGCCATTTGGTGGCAAAACCACTCGGTTCAGAGGGCCCCGGGTCATCGTAACCGTTTATCCTGCGGTGCCATTTGGCGGCAGACCGCCGGTCAAAGGACGCGTACCACGTCCTTACTGGCAGGAGACTGTTTGAGAATGGATCCTAGTGATATTTTTGACTAGGCATTTCGCTCTTTGTGAGCTAGAGTTTATTTGAATTTGTCCACCCCGGCAGACTGTTGCGGAGGGTGGATGGATTTTGCTTTAAGATACTGATGATTTTGATTTCGAATTTAAACATCTTGGAATTTGGATTTTGATAGACACTTGAGTGAGATTTGAAATATTTGTGAAACCCCTCCGGTTGAGATAGACAATCAACACGGCCATCATCGGGGTGTTTGGGGGTCATTTCCATTTGATTGAACCTTGTCGACCCTATCAACTTATCGATAGGGGATCGGGTTTCTCCAAGGCTTTGTGCCTTTGTTTATGAATTTTCTTGATTTTAGGCATTGAAGGTCTAAAAAGAATGTATTTAAACAAATACACTGGTCACTACAACCGTGTATCTATTTGATAGTTCGAACCCTGTCGACTCCTATTGATCCGTATAGAAGGATCGGGTTCTTTAGGCTTCATGCCTTTGTTCATGAACTTTTTTTTTGTTGAAGGCCTTAAAAGCCGAATATGAATGTTGTAGACGCTTTCTGTCTGCTTATATCAGTGTTGCAGATCCGGTGGCGTTGGATTGTAGATTGTAGACGCCTTCTGTCTGCTTGTATCAGTGTTGCAGATCCGGTGGCGTTGGATTGTAGATTGTAGACGCCTTCTGTCTGCTTGTATCAGTGTTGCAGATCCGGTGGCATGGGATTGTAGATTGTAAACGCCTTCTGTCTGCTTGCATAACTGTTGCAGATTCGGTGGCGTTGCTATTTGGATGTCATGAGGTATTTCCTCATCTTGACATTAATTCCCCTTTCTCAATCACCGGGGAAGGGTCTTTCTGATCTTTGGAGTCAATGACTATTGATTTGGGGAGAACTCCTTTTAGGATCTTCAGTATAGCAGACTTGTTATTTCCGGTATTTTTTGGATACCAGAGCTGTTTTCTCCCTAAAAATGGGATAAGGAAGAAACTGTGGAACACCAGGAAGTTTGGTTCTAATTTGTTCAAACATTTTCCTCCCTTCTGCCAGGGGCATCCTTTTTTCATACATCGGGTTGCCTTTATACCCGTGTACTAACAGATTTTGACTATTACTGTTGTAGGTGATATTCATACTTGTGCCCACAGTGGTTCGTCGTGCCTACGATATATCCACTGTTGTTATCCACAAGCTGTTTGTAGCCATTTGCAGGGGGCCGTACTGAATGCGACGGGTCATTCATTGTTCAGGTCTGACTCAAGTCCTGATGCCCAAGTAATGTTTGGATTTGCAGTTCTCTGACACAAACCCTTGCACATTTGTTTTGGCTTGAGTCCGAATAGATTTATTCCTTGCAGTCAAATTTGATTTGAGTTCTTTTGATTGAGTTTTGATTCCAATTTGATTTCATTCCATTTGGGTTTGATCTTTAGAAATCACTTAGAGTTTTAGTCCACAAGTCCACTTTTCATCGTACAGGTCCTCTGCTCATTTTAGTTCAAGTTCTATGCATTTCTATTCCAATACAAGTCCTCTGCACTTTTAGTTCGAGTTCTGTGCATTTCTGTTCGAGTACAAGTCTTTATATTGTTGCCCAAGAAGGTCTTCGAATTGTTCCAGTCTTTGTAGCTGGGCCTTCCCACCACGCTACTAGAGCGTGTATGGTAGGTGTCCGTAGACACCGCGGCCGTACAAAATTTCATCCCACCACGCTACAAGAGCGTGTATGGGGCCTTCAACAGTACCCGTACAGTAGAACAGCAGTGACTCCCTAGAACAGCAGTGACTCCCCACCACGCTACAAGAGCGTGTATAGGGTTCTCCCACCTCGTCGTATGCATCGCACCGGGCTCCCTCCTACCGTGCTACAAGAGCGCGTATAGGTGGTTCTCCAGTCCGCTGCAAACGTCGAGGACGAGAGTAGAGTTAGAAATTTATACCTTGAAGTCCGGCGGAGGTGAAAGAGGCTCGAGGACAAGATTTAGAACCGAGGGTCACTCTCCTACCTTGTCGTAGGTGTCGCGCCGGTTGCCCCTCCCACCACGCTACAAGAGCGTGTATAGGCAGACCGCCGACTCGACACGCGGGACAAGGTGAGAGATAGAGCCAAGGTTTCAAAACTTATACCTTGAAGTCCGGCGGAGGTTGGCACGGAAGTTGAGGCAAGATCCGGAACCAAAGGTCGCTCGCCTACCTCGTCGTAGGTGTCGCGCCGGTTTCCCCTCCCACCACGCTACAAGAGCGTGTATAGGCAGACCGCCGACTCGACACGCGGGACAAGGTGAGAGATAGAGCCAAGGTTTCAAAACTTATACCTTGAAGTCCGGCGGACTGGCAGTGTAGGCTCGTAGACCGAGGCGGGGGGTACACACATTTTTTTGTCATAATTAATATTAATTATAATGGTATTTATATAATTATAATTAATAATTAATTACTAATTAATAATTAGTTTATAATTAATGAATTAATTATAATTATAATTAGTTAGTAATTAATTATAATTAATCGAAATTAATTATAATTAATTGAACAATTATAATTAACAATTAATTATTAATTATAAATTAATCATAATTAATTAACTAATTATAATTATAATTAAATAATAATTTGAATATAATTAATATTAATTAAGATGGATTAAGCCTCCCCCCTCCTCTGTTTACCGGGTTTGGCCAAAGAAGCGCGTTCAAGGGAGAAAGTTACCTACGGCCAGTGAGCTCCCGTGTGGCTTCCGATCGGGGAGGGGGAGAGCAAACGGAGGAGCAAAGTCGAACAGCCAGGAAGGAGTCGGAGAAGTCGCACGCAAGGGAGAAAGTTATTTTCACAGTGAGCGAGCGCCTGTTGTTGCTCCGATCAAATTGTCGTAACTTCCGGTCCGACAGCAGGGGAACGTCGTTGAACTGGCGAAGTCGAACAGCAATGGAGGCGCCGGAGAAGCCACGTGAAAGGGAGAAATTTGCCTTCCACAGCAAGCGAGCGCTTGTTCTTGCTTCCGATCAAATGTCCGACTACCGATTCAACAGGAAGGAAACGTCGTCGAAGCAGCGAAGTCGAACAGCAGGAGGAGCCGAAGAAGCGACTCGAAAGGGAGGAAGTTACCTCACAGCCGGCGAGCTCCGTTCTTACTTCCGATCCTAATGTCGTAACTTCCGATCCAGCAGGGAGAAGAGAGCGAGAGCGAGAGTGAGAGAGATGTCGGGATGAGAGTAAGAGGCCTTCAGCCTCTTTTCCTTGACTCTTTAACGACAAGAGGTCGTGGGCGATCGTGAGGGGACGTCGACGTGCGAAATGCGGCGACGACGTGCGACTGCGTGGGATGGCAGGTACGTTGATTTTAATTTTTTTTTGTTTTTTCTCTTTTGTTTTATACGGCGGGTTAACACATAGTTTCTCAATTAATGGAACTCATTTTGTTTCATGCTTCATACTAAATTCAAATTAACTTATCTAATCTATGTGGCTTCCTTAACATGATGGTTAACGGATAAACAAGGCTCAATATTGGCATTGATATCTTTCTCAAGTCGCCCCAACATTTAGTTCAAGCCTCAAAGAGAAACCATGCTACGACAAAGGAGGAAATGTGTACATCTTTCATATATTAGTTGTAGAGTCAATTCTTGACTAACCCAGTACTTACGACAACAAAATTGTTTGACAATGCTATGCCTCGCATGCTTGCTAAGGCTACGCGAGGGTCCATATTTTTCAGGCCATTTTTCCTGCCGGTTGCATGCATGACAATCAGCTTACTCGACCCACCAAAACATCTAGCCTACCTTGGCTCATAGAATCTACTTGCACTTGCCGACATGAACTCTACGAGCCGCTCGAAAGATGACATGCGGCCCTCCATACATTTTATGTAGTCAACTCTCTGCCATCTTGGTGGTTACAATGATATACAAGTTGGATGTTGGAAAGTGATTTGATCGGCCTTCAAGGAAAAAGAAAACTAATAAGTAATAAGTTTTTTTAATAAAGAGTTTAAAGATACTGAAGAATCAATAATTACATGAATCGACAGAATATAAGAATTTATTATTGATTGGTTCAACTGCTAGCTCAGGATGAGGAACTAAAATTTTATTTATTTTTTCAGTTGGAGGAGTATTCGTAAATGAACAAGAAGAAGACACCCTTCCAACACCAAATTTTTTTGGTCAACTATTTGGCATTAGAAAGTAATTTCCTGTTTCCATCGCTGACGAATCCACTGTCTAACGATTCATATTTTGTACGAATTATTTTATGCCTGAGATCTTTGATATCATATGGCTGCGGTTGTTGGCCTAACGGTCAATATGACGTGAAGTGAACTAAGGCTAAATTGGTGATGTCCCTTTAGTTTGTATTTTTATGAGATTGTTTTCCTTCTATGGCTTGATAGGATTCTTGCCTACTAGTAAGTTGGTCCATTCAGCAAGACAAATTACTTATTGATAGTAATCCTATCAGTAGGCATGAGAAGTTATAAACTTACCAGACTAATCTTTATCTTGCCGAATCCATTTTGGTTGGACAAAAATGCGATGCTGCTCAATTTCAAACACTATCACCGATATGCCCTACGAAGAGAAATGTGTATAGGGATCCCCAAATCCCTAGGTTGAGATTTTATCAAATACACGAACTTAAGATTTAGGGTCATTTTGTCAAATAAGAAGATGCATAATATTGACTTATAAATTAACCTGTTGGCAAGGACAAGCACCTGTAAGTCCTACCAATATTCAAGTCTATTCGCAGCTCTTCCCACGAATCAAGTACTTACCGAAGTGGACAAAGAAAAGAAAACATTTGTGGTCGGGATCTTTCTTCGAGTCATTGTTTTTCAACTTGATGCTTGAGCTAATTCAGTGCTTTTGATTTAAGGCACCCATAAAGATACTAACCTCAATAGTGGAACATTCAAGAGCTTTATTCAAATGTTTAATATGGGATGCAACTTTAAAGATTATCATATAACACTAAAATCACAGATGCCCATGTACTCTTTGATGCTCTTCTTTCTAAATTGAATTGAGGGCTTGATTTTGAATTTCTAAATTTGTCATGTGGAACGATCAACCTCTTTGCACTAAACACTTATCAGCCACTAACAACCATACCAGTCTTTTTGAGTGATTTTGTTTAGGTCACGTTAGAATATCCATGAACCATTAACAACCATATTGGTATTTCTAGGTGATTCTATTAAGTCATTGGATCCCATCAATATGAAGTGCGTGCTCACCAACAAGACCTTAGATATTTGATAAGAGGCAACCCATGATTGTTAATCAAACTCCCTAAAAGGCTAAAAGATATATCAAAAATCAAAGCCTGTTGTTGGCAAACTGGGTCCACCATATTGACTATGATGAAGGAATCATAAGATTTTGGTGAAGTTGACCCTTCTTCTCGCAACCATACCCTAAATTAAAATAACCAAATTTAACCACCATCACACCACAGTGCATGTGACGTCCTTGAGTGTTTTCTAGTGTTGCAAATGAGATGTAATTAATCATGTAGTATTTCTCCTACAGAGAATGTTGATTCCTTAGTACTAATATGAACTCTTTTGCTTGTCCAAAATTTTATTTATGTGGAATCTCTGAGAAAGTGAAATACTCTATGTTTGAAAACTCAAATTTATTTGGCATTAGGTCCCTAGACTCCAAAAGTATATGGGGGGAGGGATGATCTCCATAAGCTCTTGAGGCCTTAAGAACTCACAATACCTTAAATTGTGATAGAGCAAGCGTGCTTATGATGCATATAGATTGTTCTACCATATGTATTTCTACGGCCTTTCTGAAAGTTTTTTTTCTACTTTGCTGACATTGTTTTTTGTATCTTGATTGCTTGCTGTATCTTTGACTTATCTATATTGTTAGTTCTTTTCCAAACAGGTTTACATGGATAAAAAATTTGATTACAAACTACACAAGCACGTGAATTACCCTTTCAGCATATATTTGCTTGGAGAATATCAATTATCTTGGCATCCAAAAAACTGCTTTGTCCTTTCTCTTCATTAATCTTTGTACCAGTATATAGACGTCCATATTTCATATAAATGAATGCATAAATATTTGTGTGGATATATGCTTGTATTCATGTATGGTTATATACTTGTATGCTTAATGTTAACTTACATATGTCTAGGCTGAAATTCCTTGAACTGCTTCTGTGATTTTCAACTTTGATCTTTTATTCCCTTTATCTATCATAAGTATTGAGTTGAATTCACCTGAGTTTTTTTTATGATGTTAATTTGATATAAAGGTCTCCCTCATTAATTTAATAGAGCTACTTTGTCCGTTAAAATGCAATTAGGAAAGATAAAAGAAATGCTTCAAGTTATGTCCAGGAATGTGTTAGATTGGTCCAGCCGATTCTGTATGGACCAGGTCACGCATAACAGAGGCGGAAGAGTTCTCCTTGTTGTACGTGCCGTTCAAGCCGCCGGACTCTTCTGCCTACTGTACGTGCCGTTCAAGCCGCCGGGTCCAAGGGAGCTGTTTAGGAAGGATTTTTGAAGGAGTTAGAAGGGAAATTTGAATGTAGGGACTATATAGAAATTTCCTTTTGGATTGTATGCATTAAATAGTTTGTTGTCCTAGGGTTAGGGCATCTTGAATTTGGTTGAAATTTGAGATTTCTTACGTTTAGATTTTTGGGCTCTAGCGGTGTCTAGAGATTTGGGAGAGATAGGTCCTCCTATTCGATAGAGGGTCAATTATATCTTGTTATTTTTTTTTCTGTTAGATTGATTATTGCAATAAAATTACTTTTTTTTTCTGATTTTTCCTTTAGATTTATAGATCGTTCTCGTTGTTTTCATCAAGATAGTTAGGTTTTACTTGGGAATTCCAAGTATTTCCTAACATAATGCTTAGCATTGTTATTCCACTGGTGTCCAATTTAATCTCCTAGCTCGCCATAATTTCTTGGCAGGGTGGGGTTTTGTTTCGAGGAAATCTAAGAGGGAAGGCAGCTAAAAGCTATGAGAAGATAACGAAGAGAATGCAGGTAATGTGTTTTATATGCTTTTTCTAAATTTATTATTTTGAAGAAATGTGGAGTTCACAGTGGACAAGTTATACTTGAGCCCTAACCTCCATACCTTTGTCATTCTTAATTGTCTTTTCCAACTATTCTATTTACTGTGTTTTGTGTAATTTTGTTGTCACAGGATAAATTTGGGGATCAGTATAAGTTTTTCCTTCTGATCGATCCGGAGGATGATAAACCAGTGGCCGTTGTGGTGCCTAAACAAACTTTCCAGGTTGAAGCAACTGGTAATGTGACATTACACTTGAGCTACTTCTCACCTATACTTATATTATCACTAGCTTGACAAGGGTTCAGGCTCAGTTATTATTCTTTGTTGCAAATTGAAATGAGCAGAATGCTAGTACTCTCTTCTCTCCTCTTGAGTAGAATTTGTGTTTTAAAATATGAAAGTTTAGATCCTACTCTCCTCCTTTTACGTGCTTGGATGTCATTTGCAGCTGTCCCAGAATGGTTTGCTGCCAGTGCTTTTGGACTGGTCACCATTTTCACCTTACTTCTCCAAAATGTGCCTGCATTGCAGTCAAACTTGTTGTGAGTTTCTCTCACCTATCTTTTTTTTTTTTTTGAACTAATAAGATTATGCGTGGGCCTTTTTCTGCTTTAGGTTGGGATAGTGTGGGTTTTTGGTTGGGGTTTAGCAGTTGAGTGAACTTGAGGTGAACTTCTGCTCTTGTTTTCTCTCATATTAGTCAAAGAAGGTCTTGATTCTTGGTTTTAACACTGATTGCTATCGTGTCGTTTTCGTATGACTGAGGTATGGCAGGTAGCAACTTAATGAGAACTCCCTGGGGAACTGAACATGGTTTCTGTTCATTTGCTGAGCTGCCCTGTTTTATACGTTAAAACAATATGTGATATGTTTTGTTTGGTTATATTGTTACTGCAAGTGATGCGCCCTATATTGAAGATGGAATGGTATCTAAATAACTTTGAACTTGAAACATTTTTTTAGAATCTGTATGAAATGGGAATGTCTTATTAAGCGAATAGATATAAATTAATGGCTGGATTGAGGGCCTAGAGTGTTGGAGAATTTTTTGTATCCTCGAACGGATTGCATACTTTATAATCGGGTGCGGCATAAGAATATGATATATTACCCCGGAGGGTAAAAATATCATCTCCTTATGGACTCAATCATAAAATTTACAATTATTTAACAGAGATTCCCCCACTCGATATTTGGTCGAGCGGGGTTTATTTATTTCTGGGGTACAGACATCCCATAGGGGCAAGCCCCTATGGTTAATTACATCCCAAATTTGATTTGGGAACACTTTTGATTAAACTAGTGGTTTTGCTTTCTTTAGAAGTCATTTAAATGTTGGCTAAAATTTGATCTTTGTTGTTTTAAAATCCATGAAAGTCTTGATTAAAGGGTTTTGGGCCTTTAGGAATTTCAAGGAGGAGATTTGATCAACTTAGAATCAGATTTTTGGAGTGAAGTCCAAGAAAAGGTGAAGTAGGAGCACTTGATTCTGAGGGAAACTCAGAGGTGCTCGGACTATCCTATGTTGGGCTTTACATTTTAGCAACCTAATTTTGGTTTAAGTTGATATTTTATTAGAAGATTGGGGCTTACATCCCAACAACACTTGTTGGAGGAATTGCCCGAAAGTTGAGGGCTTATAGGGTGATTTGGAATCAACCCGTGCCTCGGACCCTAAGACTAAGGTGAGGACTACCGAGAGGTAGTGCCTCGAACCTAGATCTAACGAGTGCAAAGAGGGACTTACAAGCTACACCTCACAAGAGGCATAACCCGCCCGACTTCTGGATTTATTGTCCCGCCTGGAAGGGACTACCAGCTAACTCCTCCTAATCGCTTTTAAAACCATGTTGTCTGGTCTCAATGCAAATGTAGAGTGGTGGGGTTGTTTTTATTTAGAAGGTAGGTCTTACAGCTTGGCTTTGAGGCCAAGATGCCTAAGCATGTAGGGTATGCAAATGCTGACTCATAAAGAAAAAGACTTTTGTTATCTAATCCTTAAGTTGAGGCATTCTACATGTGACATGTTTGGGCTATGCATGATTGTTTTAATTTTGAAAACTTGGCTCCTTGAAGGGAGCCATGCAATTTATTTTTTTTTTGAAAAGCATAGAGCCTAATTTGATTTTATTATTAAGTTGCTTACATGTTAAGGGGTAGAAAATTTAGTTTTTTATCCTAAGAGCCTAACGTAATCAAGTCCAGGCCACACCCACAAAAACAAGAGAAGAAACCTAAAAAAAAAACATGCTTTTCTAATGCGCACCCAGTAAACACTTCAACACATGCTTATATATAAATTAAGACAGAAATATAAATAATGTCCCAGTTATTACAAACATGTTTGGCAGCTGAGTTGCCTGCCATTATACAACCCAGTTAATATTTACAGACTCTACTTGTGGGGTCTTCAAGCTTTACAAAAGTTCTTTAGGCTTCATCTTCTTTGCTCCCTTCCTTTGCTCCAAACCCCCACAAGTTTTACATCCTATTTCTACCAAATACATGATAAAAAAAAAAAGACTCAAATCTGCAAAACAAGTTAGGAGGCAGTTTATATAATGAAGCAAAAAATATTATCATCTCAAAATTGGCCTAGCACTTAGAGCGCTAAGCACTAGGCCCCCTGCTTCTACCCTATTGGCCACATCTTTTGGGGGGGGGTTTAAGCAGTACCTGTCATGCAAGCAATTTATTATTATTTATGAGCGCCCCCCCCCCACTTTTAGATATGGCCACCTGCACAGAAAAGCATTTATATCTCTATACTAACCACTTAAGGGCAAGTGCCCACACGCAGACAATCCAAGGGCAATCAATCCACAACATCAATCACATGCGCACACAAAAAAAAAAAAAATCTAATCCTAGCATGCCTAAGGGGCTGTGCACCTAAGTGTGTGAGGCTCGTGTGGTATGTCACACTAAAGATCCTCCTAGAGTTTGGGTCTAAGGAAGGTGCCCAACATGTAATTTTGGATTACATGTTGAGGGATTCTTCTTAGCTTTTGGAGCTAAAAAGAGAAAGGTAGAAATCCGTCGTTTAGCTTTTGGGCTAAATGTTGGAAGGATTCTCCTTAGCTTTTGGAGCTAAAGAGAGAGAAAAATCTCCTACAACTTTGGAGTTGAAGGAGAGAGAACCTATAGCTTTTGGGCTAAGGTATTACATCTTTTAAGGCTTTTGGAACCTATAAAAGTGAATGGAGATCAGTAGCTTCGAGGCTACACATCAAAAAGATGTCTCCTTGAATCGTTGTATTCAAGGAGATGGGTTTCATTTACTTAATTTGGATTAAACAAATAAAGTTGAATCACTTATTGAGTTTGGTTCAATAAGTGAGAAAGATTTGTAACTTTGGGGTTACGAATCAAGAGAGACTAACATTGAACTCTTATGTTCAATGATGGGTATTTAGTTTGCTAAGTTTGGGTTAAGCAAACATAAGAAGATGATGTGTAGATTTGGGCCTACACATCAAGAATTCTTTGAACTTTTGGGTGTCCAAAGAGAGGAACTCATTCACCTGATTTGGATTAGGAGAATGAAAGAAAAAATAGGATTTGATTCATTTGCTTGATATGGAATTATTTGTTGAATTTGGTTCAACAAACAAATGATTTTGGATTGAATTACTTGTTGATTTTGATTCAACAAATAGGAGATTTGGGTAAGACTTTCATACAACTTTTGAGTCGTAGAAAGAAGAAGAGAAGATGCAACTTTAGGTTGCAAGCTTTAAAAATCTCTTTGAACATTTGGAGTTCAAAGAGGGGAATCCATTCTCCCAACTTGGGTTTGAGATCATGAAGATGGATTTTGGTGGTTTCCTACAATCTAGATTTGTAGGAAAAGAAATACTCCAATATGCAATGTAGAGATTGCAAATTGGAGGAATTCCTTTGGACATGTGGTATCCAAAGAAAGGAAATATTTCATCCTCCAATTTTGGGTTGGAGGAGAAAAGGAGCTGGGATGTTCACTCACCCAATTTGGGTCAATGAAACAAGAAAAATTCCTACGATCTTTTCTTGATTGTAGAAATAAGAGAAGGAAACATGCAACTTGTGAATTGCAAATCCACGAGTATTCCTTAAACTTTTGATGTTCAAAGGAACAAATTCATTTGCCTAATTTGAGGCTAGGCAAATGAAGGGGGATTGAGATATTTCCTACAATTTAGAATTGTAGGAAAAGAAATAGACCGAAGTGCAACTTAGAAGTTGCGGATTAGAGTGGTTTCCTTGAACACTTTGGTGTCCAAGGATGGGATTCATCCTCCCAATTTGGGTTTTTGGGAGCACAAACATGGATTCAGATTTTCTCCTACAATCTTGGCTTGTAGGAAAAGGGGAACGAGTAATGCAACTTTAAAGTTGCAAATCATAGGGATCCTTTGAGCATTTGGTGCTCAAAGGAGATGAGTACATTCTCCTAATTTTGATTTTTTTTTTTTTTAGGAGGATAAGATAGTTTTCCTACAACTTTTGAGTTGTAGAAAAGGGGAAATCATGTGTAACTTATAAGTTACAAGTTAGAGGAATTTCTTTGAGCATCCGGTGTTCAAAGAAAATGACACACGTTCACTTGACTTTAGGCTAAGTGAATGAAGAGATTTTCTACACTTTTGTTTTGGTAGAAAGAGGAAATAATGTGCAACTTGGAGGTTCCACATTCACGAGTGCCCTTGAACTTTTGGTGTTCAAAGGGGAAACAAACATTCTCCTAAATTTGGGTTTAGGAAAATGAGAGGATTTTCTAACAATTCTTAAGTTGTAGAAGAGAGAAACAACAAGCAAATTTTGGATTTGCCTGTTGAGGGGATTTCTTGGACATTGAGTGTCTAAGGAGGAGCTTTCATTTGCTTAATTAGTGACTAAGCAAATGAGGAAGATTAGGATTTGAATCCTATATTCAAAGGATTATTCGTTGGTTTATGTTCCAACAAATAAATGATTTAGTGAATTTCCTACAACTTTGGGGTTGAAGGAGGAAGATGTAACTTGAGAGTTACAAAATTTCAAAGATGTTCTTTGAGTACTTGATACTCAAGGGGAAGGTCATTCACTTTGTTGGAGCCAAGTGAATAGGGATAGATACTCATTTGTTAATTTTATGATTCAACAAATGAAGAAACACCTTAGGATTTGGTCCTAAAGTGAGAGGACTCATGCAATGAAATACTTAAAGGCTTGAGGAGCCTTAGGATATCTTGCATAAGAAGATATTCGTTGGTTTTATGTGCCAACAAAGAAGATAGGAGAACTTGGGATTTGATTCCAAGTTTCAAATGACTCATGCACTCTAACACTTAGAGCTTTGAGAATGCTCTAAGTATCATGCATGAAGAATATGTAAGGGTTGTTGATTTTGTCTCAACAAATGAGAGAAGTGAATTACTTGGAGTTTAGTTTCAAGTTTCTAATGATTCTTGCAACATCTTTGGAGCTTTAGGGAAGCTCCAAGCGTTATGCAAAAAGAGATGATTTGTAGTTTAAAACTACAAATCAAGAGACAAATCATTGAGTTTTTGTGTTCAATGATGCAATGCTTTCTTCCTATGCTAGGTTAGGCAAATGAGATAGGCTAGATTTAGAACTCTAAGCCTAAAAGGGAATTCTTTCATTGACTTTTGTGTCTCAAAAATGAAAGAAAGAGGTAGCTTAGATTTTTGGTTCTAAGCTACAAGGCTTTCATATAACGATAGTTTGGAATTTTGAGAGTTCCAAATCATCACATATGGGAGGAGTGCTTGTATGCTAACTTTGTATTATTAGCAAACGGAGTGGAGACTTTAGGATTTGTTTCCTAAAACTTTGATTCATGGACCAAAATAATTGGGGATTTAGAGGACACCCCAACTATTAAGCATGAAGGACATGTATATAAGGAAGGGAACCTCCTACTCTCCTACAAATGTTTCGGATTTGCTTGAGAGAGGGAAGGCTAACTTCCTAATGCGTTGGGAGGTTTTCCTAAATCAAATTTGATATGATTTTGGGAATTTGGAAGTTTCTAGGAAAATCCTAAAGATCCGTTTTAGCAAGATCTAAGAGGGACCTAAGAACAAACATGTAGTGGAACCTAGGCTTTTGGAATCCTAGGTTGAGAACAATCATGCAATGAAAAGATGGAGCTTTGAGATATTCCAAATTTCATACATGAGAAAGGGAAGACTACTAGGGAGCTTCCAACTCAATGAAAAGATTTCCAAATCAATTTTGGCATGATTTGGGTAGGAAAAATTGAAGCAGACTTGCTTCCTACGATTCTCCTAGAAAGACAATATGCAATATCATCTTAGGGATCTAAAGACATAGGATGGAATGTTATTAGAAATCCTATGGATAGGCTCTAAGAAATAGTTTTCTAGAGTCTAAGGGGAGCCTAAGGGTAAAGGCTTCCGATTGTCTTTTCGAAAGCTTCACCAAGTGCCTAAGTTTTGTGTTAAAAAAAAAAAACTTTAACCCATCAACTTACAAACTATGCTAAACATGTCCAACAAACTTCCAATATATGATGGGGTGCAATCTATAAGCTCCTTGAAGCCATAGACCACCCCATCTTTGCTTTACAAGCACCCACAAGTTTGGTGGACATATTCAAGGTTTTGCAAATTTTTGGATACAAGGACCTTAGCCAATGACATATAGCGATCAATCAAAGACAACGACTCACACAAGCTTAATTTAATATTAAACAAAATGAAAGCGCATAATAAAGAGAGTTTCGCTTTGTCTCCCTAAATTTGGAGAAGTTCAACTATGTCTTTCAATCAATCTATTGATTGTGGGATTGAAACAATGAACTAAAAAAATGCTCATAAAAAAGATCCCACAACTTCATAAAAATAATTGGAATGCATATTTGAGCTTCTAGCAAATTTAGGGGAATAGTGAATGTCATGGCGGTGCAACCTTATCACATGCATGTGCTAATCTAGTTGAAACATACAAGTTGTAGGGTATGTTAACGCGTGCCACACTTAGACAAGAGAAACCCCGCACTTCTACATTTCATTAGACATTGGGCGAACTACTAAACCTAAGGTTTGGTCAAAGGTAAGAGTACTAAACATGACATGGACATTATTTTTCATGCACAAATAGGGACGTTGAGCACAAGTCCAACGCCCCATCGCCACACCGCTATCTTTTTAGCTCTCACATGAGAGCGAATCATGCAAATTCACTTGATTTTCACGATTGAAACTAGTGGATAGCGGATATAGGATTTTAGGGGAATGAAAATTAAAGCTTCTAAGGACCTAAGGCTTTGGAGCGTCAATCGCATGCCATTGGCTTTGGAGCCTTAAGGTTTTGCCTAAGTTTTAAGGATTTTACCACACCCGGTTTGTCCAAGCGCTCCAAACCAATGTCCAAGCTGCTGTCCAAGCTCCGCTCCAAGCTCCGATTGCTGTCCAAGCTCCGCTCCAAGCTCCAATCCGCTGTCCAAGCCGTTCCGGACGTCACCACCGCTGTCCACGACGATTTGAAGGTTCCAAACTGCTGTTTGGGAGGTTTAGGAGCCTCCTTTTGCTGTTTGGAGGCTTCAAACAGCTCCCAACTCGTCTCGAGGTCGCCGGAGTTGAAGGAGGAAAAGCTAGAAACCTTCCTTTGCTGTTTGGAAGTCTCCAACAGCTTCCTACTTGCTGTTTTTTTATCACCTCGAAGTCGTCGGAGATGAAGAAGGAAGGGTAGAAGCCTTCCTTCGGAAAGAAAGAAACACAAATCCCCGACCTGGATGAGGTCGGGCCCTCGGTTTGGATGAGCTCACGGACGGAAGGCTGCGACTTCAGGAGATCCAGCAAGTGAAGGAGGAAAGGAGCGCTTGGGAACTCAGCCGAAGGTCCAGGTGGGGTCGGTCGCGGCTGTCGCGCGCGAGGGGGGGAGATCGGACGGAGCTTCCGAGCGCAAGGAGTGCGGACGGGGCTGTCGCGTGGGCTGGAGTTCCGCCTGGTGGAGTCGCACGAAGGAGCCGCACGCAGTAGAACAATCGCCTGGAGGAGTCGCACGAAGGGAGCTCTCCGCCTCTTCTCTCTCACTCGCTCTCTTTGTGTGACGGGACAGGGAACGAACGAACAGCAACAGGGGAGCCGAATGCCGCTCCCCACTCCCTCTCCCGCTCTTGTTTCGCGCTGGCCTCGGACGGACAACACAAGGGAGCCGCCCAAAAATGAGCCTATGAGCGCGTCTCGTTGCTTGAAACGAGGGGAATGTACTTGAGTACATTGAACCCAAATTTTGGGTGAGAAATGAGGTGAAATCTCAGCCCTAGGTTTGGATTTTTTTAATTGGGGAATTGATTGAACCCAAATCAACCAATTGAGACTGAAATTGGCCTCAAATTGGGTTCGACCTGAATCGACTTGAGTCGATTTGGGTCCGATTTCGTCCGATTGAGTCAATTTTGAGAAATTGAACTCCGATCGATGCCGAAAAGCGTCAAATTGGGTCGAATTGGGCTCGACGGCGTTTGAATTGATTTGATTTAATTTTAATTTAATTAAATTGATTTAATTTAATTAAATTGGAGTTTAATTCGAGTCGATTTTGTCTCGACGTCGATCGATTGAGTCGATCGAGCGCGATCGAGCCTAGTCGGGCTCGATCGGGGTCGAGTCGGCGCGAAAATATTCGTCAACAAAAGGACCCCCAATATGTGTGGTGAACGAAAAGAAGTACGCCACACATATTGGCGTTGACCAAAGAATGATCAAACGAGATCTTCCAAATCAAATAGAGTATGATTTAAAAGAGAAAGAGAGATCTATGAAAGCCTAAACTTGGATTTAGGCAAGATCTACAAAGATAAGGAGATTTCTATCTATCACCTTAAAGAAAGAGTTTTAGATTACTCTTGGAAGAGTGTTTAGAAGCATTTTGACAACTTCTAAAGAGGTTTCTAAAGACATTTGATATCTTTAGAGAGGATTTGATAGGAATAGAAATATTTTGGCAACTTCTAAGAAGAATCCTAGAGACATTTGGCATTTCTAGAAATGATTTAACTTGGTTAGAAGTATTTAGATAACTTCTAAGAGGCTCCTAGAGATGTTTGGTATCTCTAGAAAGATTTTGGATCAATTAGAAGTATTTTGACAACCTCTAAAAGTGATTCCTAAAGATATTTGGTATCTTTAGAAAGAATTTGATTTGATTAGAAGAAATTTGATAACTTCTAAAAGAGCTTAGGGATATCTTTCTATCACCTAAAGGCTAGGGGTATTTTGCTACCACCTAAGAAGCTTTCAAGGATGTTTTTGGGCTATCACTTGAAAAGAGATTAGAGACATTTGGTGTCTCTAAAGGGTCTTAGGGATATCTTGCTATCTCCTAAAAGTTAGGGGTATCTTGGCTACCGCCTAAAGGGTTCTCAAAGATATTTTCACTATCATTTGAGAGGGTTAGGAACATTTGTTGTTTCCTAAAAGGTCCAAAGGCATTTGGCACCTATTGGCAAGCTCTAAGAGGTATTTTGGTAACCGTCTAGGGGTAGAGTCTACCTCATTTTGGTGAGATAAAACTCAAAAGAGCTTAAGGCTAAGAGTATTTTGACTACTCCTTAAGCCTTAAGATATTTGGTAAAGATTATCTATTTTGGCTAGATAAATCTTAACATTTGGGAAGACTAAAGGGTATTTTGGCAACCACTAAAAGTCTAGATTTGGGTAGACCTATGATGTTCAATTTGGGTAGAACAAGATCTAAAGGGAATGAGCAAGTAGAGACCTTAGAAGGTTTAAATTCTACCTAAACTCAGAATTTGATAAGAAGACTCCTATTTGGGGATGTCTACACCTAGCACTTGGTACTAAGATTTGCATTTGACTTTCATTTGGAGAAAGATAAATTTAAACTTTCCTTTTGGGGAAAGAAAAAGATGAACTTTCATTTGGAGAAAGATGAACTTGATTTTCCTTTTTTAGAGAAAATTTGAATTTTCTTTCCTTTTAGGGAAAGATGAGCTTTCTTCCCTTTTGGGGGAAAGATGAAAGATTTGAAAGTTTGGACCGAGACTTTAATAATCCGGACCCAGTCCACAACCAGATGAAAAGAACATTTCCACTTGAAAGAAACATTCATTCATTGAAATTAAAATTTGCATACAATCAATTGTAATATCTCTTGAGGTAACGCCCATTGATAGGCAACATAGGACGTTCACCATTACAATCAATCAATTGGTAAGATCCACCTTGATAGGCCTTCTCTACTACAAAAGGGCCTTCCCAAGTAGGTTCGAACTTGCCACCTATTTTACGGTGGGCTATAATCGGTCTGCGAAGAACTAGGACCAAGTCGCCAACCTTGAAAGTCCTAGG
Source organism: Dendrobium officinale (assembly GCA_019514585.1). Lineage (NCBI taxonomy): Eukaryota > Viridiplantae > Streptophyta > Magnoliopsida > Asparagales > Orchidaceae > Dendrobium > Dendrobium officinale. Next base: position 16,356,482 of record CM033699.1, on the reverse strand, counting down.
ACGAACCAATTTGTCGTGGGCTTGAGCCATGCGGGCTCGGTACAACTCGAGGTTCTGTTGAGCAAGCAAACGCTTCTCATCTAAACCATCGAGTTCCTCCAACCTTAGTTGGGCATTTTGCTCACTTGTAATTTCATTGTTTATTGCAATTCTAAGAGATGGGAGCTGTAACTCCAAAGGGAGAACCGCCTCCGCTCCATAGACGAGAGCAAACGGAGTGGCCTGTGTCGGGGTTCTATATGTGGTCCGATAGGCCCACAATGCCTCCACCAACTTTTCATGCCATTGACGTTTGTTCTCATCTAAAGTCTTCTTTAGCAACTGAACTAATGTCTTGTTGAAAGCTTCAGCCAATCCATTAGCTCGAGGATAGTATATCGTACTATACCTCCAATCAATGCTATGTTTGCTAACAAATTGATTAAGCTTGGTACTCTTAAAAGCAGGACCATTATCAGATATGATTCGACGAGGAACGCCAAACCTGTATACAATATGGTCCTTCAAAAATTGTAATACATGGCTAGTTTTGACTTCTCTTAGTGGTATGGCTTCAGCCCACTTTGAGAAGTAGTCGGTAGCAGCAAGTATAAACCTATGACCCTTCGAGGAAGGAGGATCAATAGGCCCAACAATATCAGTTCCCCAGCTTTCAAAAGGCCAAGAGGCTATTGTTGGATGCAAAACATTTGGTGGTTGATGCAAAACTACCCCATGTACTTGGCATTGATGGCATTTTCGTGCTATTTCAACACAATCTTTAATCATTGAAGGCCAATAGTACCCAAGCCTTTTAATTTTCAATTTCATTTTGGGGGCCCGATTGGTGGGCGCCACACAACCCCGCATGTACCTCGGTCACTATCTTGTGGGCTTCATCTTTTGCAAGACATCGCAACCACATTTGGTCAAATGACCGCCGATACAAGGTGTTGTTAATTAGTGAGAATGACAATGCTCTATTCTTTATTTGGTGAGCAACAGACTTTTCCTTTGGTAGTTTACCATTTTGTAGATATTCAATGAAAGGTTGGCGCCAATCATCTTCATCATCTACCACAAATGAAAACTCACCAAAAGAAGAAGGCTCGTTCAAATTTCTCAAAATCAATAGGAGACAAAATTTGACGATTTTGAACTTCTATTTGGACTGAACCCTTTTCGGGGCATGACATTTCTTTAGCAAGTTTTGCTAGAACGTCCGCCGTAGCGTTTTAACCACGCGGTATTCTAACTAAAGTTGCATTAGGTATTTGCTTAAACAATTTCATGGCATATGAGTGGTATTTAAGCAAGTTGGGTTTTAAAACTTTGTAGGTTCCCGCAACTTGGTTAATCACCAACTGTGAATCGCCAAAAATTTTGATATTTTTAATTTCCATTGATATTGCTAATTCTAAACCAGTTATCAGAGCTTCATATTCCGCCTCGTTGTTTGTACAAGGGTCCGATAAACTGTAAGAATATCGCAATAGGGCTTTATCAGGTGTTATGAATATCAAACCAACTCCAGCTTTACCAGGGAGAAGACTTTGTGGTTCAGTACCTTTTTGGAAAGAGGCCGCACCATCAAAATACAACTCCCAAGCAGGGCTTTCATGGTTATCCAAACTCATTATTTGTTCATCAGGAAGATCGTCGTTTAGGGGAGATCCTGCCGGTATTGGGTGTGCTGCTAGGAAATCAGCAAGAGCTTGTCCTTTTATACAGCACGTTGGGGAGTGAAAGTGATATCGAATTGAAGTAGTATCATGGCCCATCTGGCTAAGCGTCCTGAGAGTGTTGGACGGGTCATGAGGTACTGAAGGGGATTGACTTTAGAGATCAGATTGACTTTATGAGAGAGCATGTAATGCCTAAGTTTTTGAACAGCAAAAATAAGGCACAAGCAATGCTTCTCAATGGAAGGGTAATTCATTTCAGTAGGAATCAGACGTCTGCTCAAGTAGTATAGGGCATTCTCTTTTCCTTCATTGTTGGTTTGGGCCAACAAAGCACCAAGAGACTCATCTGAAGTCGCAGTATAAAGAATTAATGGCTTCCCCGGAATGGGAGCGGCCAAAACTGGAGGGGACAAAAGATAGCGTTTTATACTATCAAAAGCTTTTTGGCAGCTATCATCCCAATAGAATTCTGAATCTTTCTTCGAAAGGGCTGCAAAGGGTTGGCATCTACCGGATAAATTAGATATAAAGCGTCTTAGATATGCCAACCTACCTTGGAAAGATCTTAATTGAGTAAGACTTCTAGGAGGTTTCATTTCTAATATCGCTTTGATTTTAGTAGGGTCAATTTCAATGCCACGATGTCGAACAACAAACCCAAGAAACTTCCCTGAAGTTACCCCAAAAGCACATTTCAAGGGATTCATCTTGAGGTCGTACCGACGAAGCCGTTCAAACACGACCCTTAAATCAAACAAGTGATCCTCTCTTTCTTTGCTTTTGACCACGAGATCATCGATGTAGCATTCAACTTTGTCATGAATGAGTTCATCAAAGATTCTGGTCATTGCGCGCTGGTAGGTTGCACCAGCATTTTTAAGGCCAAAAGGCATGACCTTATAGCAGTATATTCCAATGGGTGTTCTAAAAGCAGTGTATTGCTCGTCCTCCGGGGCCATTTTGAATTTGTTGTACCCCGAGGACCCATCCATAAAGGAAAAGAGACCGTGAGAAGAAGCAATGTCAATCATGAGTTCAGGGATTGGCAATGGGAACTCATCTTTAGGACATGCTTTATTCAAATCTCTAAAGTCGACACATACGCGAATCTGTCCATTCTTTTTCTTAACGGGGACAACGCTAGCCAACCAAGAGGGGGGTATTTTTCCTCTCTAATAAAACCAGCTTCAAGTAATTTCTTTACTTCTTCAATCACTTGTTGTTCAATCTCCAAACGCATCCTTCTAGGAGCTTGTTTGACTGGAACAACATTTGGTTGAATGGCAAGTTTGTGGACCGCTATGTCTGGATTTAATCCGGGCATTTCATCATAACTCCAAGCAAAACAGTCCTTAAACTCTGTCAGGAGTTGTACCATACCATTGGCATCATTTTCATTTAACAAAGCACTTATAAAAGTGGGGCGTGGATTTTCTTCAGTACCCAAATTGATTTCTTTCAATTCATCAATCGTTGATTTGATTTCCTCCTCAAATTCAGGGGGTGCATCCCTAATTTGAAGGTAATCTGGGTCGTTGCTAGCCTCTAAACATAACCTCTCAACAGCGTTGTAGGTTTCTGTAAAGATCATATCAACTTCCAGATTATTGGTAATAACCAAACAGTATTCAGCGTCATCTATTGGTCCGACAGTACCAAAGCCAACACCATATTTATTCTTTTTCAATTTGTATTTAGAATTCCACAAATTTTCATGCTGTTTGGCTTCGCCTTTGGACCACATAGAAGGAGCAAAACCTCTTTTAATTCAAACTTTTTACACCAGCGGGATACCAATCAAAAGGTAGTTCTATCATTTCATTCAAAGAAAGATCCTCAAGTTCTACACCCACTTCTGAACTTGAGGGTTGTTGTGCTTTATAAAAGACACGCTTCTTCCCCACCTCTTCTTCTAAATTAGGTGCAACACATACATTTAAATCATCCACTTTGCTTTCAGACAAAGGGGTTAAAGTCTTTACAAACTCATTTAACTTTTCAAATGTAGTGAAATTGGACACCTCCTCTTTCTGAGAGTTGTCCTCATCACATAGAAAATTTTCTTTAATGTTCCAAATAGGCTTTTCAGTAATCACCCATTTTGAAGCAGCATCTTTTGAACTACCCACCACATTTGGCTCAGCTTTTGAATTGGACCCTGAGCCTACATGGGTGATGGGCCTTCTAGAAGTAGGTGGTGGAGATGAGGCATTGGTGGCCCTCATCCTCCACCCATCTTGGCTTCTACCTCCTCTACCACGATCTCTCCCACGAGCACGTTGTGCCATCCTACCTCCTCGTTGTGTTGAAGGAGGGGCAGGATTCCATCTAATCTTTTCCTCAAGCTCCTCTTCAAGGTGCTCTTGGACAAGTGTTGGAGACTTTTCCTTAGGTGCACTAGTTCCCACTTGATCTTCAGTTGGTACCACAGATCTAGAAAACACTGATAGCCTCTTTGGAACATAATAAGAAGCATCTTCGTATTTCCCAACTTCATGCACACTAAATGGTTTCAAATCTCCCTTTATGCAGTACTCTACACCATTCCTTTCATATTTCATGCATTGGTGTAGAGAGGAAGGAACCATTTTGTATTCATGGAGCCAAGGCCTACCAAGAAGTGCTTTAAACGAAGTTTCAGACTCAATGATATGGAATTTAGCCTCAGTTCTCAAATCCCCTATCAAAAGAGAAAGAGTGACAGAGCCTAAAGCCCTTTGCCCCTTTTCATTGAAGCCACGCAACATCATTTTGTCAGAACTTAGTTTTTTTGCGTGTCAACATTGAGATGGGCCAAAGTTCTTAGGCTCATTATGTTGACCGATGCACCCGGATCAACAAGCACTCTATTCAACTTGAAGTTGTCAATATCAACAGTTATGTAAAGTGGGCGATTATGATCTGAAGTACCTAGAAGTAAATCCTCATCAGAAAAGGTTACTCCAGGTACTTCTTTTTGAAGTGTAGAGCCTCTTCAAAGGAACACTCTGCGAGTTGAGCCAAACAAATTTCAGGATCAAGCAAAGCCTTGACCAAAGCCTCTCGCATTTCAGGAGAAAGCACGAGAGCATCATATATGCTCAACCTCGCAGGTAGTTTCCTAAGGTGAGCTAACACATTATAATCCACTTTTGGTGGTCCACCACCCACTTTCTCTTGTGGAGCAAGTGTTGGTGGAACCACGCCCTCATTTTGTTTGACAGGTTCTTTTCCCTTATCTTTCTTGGATGCCATTGGAGATGGTACAACACGACCACTTCTGAGATTAATTTTCTGTTACTTCTTCAGGCTCAGAAGTTGAGGTCACATCAACCAAAACCTCAGAATCTGACTCTTCTTTAACTTGATTTGTCTCCAAATCAGGTGACTCGGGCTCAATGACAATCTTTACTCCCTGCATTTTGTACACGGGTAGATCATCATCAGAACTAGATTCACATGATTCAGGCAATTGAGAAGACTCAGACACAGATTGTTCATTTTCAGTTTCAGAATGGACAGATAGCACGTACGCGGAAGGATTGTTCATTTTACTAACACCCTTTGGAACATACATGAAATCAGAAAGGGTAAGAGGCTTGGGGGATTTCCCCTTGCCATTTGGAAGGATAACTTGCTTGACTTTAGAAAATGATTCTTCTTTTTCCTTTCCCTTCACCATTGAAACTCTCTTTTCAAGAAGTTTCAAAGGTGAAGGACCCTTTCCCTTCATTGAGTTATTTGGAGGAACTCCAAATGTCTTTTTTATGGACATTTGAGTTTCTTTTGGAAACTCCAATGAGGTGTTGGGTAGTTTGTTTAACATTTTCAAAGAAGATTTAGACAAAGACAACTGCCAACCATCTGCATCTGTAAGCAACTCAACACTGCCCTTCTGGTTGAACATTGTTGGAGGGGAAACTGTAGTGGCTGAATCTGCTTTCTGTCCCTTAGTAGGGATGACCTCCACATGAATAACTTTAGCAGACCCTTGTGATGGGTTTGCTAAGTATGCATTAGGAATACTCATCCTACCAGCTTTATACTCACTTTCAACCCAATCTTTAAAGACATAGCAATCCTCTAGAACATGACCCAACATCCTATGATAAGGGCAATAGTTTGGCTCATTGCTCTTATCAACATCTGCTGGCCTTTTGGGTTTGGGGAGTTGGAAATTGTCATCTTGGATCAAAGACTTAAAGATTTTCTTTGTGGCATCTCTCCTAAAAGAGTACTGTTGGTTAATCTTTTCTGTCAATCCCCTAGGATCGGGCTTTTTGGCTACCCTATCCTTATCCTTTCTAGGCTGTTGCTCAGTAATCTTTCTAGGCTGCTGCTGCTCAGTAATTTGAATCTGCTTTCCCTTCTGAAATGATAATGCTGACACACTGCCCTTTCTTTCAACTGGTTTCTGCTTGAGTTTCTTGGCTTGGTCACCATTACTGTTATCTTTAAGGAATGACAACTGAGATGCTTCAGATTGCAAGCCAGAAGCTTTACTAATTAATTTTTCAAAAGTCCTAATAGTAAACCCTTTGAGAATGAGTGCTATAGGACCATGAATATTCCTTAGTAAAATTTCTATGGCATGCTGTTCTTGGAGTTGTGGTTCACATTTTAGGCTAAGGTTTCTCCACCTAAGAATGTAATCCACCAACCCCTCATTTGGCTTTTGCCTTTCCACCACAAGGTCTCCCACTGTAACATGATGTTGGGCCCCCGCAAATCTCTTTACAAACAAGGATTCCAACTCTAAAAAGGTCTTTACTGAACCATTTGGTAACTCAGCATACCAGTCAAAAGCCACCCCTGAAAGACTGCTCACAAACTGTCTGAAGAGGAGAGCGTCACTGCCACCCACATTACAACACCCAGCTCTAAAGTGAGCTAAATGTTGACGTGGGTTTCCTATACCATTGAAAAGCTTGAAGGAAGGGGACACAAAACCTTTGGGGTACTGCACCAAGTCAAACTCCTCGGGATAAGGTCTTCCTCTTTGAATAGAGTGACCTCCTTTCCCCTGTGCTATTGACTCCTTAATCTGCTGACTAATGAAATCCTTCAAATCTTCCTTTGAAGGTTGGAGATTTACTGACCCAGGTTCATTCTTCTCCTGACTACCAATATCTTCATCAACTTGTACTACCTCCTTAGCCTTTTCTGCACTAGTGGAGGGTTTATCAATTGTGTTTGGGGCCTTTTGGGGACCCAAAAGCTGAGTAGTAAGGGCAGTCATGGCTGAAGCCATCTCATCTAGTCTTTTAGCCATCTCACCAAGCTGAGTATCCTTTTCTTTTAACTGCTGAAGCAAGGCACGGATCTGGGGATTTTCACTCCCTTCCTCCTCTACTGGCACTTCCAACAACTCATCTGTATGAGGGGTCTCCTGGAAGAGAGGATCCTCTTCTGCTATAGTGGAGAACAAAGATATCCTCCTCATCCATAAGATCATCCTCATCAGGATTAAAATTTTCAACCAATTTTTTATAATTTTCCTCTTCCTCTTTGTCTCTCATTTCATCCTCATCGATCTTTCTAAGGCTTTCTTTCAAGTAATCCATCATTTCCTCAATGGTTTTGCCTGTTGAAGGGTTGACATGAGAAGGATGATATTCTTCATAACTGTTCACACTTCCATGGGTGCTTTCCCTTTATCATTGGGATCAACATGAGTGGAAGAAGAAGAGTGTACTTTTGATGGAGCCACCACCTTGGGTCTCCATTCTTCCTTCACCCCAGATGAGGAGGTATGGGATTTTTTGTGTCCCAAGTTTACCTCATCTAAAGGTGGAGTCTGAATGTGACCCCCAGAGTGTGGCTCATCATAAGGAGTAGGAGGTTGGTCTTCTTTTGGAGACCTCCTAAACCTAGTAGGTACATCAGATCTAACAGAACTAGAAAGGGAAGTTCGAGGGACCACTCGGCGATCAGGGTGATCGACCTTTGGTCTGCCACGAGCCTCAGGTAGCGGTGCTGAATAGTCAACCAAAACAATCTGCTCACTAGTTGCCCTCTCCTGACGAGGCCCAGAACTATACCCATCTGTTAAAGCTGACACTGCTGGCTGCCTAGAGAATCTGCGCCTATCTCTTCGGGTTGGTTCTACAATCAGTTTGCTATCTTCAGGATCTCTATCCTCTTTCAGAAGTAGCTTAGCAAAATCTCTAGTGATTGTGTTTTTCATGGCCTTAATTACTTCCTCTTTAGTGGTATGCATTCGATCAGCTACCCTTTGAAAAATTCTCCTTATTCCCTTCTCCCACTTCTTTGTCATCTCATCAGGAGTACATTCAGAAGTTCTAGATGGAGGCCTAGGGGGTGGTGCAACTATCTTCTTAACATCCTCCTCTCCCCTAGACAAAGAAAGAGGATAAAACCTACTCCCCTCAGCTAATGGAGAGAGGTCCATCATCTCAGAATCCCGCTCAGCTTTTTCTTCCCTTTCCTTTCTCTTCTTATACCTCCTATATTTGTTCCTTTTCTGGGATCTAGTAAGGAGGTAGGTAGAACTGCCCCCTTCCTCAAACTGACTTGACTGAAAAGGACCCTTAGACCCAGGGACACTTGGAGCAATTACTACAGACTGAACTGGCTTAAGTTCCTTAACCATTTTCCTTTCTGGCAACACTGGAGTCAAAGCTGTTTGTCTCACATCTGACTTCAGAACCTTAGGGAAGGTCAACCTATTGAAAACAGAAGGACGAGAGGCTAAGGCTTTTGGGGAGACCTCAGCCACCCTCTTCCTGCTATCCTGAGTAGGTGACCTCTCCCTAGTAGGCAGGTTTATTTCCAGAACCTTCTTTTCAGATGAAGGTTGGTTTTCCAAAGTCCTAGCTTCAGAGGGTGTAGGACCTTGGAAAATAACCTCCATATCCTCAAAACCCTGCCCAAATTTGATCATGTCCCCAGGAGCAAAGCGGGACTGATCAAAGGACAACTGTAACTGATCACCAAACTTAAAAATCAGTCTGCCTTCCATTTCTGCTCTACTGAATTTTCAAACAACTGAATTTCGACAGATATCCTGAAAATCAAAATCCCTTAATCAATCTTTCTGTTGCATCTTTTTTGAATCCAATTATCATAACATCAACTAAACACTGCACTTTTTTCTGGGTTTTCTGACCACTAACTTGAATCACTGACAACCCACAACTGTGACCCGGATTTTGGTGAAATGATAAAGGAAATGGAAAAATTTTGGAAGGTCACACCATTTGAGCATTGTTTGGTTGTAAATTTCTTACAACCACAACAATTATGATGTGGGATAAAATTTGAGATTGAATTTATCTTTTGAAGATTTTGAAAAAACGATTGGTTTGGAAAATCAAAGTTCATCTTTCTTATTTTTTGAAAGTTCATTTAAAAAAAAAAATTCATTTTGATTTGCATTTGCTTGTATTGGAACCATTCAACCCAACATTTGAAATTGGGAGAGGTATACAATACAACATTGATTTTGCAAATACCATTTAGCCAACATTTAGGATGACTTAATGAAAACCACTAGTTTAGATGAAAAGAGACATCCTCCCCAGCGGAGTCGCCAGAAAATCTGTTGGAGAATTTTTTGTATCCTCGAACGGATTGCATACTTTATAATCGGGTGCGGCATAAGAATATGATATATTACCCCGGAGGGTAAAAATATCATCTCCTTATGGACTCAATCATAAAATTTACAATTATTTAACAGAGATTCCCCCACTCGATATTTGGTCGAGCGGGGTTTATTTATTTCTGGGGTACAGACATCCCATAGGGGCAAGCCCCTATGGTTAATTACATCCCAAATTTGATTTGGGAACACTTTTGATTAAACTAGTGGTTTTGCTTTCTTTAGAAGTCATTTAAATGTTGGCTAAAATTTGATCTTTGTTGTTTTAAAATCCATGAAAGTCTTGATTAAAGGGTTTTGGGCCTTTAGGAATTTCAAGGAGGAGATTTGATCAACTTAGAATCAGATTTTTGGAGTGAAGTCCAAGAAAAGGTGAAGTAGGAGCACTTGATTCTGAGGGAAACTCAGAGGTGCTCGGACTATCCTATGTTGGGCTTTACATTTTAGCAACCTAATTTTGGTTTAAGTTGATATTTTATTAGAAGATTGGGGCTTACATCCCAACAACACTTGTTGGAGGAATTGCCCGAAAGTTGAGGGCTTATAGGGTGATTTGGAATCAACCCGTGCCTCGGACCCTAAGACTAAGGTGAGGACTACCGAGAGGTAGTGCCTCGAACCTAGATCTAACGAGTGCAAAGAGGGACTTACAAGCTACACCTCACAAGAGGCATAACCCGCCCGACTTCTGGATTTATTGTCCCGCCTGGAAGGGACTACCAGCTAACTCCTCCTAATCGCTTTTAAAACCATGTTGTCTGGTCTCAATGCAAATGTAGAGTGGTGGGGTTGTTTTTATTTAGAAGGTAGGTCTTACAGCTTGGCTTTGAGGCCAAGATGCCTAAGCATGTAGGGTATGCAAAAATGCTGACTCATAAAGAAAAAGACTTTTGTTATCTAATCCTTAAGTTGAGGCATTCTACATGTGACATGTTTGGGCTATGCATGATTGTTTTAAATTTGAAAACTTGGCTCCTTGAAGGGAGCCATGCAATTTTCTTTTTTTTTTTGTTGAAAAGCATAGAGCCTAATTTGATTTTATTATTAAGTTGCTTACATGTTAAGGGGTAGAAAATTTAGTTTTTTATCCTAAGAGCCTAACGTAATCAAGTCCAGGCCACACCCACAAAAACAAGAGAAGAAACCTAAAAAAAAAACATGCTTTTCTAATGCGCACCCAGTAAACACTTCAACACATGCTTATATATAAATTAAGACAGAAATATAAATAATGTCCCAGTTATTACAAACATGTTTGGCAGCTGAGTTGCCTGCCATTATACAACCCAGTTAATATTTACAGACTCTACTTGTGGGGTCTTCAAGCTTTACAAAAGTTCTTTAGGCTTCATCTTCTTTGCTCCCTTCCTTTGCTCCAAACCCCCACAAGTTTTACATCCTATTTCTACCAAATACATGATAAAAAAAAAGACTCAAATCTGCAAAACAGAGTTAGGAGGCAGTTTATATAGCAAAAAATATTATCATCTCAAAATTGGCCTAGCACTTAGAGCGCTAAGCACTAGGCCCCCTGCTTCTACCCTATTGGCCACATCTTTGGGGGGGGGTTTAAGCAGTACCTGTCATGCAAGCAATTTATTATTATTTATGAGCGCCCCCCCCACTTTTAGATATGGCCACCTGCACAGAAAAGCATTTATATCTCTATACTAACCACTTAAGGGCAAGTGCCCACACGCAGACAATCCAAGGGCAATCAATCCACAACATCAATCACATGCGCACACAAAGAAAAAAAAATCTAATCCTAGCATGCCTAAGGGGCTGTGCACCTAAGTGTGTGAGGCTCGTGTGGTATGTCACACTAAAGATCCTCCTAGAGTTTGGGTCTAAGGAAGGTGCCCAACATGTAATTTTGGATTACATGTTGAGGGATTCTTCTTAGCTTTTGGAGCTAAAAAGAGAAAGGTAGAAATCCGTCGTTTAGCTTTTGGGCTAAATGTTGGAAGGATTCTCCTTAGCTTTTGGAGCTAAGAAGAGAAAAATCTCCTACAACTTTGGAGTTGAAGGAGAGAGAACCTATAGCTTTTGGGCTAAGGTATTACATCTTTTAAGGCTTTTGGAACCTATAAAAGTGAATGGAGATCAGTAGCTTCGAGGCTACACATCAAAAAGATGTCTCCTTGAATTGTTGTATTCAAGGAGATGGATTTCATTTACTTAATTTGGATTAAACAAATAAAGTTGAATCACTTATTGAGTTTGGTTCAATAAGTGAGAAAGATTTGTAACTTTGGGGTTACGAATCAAGAGAGACTAACATTGAACTCTTATGTTCAATGATGCGTATTTAGTTTGCTAAGTTTGGGTTAAGCAAACATAAGAAGATGATGTGTAGATTTGGGCCTACACATCAAGGATTCTTTGAACTTTTGGGTGTCCAAAGAGAGGAACTCATTCACCTGATTTGGATTAGGAGAATGAAAGAAAACTAGGATTTGATTCATTTGCTTGATATGGAATTATTTGTTGAATTTGGTTCAACAAACAAATGATTTTGGATTGAATTACTTGTTGATTTTGATTCAACAAATAGGAGATTTGGGTAAGACTTTCATACAACTTTTGAGTCGTAGAAAGAAGAAGAGAAGATGCAACTTTAGGTTGCAAGCTTTAAAAATCTCTTTGAACATTTGGAGTTCAAAGAGGGGAATCCATTCTCCCAACTTGGGTTTGAGATCATGAAGATGGATTTTGGTGGTTTCCTACAATCTAGATTTGTAGGAAAAGAAATACTCCAATATGCAATGTAGAGATTGCAAATTGGAGGAATTCCTTTGGACATGTGGTATCCAAAGAAAGGAAATATTTCATCCTCCAATTTTGGGTTGGAGGAGAAAAGGAGCTGGGATGTTCACTCACCCAATTTGGGTCAATGAAACAAGAAAAATTCCTACGATCTTTTCTTGATTGTAGAAATAAGAGAAGGAAACATGCAACTTGTGAATTGCAAATCCACGAGTATTCCTTAAACTTTTGATGTTCAAAGGAACAAATTCATTTGCCTAATTTGAGGCTAGGCAAATGAAGGGGGATTGAGATATTTCCTACAATTTAGAATTGTAGGAAAAGAAATAGACCGAAGTGCAACTTAGAAGTTGCGGATTAGAGTGGTTTCCTTGAACACTTTGGTGTCCAAGGATGGGATTCATCCTCCCAATTTGGGTTTTGGGAGCACAAACATGGATTCAGATTTTCTCCTACAATCTTGGCTTGTAGAAAAAGGGGGACGAGTAATGCAACTTTAAAGTTGCAAATCATAGGGATCCTTTGAGCATTTGGTGCTCAAAGGAGATGAGTACATTCTCCTAATTTTGATTTTTTTTTTTAGGAGGATAAGATAGTTTTCCTACAACTTTTGAGTTGTAGAAAAGGGGAAATCATGTGTAACTTATAAGTTACAAGTTAGAGGAATTTCTTTGAGCATCCGGTGTTCAAAGAAAATGACACACGTTCACTTGACTTAGGCTAAGTGAATGAAGAGATTTTCTACACTTTTGTTTTGGTAGAAAGAGGAAATAATGTGCAACTTGGAGGTTCCACATTCACGAGTGCCCTTGAACTTTTGGTGTTCAAAGGGGAAACAAACATTCTCCTAAATTTGGGTTTAGGAAAATGAGAGGATTTTCTACAATTCTTAAGTTGTAGAAGAGAGAAAACAACAAGCAAATTTTGGATTTGCCTGTTGAGGGGATTTCTTGGACATTGAGTGTCTAAGGAGGAGCTTTCATTTGCTTAATTAGTGACTAAGCAAATGAGGAAGATTAGGATTTGAATCCTATATTCAAAGGATTATTCGTTGGTTTATGTTCCAACAAATAAATGATTTAGTGAATTTCCTACAACTTTGGGGTTGAAGGAGGAAGATGTAACTTGAGAGTTACAAAATTTCAAAGATGTTCTTTGAGTACTTGATACTCAAGGGGAAGGTCATTCACTTTGTTGGAGCCAAGTGAATAGGGATAGATACTCATTTGTTAATTTTATGATTCAACAAATGAAGAAACACCTTAGGATTTGGTCCTAAAGTGAGAGGACTCATGCAATGAAATACTTAAAGGCTTGAGGAGCCTTAGGATATCTTGCATAAGAAGATATTCGTTGGTTTTATGTGCCAACAAAGAAGATAGGAGAACTTGGGATTTGATTCCAAGTTTCAAATGACTCATGCACTCTAACACTTAGAGCTTTGAGAATGCTCTAAGTATCATGCATGAAGAATATGTAAGGGTTGTTGATTTTGTCTCAACAAATGAGAGAAGTGAATTACTTGGAGTTTAGTTTCAAGTTTCTAATGATTCTTGCAACATCTTTGGAGCTTTAGGGAAGCTCCAAGCGTTATGCAAAAAGAGATGATTTGTAGTTTAAAAACTACAAATCAAGAGACAAATCATTGAGTTTTTGTGTTCAATGATGCAATGCTTTCTTCCTATGCTAGGTTAGGCAAATGAGATAGGCTAGATTTAGAACTCTAAGCCTAAAAGGGAATTCTTTCATTGACTTTTGTGTCTCAAAAATGAAAGAAAGAGGTAGCTTAGATTTTTGGTTCTAAGCTACAAGGCTTTCATATAACGATAGTTTGGAATTTTGAGAGTTCCAAATCATCACATATGGGAGGAGTGCTTGTATGCTAACTTTGTATTATTAGCAAACGGAGTGGAGACTTTAGGATTTGTTTCCTAAAACTTTGATTCATGGACCAAAATAATTGGGGATTTAGAGGACACCCCAACTATTAAGCATGAAGGACATGTATATAAGGAAGGGAACCTCCTACTCTCCTACAAATGTTTCGGATTTGCTTGAGAGAGGGAAGGCTAACTTCCTAATGCGTTGGGAGGTTTTCCTAAATCAAATTTGATATGATTTTGGGAATTTGGAAGTTTCTAGGAAAATCCTAAAGATCCGTTTTAGCAAGATCTAAGAGGGACCTAAGAACAAACATGTAGTGGAACCTAGGCTTTTGGAATCCTAGGTTGAGAACAATCATGCAATGAAAAGATGGAGCTTTGAGATATTCCAAATTTCATACATGAGAAAGGGAAGACTACTAGGGAGCTTCCAACTCAATGAAAAGATTTCCAAATCAATTTTGGCATGATTTGGGTAGGAAAAAAATGAAGCAGACTTGCTCCTACGATTCTCCTAGAAAGACAATATGCAATATCATCTTAGGGATCTAAAGACATAGGATGGAATGTTATTAGAAAATCCTATGGATAGGCTCTAAGAAATAGTTTTCTAGAGTCTAAGGGGAGCCTAAGGGTAAAGGCTTCCGATTGTCTTTTCGAAAGCTTCACCAAGTGCCTAAGTCTTGTGTTAAAAAAAAAACTTTAACCCATCAACTTACAAACTATGCTAAACATGTCCAACAAACTTCCAATATATGATGGGGTGCAATCTATAAGCTCCTTGAAGCCATAGACCACCCCATCTTTGCTTTACAAGCACCCACAAGTTTGGTGGACATATTCAAGGTTTTGCAAATTTTGGGATACAAGGACCTTAGCCAATGACATATAGCGATCAATCAAAGACAACGACTCACACAAGCTTAATTTAATATTAAACAAAATGAAAGCGCATAATAAAGAGAGTTTCGCTTTGTCTCCCTAAATTTGGAGAAGTTCAACTATGTCTTTCAATCAATCTATTGATTGTGGGATTGAAACAATGAACTAAAAAAATGCTCATAAAAGATCCCACAACTTCATAAAAATAATTGGAATGCATATTTGAGCTTCTAGCAAATTTAGGGGAATAGTGAATGTCATGGCGGTGCAACCTTATCACATGCATGTGCTAATCTAGTTGAAACATACAAGTTGTAGGGTATGTTAACGCGTGCCACACTTAGACAAGAGACCCCGCACTTCTACATTTCATTAGACATTGGGCGAGCTACTAAACCTAAGGTTTGGTCAAAGGTAAGAGTACTAAACATGACATGGACATTATTTTCATGCACAAATAGGGACGTTGAGCACAAGTCCAACGCCCCATCGCCACACCGCTATCTTTTTTTAGCTCTCACATGAGAGCGAATCATGCAAATTCACTTGATTTTCACGATTGAAACTAGTGGATAGCGGATATAGGATTTTAGGGGAATGAAAATTAAAGCTTCTAAGGACCTAAGGCTTTGGAGCGTCAATCGCATGCCATTGGCTTTGGAGCCTTAAGGTTTTGCCTAAGTTTTAAGGATTTTACCACACCCGGTTTGTCCAAGCGCTCCAAACCAATGTCCAAGCTGCTGTCCAAGCTCCGCTCCAAGCTCCGATTGCTGTCCAAGCTCCGCTCCAAGCTCCAATCCGCTGTCCAAGCCGTTCCGGACGTCACCACCACCGCTGTCCACGACGATTTGAAGGTTCCAAACTGCTGTTTGGGAGGTTTAGGAGCCTCCTTTTGCTGTTTGGAGGCTTCAAACAGCTCCCAACTCGTCTCGAGGTCGCCGGAGTTGAAGGAGGAAAAGCTAGAAACCTTCCTTTGCTGTTTGGAAGTCTCCAACAGCTTCCTACTTGCTGTTTTTTTATCACCTCGAAGTCGTCGGAGATGAAGAAGGAAGGGTAGAAGCCTTCCTTCGGAAAGAAAGAAACACAAATCCCGACCTGGATGAGGTCGGGCCCTCGGTTTGGATGAGCTCACGGACGGAAGGCTGCGACTTCAGGAGATCCAGCAAGTGAAGGAGGAAAGGAGCGCTTGGGAACTCAGCCGAAGGTCCAGGTGGGGTCGGTCGCGGCTGTCGCGCGCGAGGGGGAGATCGGACGGAGCTTCCGAGCGCAAGGAGTGCGGACGGGGCTGTCGCGTGGGCTGGAGTTCCGCCTGGTGGAGTCGCACGAAGGAGCCGCACGCAGTAGAACAATCGCCTGGAGGAGTCGCACGAAGGGAGCTCTCCGCCTCTTCTCTCTCACTCGCTCTCTTTGTGTGTCGGGACAGGGAACGAACGAACAGCAACAGGGGAGCCGAATGCCGCTCCCCACTCCCTCTCCCGCTCTTGTTTCGCTCTGGCCTCGGACGGACAACACAAGGGACCGCCCAAACGAGCCTATGAGCGCGTCTCGTTGCTTGAAACGAGGGGAATGTACTTGAGTACATTGAACCCAAATTTTGGGTGAGAAATGAGGTGAAATCTCAGCCCTAGGTTTGGATTTTTTTAATTGGGGAATTGATTGAACCCAAATCAACCAATTGAGACTGAAATTGGCCTCAAATTGGGTTCGACCTGAATCGACTTGAGTCGATTTGGGTCCGATTTCGTCCGATTGAGTCAATTTTGAGAAATTGAACTCCGATCGATGCCGAAAAGCGTCAAATTGGGTCGAATTGGGCTCGACGGCGTTTGAATTGATTTGATTTAATTTTAATTTAATTAAATTGATTTAATTTAATTAAATTGGAGTTTAATTCGAGTCGATTTTGTCTCGACGTCGATCGATTGAGTCGATCGAGCGCGATCGAGCCTAGTCGGGCTCGATCGGGGTCGAGTCGGCGCGAAAATATTCGTCAACATAGAGTAATGGTTAAGTTGTCTTTGGCATAGCATATGAAATCCCAAGATAGTCACAGAAACAATCTCTTTGCAAATGTAAGGTAAGTTTGCGTACATCAACCCCTTAAGGCTGTGTATTAGTGAGAGTTCCAGTCACTGGATACACCCATTTATATAAATGAATGGGTAGCAAACCATCTTAGGAGTAGAATATAATAGTGTGTGCACACATATTTTCTATATTTAGCTCTTGCCATAAAAACTTTTGCGAGTTGAACTTTCTTTATGCAGGGAATTCAACTTGGTAATTTTTGAAATATTGAAATTGATTTTCTTTTTTTTTTTGTTGGAACATGTGCAGGGAGCATCCATGACTACTTAGCATTTTTGGTTTACTGGACTTATTTATTTTTAAGTTGCTTGCTCAAAGAAAGAATTATAATATTCATATTTTTATGGTTATGTAATGAAAAGTTTGATGTCATGACATAACTACTTATATACATGAGACATTCTTACTATTATACTGTAAATTATAATTGATCATTGAGTTTATTATTGAGAACCTATGATGCACCGACACGGACTTGGCGACACGGACACGACACGACACGGACACGGAACACGACAATTTTAAAAAATATAGGACACGGGTACGGCGTGGACACGGCATAATATTTTTTTAATATAATATATAATAATTTTTAAAAATATAGGACACGGACACGGCGTGGACAGATGTCTCTTTTGAACCTTCACCTAATCCACCCCTGCCAGTAGCATAGCAACATATCCCAATAATAAGACAACATGAATACAACAATATATACCAGTATGCCGGGGGTCCAAGGGGGCGCTGCCCCCTGGCGGGGTTCGACCTGCCTGGTCAGGTCGCGGGGTCAAGGGGAAGCGCCCCTGCGGGGGTTTTCGAGGGCAGCGCCCCCGGAACAAAATTTTATTGTAAGAGTAATTTTGAAGTTCTGCTTGTTTTTAATGTTCGTAAGTTGTTTGTATGGGAAGATATTGAGTGGTACCGAACATGTACCTAGCAGTACCGAGCATATACGTAGCAATACCGAGCATGTACCTAGCAGTACCGAGCATGTACCGAGCAGTACCGAGCATGTGCTGAGCGGTACCGAGCATGTACTGAGCGGTACCGAGCATGTACTGAGCAATACCGAGCATGTACTGAGCGGTACCGAGCATGTACTGAGCAATACCGAGCATGTACTGAGCAATACCGAGCATGTACTGAGCGGTACCGAGCATGTACTTAGCATTATACCTCATTTAATAACCGGACACGCGTGTCCGATTTTAATTTTAATTTTTTTAATTGCGACACTCCAATGCCGTGTCGGACACGTGTCCATGCCGTGTCGGTGCATCATAGTTGAGAACTCAATTAAATTGAAAATTACATGCTAGTTCCCTATTGATTAAATGTTTGATGGAGAATGTTTCGTGTACAGAAAAAGAGGGTCAAAGGAAAATAGGTAAGAGTTGTTTTATTATATTTTTAGCTAGAAATTATTTTAGTGGCTATCCAGATTAAAAAATAATTATATTTAATTTATTAAGTAATTGAATTATTGAAATAATTGTGATATTCATTCGACTGTTGTTCCCACCTCGTTAATTCAAGACTCTAGGTCGGAATTTGGCCTCCATTGACCTCAAATTTTTGCATGACCCATATATTCTTCTCCTATCCAAACCCTTAGAGGAAGTAGAAAGGAGTTTGTATGTAGTGAAATCTAATTAAGGTTTTTGATGATCATGTTCGTGATAATCCACTTTTATTGATCCTCTAAGCATCATGTTGAATTGTATGGTTATTACATTGTATCTCCTTTAAAAACCTACATCTTTGCATGTATCTTGAAAACTCTAAAGTTGCTTCTATAAAATATGTACTGTGTTGAAAAATCTTACAAACTTAGATATTCTTATGCCTATTGATTTAATTTCTTGATTTCTTGTATAGAAATCCTAAATCCTCTTAAAAATATCTTTGGTTGCAGAAATAATCCTACTGGTTCGATAGCATTTTACAGCATTAATCTTGTGTCAGTTTGATATCACAATACAACTTTGTAATGGTGTCATTTTGATTTTGGATAAGTTCCTTGCAAAAAAAAAAAAAAAAAAAATCATTCAATTTGAATTGATTGAAAAAAAGGAGTTAAAGAGTTCTTTTTGCAAAAATCTAAACTGAAGATATTATTTCTTAGAGAAATTTCAGAAATTCCATTATTGTGAGGCTAATAAATTTTCTTCCCTTGGCTAATGCATCAAATCTTTTCTTCGCTTTATTGTTGACATGATTTGTTATATGCGATATTGATAGTGACGATGTTTACTAATTGAAGAGAGGTGCTTGGAGAAAGTTGTATGTACTGCTAGGAAGATGTGTTACTTTTGCTGATTTCTAAGAATGTTGGATTTGTATGAAGCTAAGAAGAATTGATGTAAGACTTGCATGTCATAGTAAATGAAGTCATCATTTTCAAGAAAAAAATAATAGTTAAGAGCCGCAAAATGGCATTGCGATTAAGATAGAAATAAATTAAAAATGTATATAACTTGAAAAAAAAAATAGAAAGGAAAGATCAGATAGAAATAAATTTTAGTTACACGAAAGGCACTTAAAGCAAGCAATATCCCTATTGAAAGATTGAGAATAAAAATCATAATGAGGTCCAGTATTTCCTACGAATAATATTATCAAAGTTGAAAGTTCATGTTTGTTGGACCTATAGAGAAGGCAGTCATCAGGATGAATATGTAAGAATATTTAAAGAAGATAGAAATAATTCTTATATCATAAGTTCAAAGAAATTTAAAAATCTTGTTGCTATTGTCAATTGTGCAATACATTGCAACATATTAAAGGGTAAAATATGGTTTGTTCAGACTTTGGAAATATTTATTATCAAACCATCAAAGATGGATGTTTTAATATTTAAAAAAAAAAAAAAAACTTGAGTATAAGAGAAAGGTGGAGAAAAATGAGCAATGTATTAAGTTGGAGTTTAGAGCTTGTTTATTCTTATTTGGAAGTTGATATTCATGATATTGCTCATGAGCATTATTCATAACCGTGTTGCAGCAATAGATCAATTACTATGGTTTGTTTGAGTTTTTGCTATAATCTCTGTCTAGTTTTTGTTTTGTTTTATATGGTCTAGAGTTTGACTCTTAGATGTATATTGATCTTGTAATTGCCTTATTTAAAAACAGAGTTCATAGAACAGAACAATTTGTTAAGCTTTAAAACTTCTGGCTAACACTTAGAAAACCCAAAAGCTTAAGGCTTTCCTCTTTTGTGGAGCACTACCAACAAACTGATAGGAAATACTTGCAGATCTCAAGTATTTCTTATCAATCTTTGAAAAACAGCGAGATTTCTTCATAAAAATCCACACAAAATCACGAAAACAGTAGATAAATTGTATTATTTGATGAAAGGGAAACGGAAAATACCAAGATACAATTGATCTTCTATTCGAGAGGGGCATCGATCTCTCCCGATCTCTAGACGCTGTTAGAGCCCAAATAAACTAAGAGATTTTAAATTTCATCCAAATTCAAGATGCCCTAACCCTACGAAAACAAACTATTTAATGCATACAAATCAAAAGGAAATCCCTAAATAGTCCATACATTCTAATTTTCCTCCTAACTCCCCAAAAAATCCTTCCTAAACAGCTCACACACGCCCAGGGGTGCGTTCGATGCGTACAAGAGGCGAACATTTAGCTGGTCCCATCGGATCGGCTAGACCGGTCCAATGGATCGGTCTAACAATACTCCCCTCCCAAAGATCCACTATGTCCGCAAGGTGGAAAGACGACACCCTCATCCATTCCTTCTTCATCACAAACTGTAAGAACCTGAAGATTTCGATCCTTACACCTGTGCCCCGACTTATACCTCTCGTCACACCTGAAACAGAGCCCCTTCGCCCTTTTCTCCTGTAATTTTATCTCGTGAGCTTCTTGAAGTTGTCCCTAGTTCCTCCTACAGCCTTTTCCTTGGAAATCCCCCGAAGTGTATCTGGTGTTGGCTCCTTGGATTTCAATAAGGTGGTGATCATCTTGTACGAGCCTCTTGAGTTGCTGCCTCCTGTCTCTATCTCCAGGTGCCTATGATCCTCTAACAATTGAGCTAGCTCCATAGCCTCTCCCAAGTCACAAGGCCTCATTACTCTAACCATTGCTCAGATCTCTGGTGCCAATCACTTCATGAAGTTCCCCTCTAGCACTGTCTCAGAAAGGCGGTCGAATGGGCTAGCAAGGTACTCGAACCTCTTCTTGTACTCTATCACTGAACGATCCAGTGTCAAGGTGAAAAATTGCTCGTAGAAGTCTCCTTCTCTGCCGGTTCGGAAACGTTCTATCAAACAATCCTTGAACTCCCTCCATTTTCGTATGTGTCGTCGCATGTCCCTCCATTGGTACCAAGCCAAAGCATTCCCTTCTAAACATAGGCCTGCTATTGTCAGTCTCTCATCCATCAACCCATTGACGGCGAAATATCTTTCAACCTTGTAGATCCACCAGTGCGCATCCTCTCCCTTAAAGATTGGCATCTTCAATTTCCTCACCCTCGGATCACCTCTGTTCCCTACATAATTTTTCATTCCCCCAAGGGGGTGGTTTCCCCCAAGTGTCACAATCATCCCTTCTCCATTCATACCCAAGCCTTTCATCAAAATCACACATCCTCCTTTCAAATTCTGCAGCCCTTGGATCATCACAAACTCATATTTCCAAGTCAGCCCTTCTTTGGTCAAAATTCCCTCTTTCCATTTGAAATTCAACATCCTTCCACTCATGTCCAACCCCCTCACGCCTCCTCACATACCCTCTACCTGACTCCTTGTTGACTAAAAAAAAAAACAAAAAATAAAAAGCTATGAGATTTAGTATCTTTTTGGAGCAAATTTCGAAGCTTGAAATATACATGATATTAAAAAAATGATGCAATAAAATCGGAACTTTGCTCAAAATGTATTTCTATTTGTTTAAATCAACAACATGAGTTTAGTCATAAAATTAAAAGACAAGCTCTTTAGGAATCAAAACAAGGAACATTGAATTGATATTGAAGCTCGTTTAGTTTATAGAACAAATATGATAGTTAAATATCTGAAATGGTACAAGAAGATTGAAAACTTTCATATGTTGAATAAAAACATTCCCTTTGAAAGTGAAAGAAGTATATTGAAATAAAAAAAAATAATAGAGTTTAATGAGCTCATGAAAAAATACCATGCTTGCAGCAATAGATAAGATAAACCTGAATAAACAATATTAGGATTGAATGCAAATTCCTACACCATCCATGAGAAATTTGGAGTTCTCTTGAATACCATTAATTTTTTTTTTTTTTTGATCTTTTATTGTCGAAAGTGACAATTCATTTTGAATATTAGGGATCTTACATGCCCAATGGTAGTAAAACATCTCTTAGCACACCTCAATGAAGTTATGGTGTCGCTAAGATAATTTTTTTTATTATATAAAAAAATGTATACAAATAATCAGGAAGCTTGCAAAAAAAAGGGGGGAAAAGAAGGTGGTCAACGCATCTCTTCGCGAAACAACGCATATGCTCGACAGTGCGATCAACAAAAAAGAGGAAGAAACGAATGCTGTGGTTTAATTTTTTGGCTATATCTTGTTCTCATTCTCTAACTGCCTACCACGCACCCAATGTTGGACATGTCTCTTGTATCCGATACCCTCACACGATCTGGATTACTATCCCTCTCCGCCTCCGCACGCTAGAACACTGTCTTCGCCTCCACAAGCTGGACTGACTGCCGGCCTCTTACTTCCGACTTTCCGCTGTATTTATTCTGACAACCTTGGCTCAAGTCCCACGCCGAAATCCCGTTGTTCTTCATGTGAACTGCTCCAAATCCTATTTCAATAATTTAATTTTGCTTTGAAACCTCCGTCGGACTCTTGCTTCTTTATGAAATGAAAATTTCTGTTTCATTTCATAATAAAATTATCCATTTTATTAGTATCCGTAGCCCTCTTGCTTCACAATAAGGCTATATGTTTGCTTTTGTTTATATTATACATGATTGACATTTAATGCAAGAAAAGACAGGATATCATTCTTAATTTTATTATTTTTATTTTTGAGAGCTTTTATTAATTTTTTAAAATCATAAAAAATCTATCTTTTATTGTTAGATATTTATAATAATTAATAATATTTATTTAAAATTACTATGCAATAAAACAAAATCCTTTTTAGGTGATTTCAAAAAAAAAATTACAGATGCATATAAATTTTGAAGACCATACGTCGTCGATCATTGATCCGGGTATGATGGTTTTAAATTTTGAAGATCATACATCATTGATCTTCGATTTAGGTATGATGGTTTAAATTTCAAAGACCTTGCGCTGTCGATCTTTGATCCGGGCAGGAAGAAATTACGGCAAATGCCGTCCCGACTTCCCTTGGTGGGGAGGGGACGTCGAAAGGTTGCTGAAAATTTTCTAGAATATTGTCGAATTACCCTTGTTGTCATTGGAGAGCAATATCATAATTTTACTAATTAAAATAAGAAATTCATTAATTGATCTAATTAATCAAACATAACTTAAAAAAAATTCAACTAGTCAAATGTTAAAATAAAATATGAAAACAACTCTCAGCTAACTCTCAAAAATAAACTCTAAAAAAAAAACTAAACTCAAATAACTCAAACTTTAACTCAAACAACACAACTCAAATAACTCTAAACTCAAATAAAAGCTCTCAAACCCTCTCCAAACAATACAAACTCAAGTAAATTATCTAAACTTCAAGCTCAAACTCAAATAACAAATAACTCAAATTCAAATTTAACTCAACATACACAAACTCTCTATTACCCTTGAACAAAGCTCCAAAGTAGTACAAGCTTTTGAAAAGACAAATGAAGAAAATCAATTAAACATTGAAATTAAATAAACACTAATACAAAAAAAGAACAAATGCTATGATAAGCTACAAAAAAGAAGAAGTAAAATAATGTTGAAAGGAAAAAGAGCAGAATAAAATGCGGAACTACTAAAACAGGAAAAGGGCAACTGTAACAAGAAATAACTTGTATCACATTTAAATCAAATTTAAACTTTCGGGCATCCTAGCCTATAGGGTTAGGTTGTAAGACCCACTAATTGACCAATTATAAGTGAAATCGTAAGTCCCATGTGTTAGGGATACTTTTAAAATAAATTATAACAACCCTAACGCTCCTACAAATTACTAAGAAAACTTCTACGGAAGCCGTTGAATCTTCCAACCAACCTTCCAATTAAAATTTAAGGGCATCCTAGTCTATAGGAGTAGGTTGTAAGACCCGCCAACGGGCTACTTTCTACGAAAGTCGTAAGTCCCATGTTTTAGGAAAATTGTTAAATAAATAACAATGATTATAAACTCCAAACAATCAAATTTAAACTTACGGGCATATTAATCTAAAGGATTAATTTATAAGACCCACTTTTTTTAGGCTACTTCCTAAGGGAAGCCATAAGTCCTATCCAAATAATTTAAAACCTTCGGGCAGCCTTACTGTAGAGTTAGGTTGTAAGATTCATTCTTGGGCAACTCATAAATAAAGCAGTAAGCCCCATTTCAAATTTAAATCCTCGGGCTACTTTCTAATAAAGTCATAAGTCCCAATCTAAATCTAAATACTTGAGCTACTTCCTAAAGAAGTCATAAGACCCGGTCTAATCCAAACTTCGGGGTTACTTCTAAATGAAGTCATAAATCCCTAAACTAAATTAATTTCTGGGTATTCTAATAGATGTAAATCCCAAACTCCAAACCCCAAACAAAAATTAAAAAAAAAAAAAAATTAAAACCCATATTTAACCATTTCAGTCTACTCGGGATCCCTAAGAGGAGGCAACCCATGGCTAATAATCAGATTCCCTAGACACTACTGTCAATGATTGTTAGTGTTGGTAGACTAAAATCTATGGTATGCCCGGGACGACGGAACCATGGGATCTTGATCGGGTTTACCTCCATCTTTCCCCACTATTGAGACTAAAAATACCTAAAATTATTTCATCCTTAATCGAGAGTTCTCTCTTACATGTTAAGAGGGGTAATTAACTATGTGTGCTTGCGCTCATAGGAAGTAAGGATCCCAGATCTTTAAACCCTGACATTATCCTCAGGGGAAATCTGGTTATCTACAATCTGACTTAAGGTAAATAGAATCCTACGGCTGCAAAGCGGGATTCATGCATTCGTGTCATTTTTCTTGAGCCAACGTTATTTTACTTATTATTATTTTTAGCTTACCATAGCATTTGTTCTTTTTTTTTATATTAGCGTTTATTTAATTTAAATGTTTAATTGATTTCATTCTTTTGCCTTTCCAAGAGCTTGTACTACTTTGGAGCTTTATTCAAGAGTAATAAAGAGTTTGTGTATGTTGAGTTAAATTTGAGTTTGAGTTGTTTGTTATTTGAGTTTGAGCTTGGTGTTTAGAGAATTTGCTTGAGTTTGTATTGTTTGGACTTTGGAGAGGGTTTGATAGCTTTTGTTTGAGTTGAGAGTTATTTGAGTTGTGTTGTTTGAGTTAAAGTTTAAGTTATTTGAGTTGAGTTACTTTTGGAGAGTTTATTTTTGAAAGTTAGTTGAGAGTTATTTTCAGAGTTTATTTTAACGTTTGACTAGTTGAATGAATTTTTTTTAAGTTATGTTTGATTATTTTGATTAATTAGATCAATTAATGAATTCATTATTTTAATTAGTAAAATTATGATATTGCTCTCCAATGATAACAAGGGTAATTCGACAATATTTTAGAAAGTTTTCGGCAGCCTTTCGGCGTCCCCTTCCCACTTAGGGAAGTCGAGATGGCATTTGCCATAATTTCTTCTCGCCCGGATCAAAGATCGACGGTGCGAGGTCTTTGAAATTTAAACCATCATACCCGAATCGAAGATCGACAGCGTATGATCTTCAAAATTTAAAGTCATCATACCGGGATCAAAGATCGACTGCATATAATCTTCAAAATTTATATGCATCTATATATATTTTTGAAATCACCTAAAAATGATTTTGTTTTATTAAAGAGTAATTTAAAATAAATATTATTAATTATTATAAATATCTAACATTAAAAGATATATTTATTTATGCTCTTAGAAAATTAATAAAAGCTCTCAAAAATAAAAAAAATTAAGAATGATATACTGCTTTTCTTGCATTAAATGTCAATTATATATAATATAAACAAGAGCAAACATATAGCTTTATTGTGAAGCAAGAGGACTATGGATACCAATAAAATGGATAATTTTATTATGAAATGAAACAGAAAGTTTCATTTCATAAAGTAGCAAGAGTCCGATAGAGGTTTAAAAGCAAAATTAAATTAGTGAAATAGGATTTGGAGCAGTTCACGTGAAGAACAACGAGATTTTGGCGTGGGACTTGAGCCAAGGTTATCGGAACAGATAGAGCGAGAAGTTAGAAGCAAGAGGCCGACAATAAGTCCGGCTTGTGGAGGCGAAGACGGTGTCTAGCGTGCGGAGGCGGAGAGGGATAGTAATCCGGATCGTGTGAGGGTATCAGATACAAGCGACGTGTTCGACCTTGAGTGCGTGGTTGGTAGTTAAAGAAGGAGAACATGATAGAGCCGAAAAATTAAACCACAACGTTTGTTTCTTCCTCCTTTTATTGATCGCATTGTCGAGCATATGCGTTGTTTCGTGAAGAGATGCGTCGACCGCCTTCTTTTCTCTTTTTTTGCAAGCTTCCTGATTATTTGTATACATTTTTTTATTTTTATTTTTATTTTTTTATATATTAAAAAAATCTTTTATCTTAGTGACACCATAACTTCATTGAGGCGCGCCAAGAGATGTTTTACTACTATTGGGCATGTAAGATCCCTAATATTCAAACTGAATTGTCACTTTCCACAATAAAAGATAAAACAATTTTTTTTAATGGTATTCAAGAGAACTCCAAATTCCTCATGGATGGTGTAGGAATTTGCATTCAATCCTAATATTGTTTATTCAGATTTATCTTATCTATTGCTGCAAGCATGGTATTTTGCCACGAGCTCATTAAACTCTATTATTATTTTTATTTCAATATACTTCTTTCACTTTCATAGGGAATATTTTTATTAAACATATGAAAGTTTCCAATCTTCCTGTACCATTTCAGACATTTAACAATCATATTTCTATAAATCAAACGAGCTTCATTATCTATTCAATGTTCCTTATTTTGATTCCTCAAGAACTTGTCTTTTAATTTTATGACTAAACTCATACTGTTGATTTAAATGAATAGAAAGACATTTTGAGCAAGGTTCCGATTTTATTGCATCGTTTTTTTAATATCATATATATTTCAAGCTTTAAATTTGCTCTAAAAAGATACTAAATCTCATAGCTTTTTCTTTTTTTTTTTAGTCTTTTAGTCAACACTCCTCCCTAGAAATAAGCCCTAGGGGAGACATTTTTTATGTTCCTTCCAAAATCTCCATATCCTGAGCTTCCGTTCATCAGATTGGCTTAGGGATTTCCCCACTTCCCTAGCTATCGGTGACTTACCTCACCTCCAACGTCATTTTTTTGGTTTGGCCCTTAAGCACTTTCTTCAACATCTCTTCCATGATGGAGAATTTTGAATCGAACTTATCATGGGTGGCTGAAATATTTTTCTTTAAATCTGGAACTTGAGTTTGGAGATAAGAAATTTCAGATTTCATTTGTCTGATCTCCTCTTCCAATACTTCTACCTTTCTTCCCACCCGTCCCTTTGTCTCTGCTGCTGCCTTTTGAATTTGATTCTCTAATATCTTCTTCACCATCTCATGAAGATCAGAACTTTGTCGTCCACGGATGAAATTCTATCTTCCATCGTTGCTTTCATTTGGCTCATCTCCCCTCAAGGCGTTCCTCCAACGCATCTACCATCTTGGCCGCCATCAATACCCGTATTTTTATTGGTTCAAAAAATCTGGATATTGACCTAAAAAATAGCAAAAAATCCTTCCTCGGGAAAAAAAAACAACTGTTGAATTCCCAAAAATAGCCCACAAACAATCTCAAAATCTGCTCTGATACCAATTAGACAGGAAGCACTTGTAGATCTCAAGTATTTCCTATCAATCTTCGGAAAACAATGAGATTTCTCCACAAAAATCCACACAAAATCACAAAAATAATAGGTAATTCTTATTATTTGATGAACGGGAATTGGAAAATACCAAGATACAATTGATCCTCTATTCGAGAGGAGGATCAATCTCTCGCAATCTCTAGACGCCGCTGAAGCCCAAATAAACTAAGAGATATCAAATTTCTGCCAAATTCAAGATGCCCTAGCCCTAGGAAAATAAACTATTTAATGCATACAAATCAAAAGGAAATCTTTAAACTTTCCCTACATTCAAATTTCCCTCCTAACTCCCTCAAAAATCTTTCCTAAACAGCGAACGCACGCTCGGGCGTGCGTTCGGCGCGTATAGGAGGCGGAAATTTCCGCATCTGTTCGCATAAGTCGGTCCTGTCGGACTGGCTCGACCGGTCCGACATACCGGTCTAACACAAACCCAATTATTATGGACTAGTTTACTTCTTTATGCTTTTAGTGATTATTGAATGTGGCCCTAAACCCTTAAAAAAATGTCTTGCTCACTTGATTGGCATCAAATCCCCTTTTAAACAATTCTCCAAATTATTCTAAGCAATGCAACTAAATACATATATTTAGAGTATGGGGGCTTTAGTTAGGTTGTCTCTAATGTAACCTTGAGATCATAGTTTTGAATCATGAAAATAGCCTCTTTATTGTATTGGGTAAAGCTTTGTGCCTTAATCGCTCAACCTAACAATGTTGGAGTTTTCATTCAATGAGTAGTTCTTTTATTTCTTTTTCTACGAAATAGTTTAGTAGAGGCAAAAGTTGATTTTGAATTTTGTTTATATTTGTCATCCTTCTGTGGAAAATGTCCAACACTTGGCAGTATGGATGCCTTAAACGTAGCAAAAATTGGTATGATGGCATTTTTGTGCAATCCTGCTAAAGTAGAGTAGTGATAGTGTGTTATGCTGAATGTTTTGAGGTAATGGAATTGAACTATTAGAGAAAGATAGGTGCTTTAGTTACTTTTAAGGAAACTGGAGTTTGATGATTACTTGCAAAAATCTGCTTAATATTAGACATTGTTCTTAAACTTTTCAAGTTCTTGTATATGTTTTGATAGAAATCTATTGACTCAGCAGTCCAAGTTTTTAAATAACTTGTGATTAGATGTAACCGTTTATGTAATTTTTTCTAAGATATTTTCTGGAAAGTACAATCAGAAACCATTGGCTACTTATGACACTATTCTTTAGGTCAATGTTTGACAATCTTGAATTGTTGAAAGATGGCCTTCCTGGATCCCTTGTTACTGCTCTTATTTTAGGGTCCCACGAAGCTGGTCATATTTTAGTTGCAAGAGATATTGGTGTCAAGCTTGGAGTACCATATTTTGTCCCTAGCTGGCAGGTAAAATATTTCCCAGTACTTCAGTTTGTTTTAACTCTTAATATTCTTTGCTGAAATTGCCTATGCGCAGCGTCCTTATTTCTCGATTCTAAATAATATCATGTGAGATATCAATTCAAACAAGCAAATGAAAATCTATTTTCTATGCCATGGAACATGGTTACTAGGATCAAAGACTGATCCATTGGCCATCATAGGCCATCACGCATGCAACATGGTTATCAAAATCTTAGTTGGGTATGACCCCTAAAATTATAACAAAGGTTTTATCTTGTCCAGTATCATTCCATCGTTAAGACAGATTAGAATACTGGGTTTAGTCTTGGCCAGGATGGTTGAAAATATATTTTCATAAATATAATTGTTTCTGATCCTAACCAGTTGGCTTAAAATTTTAAGTTGAATCATGAATTTGCCCATTTGTCTATCAATCTAAACTTTGGTCCCCTCATGATCTACACTTTTAAAAATATGTTATCAGAACTAAGAGTTGGTTGAGCTTGAGTGACAAATGTGGTCCATTCCTTAACGCCGTGATGCTACATTTTTGAAGAGTTATGAAAAAAGTACACAAGCAATATAAAAACACTTTCTGAATAGTAACTGGACAACTATCTCACCCTTACCAAAATGATTTGTATGACTCTCGACCTCATCAATGGAAAAAAGGAAGAGCTAACAAATTTGCCATTAATGGAAGTTTGGAGAAAAAGTGAGTTATCTCGAATTGCATTGCAAATGTAATGTGTTACATTCCAGAATGCCTTTGTTATACATAGGCTTTACATCATGAATAAAATTAAAAGCCTTAGGAATATAAAGAGACAAAATTATATGAAGAGTCAAAATTAAATAACATTACATAAATATATGAGTTAAAAATATTTTTCTTTTCATTTTTTCATCACATCATATCACAATTAAAGGTAGATCTTCATGTATTGTACTTTCTCTATCCTCCTTACTTGGCTTACTTGCTCTCTCCTCCTTTATTGGAGGAAATTTTCTCTTCTCCTAATTAATTTGGGGAATTACACTAAAAAGAGTTCAATGTAATTTCTATGAACATGTAACCTCAAA
Source organism: Dendrobium officinale (assembly GCA_019514585.1). Lineage (NCBI taxonomy): Eukaryota > Viridiplantae > Streptophyta > Magnoliopsida > Asparagales > Orchidaceae > Dendrobium > Dendrobium officinale. The sequence continues at coordinate 16,326,067 of CM033699.1, read as the reverse complement.
ATTTGGTCTAAAAGCCTATAAGGGTTAATGACATGGCTTCCTTGCTATCATGCATGAAATTTAAGTAAATTTCATAAAAATTACATGCAACTATGGTGATAAAAATTTGCAAATTATTTTTGTCCCAAATTCTTTTTTAAAATACAAAATAAATAAAAATAATAAATTTATGAAATTAAATTTCGTTATTTAATAAATTTAAAGCTTTGTATTCATAACTATAATGTTTTTATGTAATATTTATGGAGGAGGCCTTCCATTTTGACAAATTAATGCCTTCCAATCTTCATCGATTTAATTTATTTTAACATCTTTGTGCTCATCAATTCCCTCATCTCAATTAACTTTTCTTTTAAGAGCGGTAAGCTTTGTAGGATGTGCAAATTGTGGGAAAGATTTAATTAGCACAAAAATAATATTTTCTCCTATTATATGGTTAATATAGAAATCTTTGTAAATATTAATGATCATTGTATTATGAATAGTAGCAATAGTACCTTAAGATATAGGAAAATATTCAAAGATTTTAAAATTGGAGCGAGGATGGCACACAAAGTGTTTTTAGGGTTTTCTTCAAATAATGGATAATTTTTTTCAGCAAAAATATTTTGCTCCTTAGAAGATTGGAAATGCAATTTTAAATGATTCTAATTGTGACTCGTTACTAGAATTTATTTTTCACTTACTTAGAAGTTTATATTATTCTTTACAAGTCTTTTCTCACTTCCTCTCTTAATTCAAAGTTATTTATCACCACAGGAAAATTTAGGAAAGAAATATTTGGTAATGTCTATTGCGCTATCAACAACACTGATTTGATATGCAAAAATTTTCTTACCAATCTTACCAAATTGAAGTGATGGAAACCATAGAATGTATAGCACTTTTTCAAAGATCAATATTATTGGAAGTTTTGTAATACTTGATCTCCGCTTAATAACCTCGATCCAAAGCTCAATTACTAATTCATGTAGTCATGCTACAACTTTGAAGACCTATGGAAGAACACATGCAACACAAGTAATACAAGAATACTAGCTGAATGGTAATTGGATACACATCTCACCCTTAGCAGAGGATGGGTATCACTCTTAAACTCATCAAAGAAAGATAACAAACTTGCCATCAAGTTTACTTCGTAGAATAAGTTATCTCAAATGACATTTCAAAAGTAGTTTGTTACATTGTAGAATTTCATGGCTATATATAGGTTTTAGATCATGAAGAAAATAAAAAAAATATAGGCCTATAAAGATACAAAATTATATGAAGAGTCAAAATCAAATACTATGTTGCCAGGTCCCAAGTCTTGGATGAGAAAAGTGGAGGGATGCATTAGTTAGTCGACAGCCAGCGTAAAACTTGTCGAATAATAATGACATGAATCCTTTAAGAAATTGTGTTAAGCGACACGCTATATGGCTTGGATACAGTGACAAGTGTGCAAGGGCCGCTGCACTGACGCCTGGGTGCAGTGTTAAATAGGCAAGGGTTCCCACATCAAGGATGAATGTGGGCAAAGAAGCTAGTCCATGAAACTAAAATTAGGATAGGAACTTGGAATATAGGTTCCCTTACATGAAAATTATTGGAATTAATAGATATTATGATTCATAGAAAGTTAAATATTATGTGCATTCAAGAAACTAAATGAGTTGGAGAGAAGGCTAAGGAGATTTAGAGTTTAGATTTTAAACTTTGGTATTCGGGTAAGAGTCATACTAGAAATGGTGTAGGTGTTATTATATATAAGAGTTTGAAGGATAATGTTATAAAAATTAATTGGATTGGAGATAAAATTATAGCTTTAAAGATTGTTGTTGATGCTAAGATTGTTAATATTATAAGTGTTTATGCTCCTTAAGTAGATTTGTATATGAGTTCAAAATTAAATTTTTGGAGTGATTTTGAAGAATTAATACAAAAGATCCCTCTTGAAGAAAGAGTTTTTATTGGAGGAGATTTAAATAGACATATTGGTAGAGAGGTAGATGATTTTAAAAGCATTCATGGTGGTTATGAGTTTGGAATGACAAATGAAGGTGGCAATGTCATATTAGATTTTTGTTTAGCTTATAATTTTTTAATTGCTTAATACCTTATTTAAGAAAAGGAATGAACATCTCATCACTTATAAAAATGGATTTAGTACAACTCAGATTGACTATTTTCTTATAAGAAAATTAGATCATTTAGATTGCAAATATTGTAAAGTTATTTTGAGTGAAAATTTATGTACCCAACATCGTTTATTAGTTTTGGACTTTAAGATAAAGAGACAGAAAATAAAAAATAAAGTAAAACAATTTTTCAGGATTAAATGGGGGAATTTAAAGAATATTAACAAAAATATTTTTGAGAGTAAGATAGTGTCTGTGCATGAAGATGCTAATGTTAAATGAAAAACGTGGCTAGTGATATTAAGAATATTGCAAAATATGTGCTTGGAGTATTAATGAGAAAAACTTTTAATAGTAAAAATAATTGGTGGTGGAATCCAAATGTACAGGAAAAGATTAAAAATAAGAAGACCTGTTATAAAATTTGGTTTAATTGTAAAATATTTGATAATTGAGAAATATATAAATAGGCTCATAAGGAATCTAAGAAAGCAATATACGATGCAAAGACCTTAGCTTTTAGTGATTTATATAATAGATTAGATACTAAGGAGGGAGAAAGATATATGTATAAGTTAGCCAAACAAAGAGATATGAGTAGTAAGGATTTAGTTCAAGTGAAGTGTATTAAAGATGAAGATAAAAAAATACTTTTCTTAGAAGATGATATTCAACAAAGGTGGATGAGATATTTTGCTAAACTTTTTAATGAAGATTGTGAAAATAAGATTGACTGTAGAAACCTTAGCACCATAAGTGAAAATAAAGATTTTTGTTTTTATCGGCATATTAGTAAAATCAAAGTTAGAGAGGCTTTAAAGAAAATGAAGGGTGGAAAAACTGTTGGACCTGATGATATTCCAATTAAGGTGTGGAAATGATTAGGAGATTAAGGAATTTTTTGGCTTACTAAACTTTTTAATACTATTTTGAAAACTAAAAAGATGCCATATAAGTGGAGAATGAGTGTGTTAATTCCTATTTTCAGGAATAAAGGTAATGCACAAGATTGTGTGAATTATAGAGGAATTAGGTTAATGTGTCATGCTTTAAAACTATGGGAGCGAGTTATGGAGTATAGGTTGCGGCGTGATACTAATGTTTCTCAAAATCAATTTGGGTTCATGCCGGGTAGGTCAACTATGGAAGCCATACATTTATTAAGAGGATTGATGGAGAAATATAGAAAAAATCAGGAGGATCTATATATGATACTTATTGATTTAGAAAAAAAATATGATAAAGTTCCAAGAGAAGTGCTATGGAGAGTTCTTGAAAGAAAGGAGATAATAATGCTTATATTCAAATAATTAAAGATATGTATGCAGGAGCTATTACATGTGTTCAAACACAAGGTGGTTTTACCAAGTAATCCCCTATTTTGGTTGGGTTACATCAAGGATCAGCCTTAAGCCCTTATCTTTTTGCTTTAGTCGTGGATGTTTTCACTAGACATTTGCAAGAGGATGTACCTTGGTGTATGCTTTTTGCCGATGATATTCTTTTTGTTGATAAGACTAGAGAGGGATAAACTTGAATTATGGAGGTCAACCTTAGAGTCTAAAGGTTTTCGCTTGAGTAGATCTAAAACAAAATATATTGAATGTAATTTTAGTAGTAATAGACATAGTGAGGGGATTGTGACTTTGGGCGATCAAGTCATTAATAAGTACACGTTTTAGATATATTGGATATGTTGTGTAGAGTGCTGGTGAAATAGATGGGGATATTATTAGCAGAATTCAAGTTGGATGGTTGAAGTGGAGGAATGCATCGGGCTTGTTGTGTGATAGAAAAGTACCCCTCAAACTTAAGGGAAAACTCTATAAGATGGTGGTGAGGCCTGCAATGCTTTATGGTGCCAAATGTTGGCCATTAAAAGAGAAGCATAATACTAAGTTAAGTGTGACAGAGATGAGGATGCTCAGGTGGATGAGTGGCTTTACCCTTAGTGATAGGATACGAAATGAGCATATACGTGAAAAGGTTGGAGTAGCTCCTGTAGAAGATAAGATTAGAGAGAGTCGCCTTAGATGGTTTGGTCACATAAAACGGCAGCCTTCCGATGACCCGGTTAGGAAAGTAGAGGCAAACCTAAAAAGACTTGGTTAGAAAATATTAGGAATGATCTTTCTTTATTAGATTTAAACGAGAATTTGACTTTTAATATGACACAATGGAGAAAAAGGATTCATGTAGCTGACCTCACGTAGTGGGAGAAATGCTTGATGTTGTTGTTGTTGTGTTGCACCGATACACCTATTTATGAAGGCGTGCTGTATTCGATACACCGATACGCCTCCGATACAGCACTGATATGTGTAGGATGCGACAAAGCCGCATCCAATTAAAATATTATTTAATTTCAAAAGGACACGCGTATCCGATACGCGTGTCCGTTGAAAAACAAAAGGAATCCGAAAAAAAAGACGCGACATATTCACTTCCGCGGCTTCGAGGGAGGTTCTCTCATTTCGAGATGGATTTGAGTCTCTTGATGATATGGGAATATTAGAAATTGCTAATCTTTTACTTGATGAGCCTGAATTAGAAGCTATGATATTTATGGAAGATGAAAGAGAAGTTCAAGGTCAAACCACTGAAGAAGCTAATCATATCATTCCTTCTATTGAATAGTTGAAACTTCATATGCTAGAAAATTTATGTTTATGCTTTTGTTATTGTACTAGACATTTAATGCTTACTTTTATTTTGATATTATAAGTTACAAGGCTACAAATGATGTTGTTTTCATTTTTTTTTAATAATTTCAAATATTATGCTTTGATTGTTTTCTTAATTTTTATAGATGATATATAAATTATAATGACGTGTCTGCGTCGTACCTGTATCCTATATTTTTAATAATTGATGTGTACCGTATCCGTATCGTGTCGTCGTATCTGTATCGGTGCAACATAGATTAAATAATAGTACATAAATATGAGGTACAAATATTTGTTTCTTTATTTCTTCATCACATCATATTATAGTCAAGGGTAGATCTTTATTTCTTGTACTTTCTCTCTCCTCCTCTCATCAACACATTCTATTTCCTCATTTGTTGGACGAAATTTCTATCTATTGATTAATTTGGGGAGTTATTCTAAGGTGAGCTCAATTGTAAATTTCATTTGTATATAACCTCCATTTTTGGTTAAGAAGTTAATAAGGGCTAATGACATGGAATCATTGACATCATGCATGTAATTAAAGTAATTTTTATGAAAATTACATGCAAAAGTGATGATAATAGAATGCAAAATTTCTATTTGGTCCATCTTATTTCTCAAAAAAAAAAAAGTAAATAAATATGATAAGCTTTATGAAAACAAGTATTTTTTTTTTTAATTCATGCAAGGTTGCACATTTACGATGAGAATATTTTATGTAATGTTTATAGAGGAGGTCATCTATTTAGAAAAGCTAATGCCTTCAATCTTCATCAATTTCTTTTATTTTAACATATATGCTACATCACTCACTTAGTCATTGTTGACCTCGATAACTCTAAAGGCCGACCAGACCAAGTAAGCCAAAAATGGCGAGTACAAGATGCGACTCATGCAAATGCTATTCGAAATGCGTAGACCAAAAGTCAAAATCACATGAATAGTATCTATCTGTGAAGCACATTATGTCGACACTTTTGGGAGAGCAGAAACAATTTAAATTGACACCCATCTTGCTTGTGTTGCCGCATGAAGAAAAAAAAAATTGCCCACACATGAGGTGATGACGTGACTTTGATGTGCAGGTGTGATCAAGTTTTATGAAAAATAATTAAATCAAAATCAAAACTAATAATAATAATAATAATAATAATAATAATCCCTAAGTCCTCTCCTCTCCCATTATTGCCCATTCCTGAGCCCAATGCATTGTACCCTTGCACAAGCCCCCCTATTTTTCTTCATCTCTCCGTCAATCCCATATGCGTTGTACCCATGCAAGCATGCAGGTGCATCTTGCAAGTACTTTAAGAAATTTTAAGTATATTGTGAGAACATATCGTAAAATGTGTAGATACACTTTGCAAATGCATCAAGAGTATGGACAATATATCAATTCATTTTAAATTAATTGCTTCCATATGTGCTTTGATTAATTTATTAAATTCAAATCTAGAGATCAAAATGTTGTGCGTGCTAAAAATAAAAGTGAACCTAAACTCTTTTTGCTACGAAAAGTATTTAATTGATATGTAAAACATGCAATCATTTTTTAAATGTTCTAAATCTCTTAAAAATCAAATTTGTCTACATATGCCTCGACAAATGTCCTAAATGCTTGAATTTAACTACTGAGAATGCTACGTGAACTGAAAATAAGTTTCGCAAAATTTGATCTTTTTCAAGAGTCATGCAAATATTCTTTGGAAAAATGCTATCACTTTGGAAATTCGCAAATACTCTTTTTCAAAAATCAAATTCATCGGCATAAGCCGCATAAATGCATAATGCTTTCAAGCAGACTGCTCAACTTATAGGATAGAGTCATAATTCTAATATTTCAAGTTAGATTCTCCTCACAAGGATTAGAGTCGACGAGATTTCAATTTCCATAGAGATGCCAAAAAAACAAATATTAAATGGTTAGCCATAACTCATGAATGAATGCATGGTTGTAAAATTTGCATAGATATTTGATTTTACATTCGTATTAGTCTTTTTATGCCTTTTATAAAGAAAATTTATTAAAAAATATAAACTCTCAAGCAATGTTTAAAATTGCGTATTCGGGTATTAAGGCGTTTTTCATTCGTGAGGCGAGGCGTAAGCCTCAAGGCGTTTGAGTTGTAAGTCTCAAAATCAAAAGATTGCGTAAACATAAAATGATAAATTTTTTATATATTAATGAGTGAATAATATAAAATATAAAAAAGCATAAGATATGAAGTGAAATCCAAATATCCCAATAATAAGACAATATGAAATATAGTTCAACTCAAAATTCTATTTTTCCCAATTCTCTGTATTCTTGTCATAACATATAATTCAAATTTCCAAAAATAAATAGCAATGACATATCACATAAGAACTCATAAGTCATCAGCACTGTCATCATTAAGGGGTTCTCAATTTGAATCATCATTATGATGAACTTCTCTCTCCCCCTCCTCTCCTATAGAGTCCTATGTCGGGCATTTACTTCAAGATTTATGTAAGTTTTAATATGTATATATAGCGTGAGGCGTAAGCCTCATGCCAGTGAGGCGAGGCGGGCCTCATAAAAAAAACTCGAGGCGTAAGCATCAAGACGTTTTTTACTGGAATTGTGCAAAGGCGAGCCTCAATGCGAGCCTCATATTGCGCAATTTTATCTCAAGTTCATCGCTCACATGGGAGCTCACAAAGTTAATGCTTGAGCCCAATGATCTACTAGCAAGCAGACATAATTGATAAGGTTCAAAAAACAAAATAAAATACTTAAATATTTTGATGATGGTTGCATCAATAGAAAATATCACCTGAAGGGGACCTTGCTCTTAATACCCTCTAGTTTTAAAGTTAATTATTTGGTGCTTGAATGCTAATAAAAAAAACCAATATTGGTCAAAGTCTTAAATCATTCAAGTGAATTTAGCGTTTATAACTTCAACCAAAATCCATGTATCCTCCACAATGGTTTGCTAAGGGTGATAAATTTGAGAATAATCTCAACTCACAAATGACTAATATTTTGTCGACCACATCATTATGATTCATTCTCAAATAGTCTCTCGTTAGTAAGGACATGACATGTCGTCTAGCCAGTGAATTTGTAGCCAAATGACACTACATGTAAATAATTATGACTATGGCTCTCTGACTAGGTGGTTTCCTTGTAAAATGATATGAAAAATTTCTTAATTCATTATGCTTCTTACAAAAATTAGTACTACATCTACCACACACTATATATATATATATATATATATATATATATATATATATATATATAATAAAAGAAATAATTACCTAGCTAAATTCTTTTCAAAAAATTAGGAAATAGAATCATAGGAGAATAATTTTTCCTAAAATTTAGGATATAAAATCATAGGAGAAAATTACAATCAATCTCTCATTTTATTCTTAATAATACTTTCCTAAAATAAATTCTCTAATTATGAAACAAAATCATAGGATAAGCTCACAATTGTTCTCTCTTTTTATTCTGAAAATATACTTTTCTAAAATAAATTTCATATTTTTGACTTTCAAATATTCAACACTCCTCAAAAGTTGATATGACTATTACTACAACTTTTGGGGGTTCTTTTAGATCGCAATGATCTTCATGCATCCCACAAGAAGCCTTTTGCGACTAGGTGTGTCATTTTGTGTGTTGTAGAAGAAGTTATATTATGACTTCATGACTTTAATGTGTAGTCAATGTCACCAGATATCTTGATCAAGCTTTCATTGTAGTGTTAGCGTTCCCAAAAATGCAATCCATAAGTTTCTCGAGGTGTCCTTAACTTCAAAGACAACCAACATACCCTTTCTCAAGATTGGATTAAAAATATTGGTTGGAACCTGGGGAATATCTGAGTTGATGTTATGTTAAGTTTCTAACTATTCTTGGGGAAAAAAAGCATCTTTCGATTCTTATTAGATTTTTCTTCATCTTCAAACTTCTTTGTTTTGTATTTATCGTTTATTTGACTAGCTTAGTTGCATCCTTTTAGAATCTGAAATATTTAACTCTGCATTAATGTGACTTCTAGCCCTTCTATTATGCTCCTTTAGCCTGAATGAAAGAAAAGTGGATTTATTGCAGATAGGCTCCTTTGGTGCAATCACAAGGATTGTTAGTATTGTGACCAATCGTGAGGACTTACTCAAGCTTGCAGCTGCTGGACCGTTGGCTGGATTCTTATTGGGTCTTGTATTTCTTCTATTGGGTTTGATCTTGCCTCCTGCTGATGGCATTGGGGTCATTGTTGATCCAGCTGTTTTTCATCAGTCATTTCTTGCTGGAAGTATTGGTGAGTATATATGCTTTCTTAAGTCATCAATCTTAGGTGCATAAGGTTTCTTTACACAATTATTTTTTTTCAACTTTGTACATTCTGCATTTTGCCTCCATTGGGTCTCAAGCCTCAACTTTTACGCATATTTGGTTCATTTACATAAGCAATATTTTTGTGCACCCAATTCATAATTTATTATGTAGTACATAGAAAAATGCTTTCTACTGTTTCTATTATTCTACTAGTATGAGGATGAAGAAACTAAGTGGAGATAAATCATTAATATTGAAAAATCTTTTGTTTGGTGAATCATAGAAATGTTATGTGAACCCATTGATGGGCGAGGGAACGATTGATTCTAATTTGTTGGTTACTTCGTATTTTGTGTGGGAGCGAGGTAGAATAGAGCAGAAGTTGGGGAGGCTTACCTCATTAGTATCTTAATGCCGCTCAATACAGATTATACGTATGACTCAATACTAACCTATTAACAACTTAATAATCCTATTAAACTCATCAACCTATTACAGTTATTTAACTATTAACATACACAAACCATTATAAATCCCTAACAAAACCATAAGAGTGCATCTTCTTCATATTGTATATTTTGGCAATTTTTTTTGGATAAATTCTTTATAAAGATGGCATTTTCCATTTCTTATAAGTATGAAAAACGTTTTTCCATTGGATAACTATTCAAGCTTGTCTGTGTCCTATACTTTATGCTTGCAGCAAAGCTTGTTCTTGGAGATGCTCTGAGAGAGGGAACTCCTTTATCTGTGAACCCACTTGTTCTTTGGTCTTGGGCTGGGCTTCTCATTAATGGTATAAACATGATTCCAACAGGGGAGGTTGATGGTGGTCGTATATCATTTGCTCTCTGGGGAAGAAAGGTACTTCTTTACTTGCCAGTTTTAAACATGTTATCCCATAATTCAACAATTAGTACTCAAACTATCTTCATTAATTTGTTTATTGTTTTTCATATTTCTTAGATTATCTACAACAATTAATTTGTTGAGATAAGTATCACATCTTGGATATAATAATTTCTTTACATATTGAAGAATTTAAATAAGGACTTTACCTTATCTAGGGCTGTCAAATAGCTAGTTCGTCTTTGAGACATAATTAGCTCAAAATTTAGTAATTTTAATAATCTCATACATTAGCGGCTAAACAGGAGCAAATCATGTTTGATCATGTCATGCTCAATGATACATACATATATGTATGTATGCACAACATGTGTATTCTATAATTTACTTATGACTTTCAAGTAGACTTTGGCTTTATTTGGGACGATTTTCTTTCTGCTTCTTAAAGCCGTTTTTTTTTACAAAATTTAAAAATTTTGTACTAGAAAGCTGTTTTAAGAAACATGAAGAAAGCCGTCCCAAACGAAACCTTTGTTTTCGCAAACAGTTTGTGTTTGACTCAATAACTTAATAAATCAAATACAAAAAATTCTAACTATTTTGCTTAACAAGCTAAGCCAAACAATACTTGTGCTTGCTCAAGCTAGGCTTATTATCATCCCTGTCCTAACTTTAGTATTTAACAACTATTGTAGGTTTCTACTCGATTAAGTGGCATCACTCTTGCACTGCTTGGAATATCTTCCCTATTCAGCGATGTGTCTTTTTATTGGGCAGTTTTAGTATTTTTCTTACAAAGAGGTCCAATTGCTCCACTACATGAGGAGATCACCGAACCTGGGGAAAAATACATTGGTATAGGTGTTGCAGTTTTATTACTGGGACTTCTAATATGTTTGCCTTATCCCTTCCCTTTTGTTAATGATGCAACAAATTTTGAATTTTGAATTATTTATATTAAGCATACATACATATCTTCAATTTATTTATCTTTGCTTCTTTTGTAGACTGTTTTTTTAATCATACCATTTGCATATATGTTCATGGGAATTCATTAATATTGATTGCATTTGATCTAGTTCAAGAATGGCTGGTGGAATCCTTGCAGATTTACATGTTTTTTTTTTTTTTTTCTCTTGATGTCCATTTTCTATTTTTTAATTTAGATTGCATTGAATTGCATCAAAGTGAGCTTAAATTATTAATTCAAACGTTAATTTGCAAAAAAAGGCATTCTCACAAATTTCTGCTAATTTAACTTACAACACAATAGCATTTGCTAGAAATTAAAAAAAACTCATTATTTAGGCATGCTAACTTCATTCAGTACTACTCTGAATATTTGATTAATAAAATTTTTGGAATATAAGTTAGAAATAAAATATTTAGAAAGTTCATTATTCACTTCGAAGGACTCTTTTTTTAAAGACGAGCTAATTAAGATAAATTCATACCTATCACATACGCAAATTTTGAATTTAAGACTTTTTAGTTGGTAGTCGAAGCTTCTTTAAACGGCGACTTATGCTGACTAGGATAGTAGTCGTTATGATGACATGGCAAAGAAATGTTTGCATCAATAAGTCGCCTGAATAACGAACGATTTATAAGTCGCCCGTTTAACGGGCGACTTAGTGCAGAATAAAAAAATTCTGGAGCATAAGTCGCCCGTTTAGGGTAAGGCTTTAATTTGTTTTCATAAATAATTTGTTTTAATTTTTTGATATATTTGTAACACAATTGATCGTAAGAGAAAACGCGAAAAACAACCTCTAAAATTAGTTTGAAAGATCAGTTGTAGTGGACCTATTTATAGTTAATGATTATTTGCGGGTTGGATTGAGATTTTGTATAGCCAAAATTAACTTATATAAACTTGGCTAAGTTTTGCATAGTTTGTTTGAACGATAATTAATGTTATAGAAATTAAGTATAAATTTTTTTTTAATAGAAAGTGCATCATATAATATATATGAAAAAAGAGGTAAGTAATTCAATTGATCCAACAAAGTCGAAGCTACTAATTTAAAGGATCCATAACATAAGTATATTGAAGCTAAATAATCCGTAACATAAGCATGAAATACATAAACAGTTGAGCTAGCGTCGCCTACGTGGCCTCTGTGGCAATGCATCAGTGCCTGGAGTGTAATGCTGAGGCGGTCGTCGTGGCCTTTGACGTAGCATGTGTTGTTCCTCCTCATTTTGAGTGACGTACAACTAGATGACATAAGAATCCAATGCTCTCATTAAAAGCTTCAATGCATGTGAAAATATTACATATACGCAAATGATAACTACAAACATAAAAGCTTCAATGCATGTGAAAATATTACATATACGCAAATGAGAACTACAAACATAACGCAAAAGAGAAATACAAACATAAAAATCACTTAAATGCATGTGAAAATACAACAGTTGACACAAATAAAGCCTAGTTCTTGCGACTGAATCTAGTTGGGCAAGTGGCCTTGTTATGTCCAGCTAAGTGACAAGCTCCGCATAACCTGCTGCTCCCTGCTTGTGCCTCGTCCATCGTATTGCGATAACGATTTGTTCGTGGACGACCAGATCTTCTTCGATAATTTGGTGGGAGTAGTGGCATCATTCCAGAGATTGGGTTATGCTCTCCCCATTCATCCTTATTAGGGATATGGTGAAATTCTCCAGAATAACTTAATTTGTAGTTATTTGTCGTGTAGTAGGGAGAAACATATTCGAAATGTGTTTGTCTTAACAATGCTAAACAACAGACCACATGTGAACATGGCGAGTGATACAGCATAGGTTTTTCACAACTGCACTTGCACCTCCTCCCGTCTAATATGTCGACACGGTATGATCTAGAGGACATGTCAACAACTTGAAATTCATTCAAGTTAAGCCGGATTGGCTCAGGCATTCGTCTAGCCTCCTCCTCAACTTTTTTTAGTAATGTCTGACACTACAGGAAAACCTGTTATTACCGGCGGACGTAATCCGCCGGAAACAATGCACAATCCGACGGAACCGTTAGTTTCCGGCGCATGTTCCGGCGCAAATATCTCCGCCGGTTTAGGGTGCGTCGATAATTTGTTTCCGACGTATAAGTTGCGCCGGAAACATTTCCGGCGCCGTTTCCGACGCATTACCGGCGCATTACCCGGTCTGTTTGCCGACGCGAAGAATATGAGAATTCCGGCGCCTAATGCGCCGGCATTTACCTTCGTATAATGCGACGGTAATTACCGGCGGAATATCCGCCGGACTTTCGACGGTAGTGGCCGACGGATCATATTCGCCGGTACGTACGATACACTTCGTTGTATCGTCGTTTCCGACGGATTACCGGCGTATAATCCGCCGGAAACCTGTAGCATTGACAAAAAAAAATTGCCTTCCCAGCCAACAATCCCATTTCCACACCTGCAAACCTATCAATTCTAACACATACAAGTTCCACAACAGGTTCACAACAGTTCCACAACAGTATTAATATTAAAAATCAACTGATAACATCATATTAAAAAGCAAAAAGATATGGACTAATGTTGATCTACATAATCCAAGTTTACCTTCAACTCCCTCTCTAGTCTTATCAACAAGAAGAATATCATCAACAAAAAGCATGCACCAAGGTACATCCTCTAGCAAATGTCTAGTGATAACATCCATGACTTAAGCAAAAAGATATGGACTAATGTTGATCTACATAATCCAAGTTTACCTTCAACTCCCTCTCTAGTCTTATCAACAAGAAGAATATCATCAACAAAAATCATGCACCAAGTATATCCTCTAGCAAATGTCTAGTGATAACATCCATGACTAAAACAAAAAGATATGGACTTAAGACAAATCCTACATGTAATCCAACCGAAAAATGAAAAAAAAAAACAAAAAAATATACCTTCGGTCGGTCGAAGGATGCTCGGCGGCGCTCGACCAGGAGAGAGGGAGATGCTCGGCGAAGTCCGGTGACCGTCGGCGGCGAAGTTCGGTGACCGTCGGCGACGTCAATCCACGGCGAGCGACGAACGGCGACGGACGGCGACGGGCGACGGGCGAAGGAGGCGAGGTGAGAGAGAGTAGCGAAAAGAATGACGGCCCAGAGGGCTCCGATTCGCATTTTAGGGCTTTTAGCGGCGGACTTTCCGGCGGACCGTCCGCCGGTAATGTTACCGTCGGATAATGCGCCGGAACGTTTTCGTTGAGTTTAAATAAGACGGCGCACAATCCGCCGGTAACGTGCGCCGGAACGTTTCCGCCGTAATCTGCGCCGGAAATAATCCAGAGCCCTTTTCACCGGCGTAATTACCGGCGCAATGGACGCCGGTAAATTTCCGGCGTCAGATCCGCCGGAAATAACGCCGTAAACTTTACGTCGCATCACTCCGCCGGAACCTGCGCCGTCAATGCCGGCGCAAAAATATCTGCCGGAAAATTCGACGGTAATCGCGTGTTTTCCCGTAGTGTGAACACGTGGAGCGAAGAAGTTATTGTTTTGTTGCTCCTCCATTGCAATGAATTACAACCTCCTCATAAACATTGAAATAATGTTATAGTATATGGCCGTAATCAAGGCTTGTATCGGCAATCCTCTTGCTCGCTTTAAAACTCCATTGAAAGACTCTGCAACATTAGTTGTCATTACCCCAAATCTAAATCCACCATCATTTATTAAAGACCAACGACTTACATCACGGTCTACGAGCCATTGATGGATGTCCACTTTGATCCTCCTCATGTCTTCCATACATCTATTAAAAAAAGCTTTATCATCTGTATTTCCTGCTGCGTACATTTTTTGACACAAAAAATCAACGTCTCTATTCCCATATGTCGTATTGCTTTCTTGAAATTCTCACGTAGATGTCTTAGGCAGTGTCGATGAGCAACATTAGGAAAGATTTTCCTACAACCTCAACCAAACCAGCATGCCTGTCTGATATGATACAGAGATTATGCCTGTTCGTAACTACAGGGAGTAGCTCATTCACTTGTCTTAAAAACCAAATCCATGATTCGTTACACTCTGATTCAACTACAGCAAATGCAAGTGGATATAGACCATTATTAGCATCCATACCTATCGCAGTTAATCATGTCCCCCTATATTTACCGAGTAGGAATGTGCCATCAAGAGAAAGAACTGGCCGACAATATTTCCACCCAGTAATAGAAGGACCAAATGCCCAGAATAGTCTTTGGAACCTATTTGTCTGCGTGCTTTGAATTCGATATACCGTACCATGCATTACAGAGGCAACATCATCCATGAACAAATTAAGAGTGCGATAAGACTCCTCCCAACTGCCAAAAACTACTTTTATTGCCTTCCTCCGGGCATCCCAAGCCTTCATGTATGACATTTTAATATTGAACTTCGATTCCATACGACCGGTTATCTCCCTTGGCTTCAAGTCCATATGCTTCCTAATTGTGGGTAGAATATAGAAACTTATAAACTGTGAGTTGCATTGACGGTGGCCACTATCAAGAATTGGAGACACACATCTATGCTGGTTCTTTATGGATGAGATTTTCCATATACCGCCTAAGCGTTTACTCTGAGCTGAGTGAAGTCGCCATAAGCAAGAATATACCGGGCAATCATGCTTCGCACAAACAATTGTAAATTTCTTCCTATTCGATGCAATGACAATATATTGCACATTATTTTTAATTGCCCAACCTTGTAACGCAAATTGCATATATGTCTTCCTTGTGAAGCACATCCCTTCTATTAAGTCATTTGGAATCGAGAACTCACCCTCTACTATCACCGCATCGT
Source organism: Dendrobium officinale (assembly GCA_019514585.1). Lineage (NCBI taxonomy): Eukaryota > Viridiplantae > Streptophyta > Magnoliopsida > Asparagales > Orchidaceae > Dendrobium > Dendrobium officinale. The sequence goes on along the minus strand of CM033699.1, from coordinate 16,310,335 downwards.
AATCAGCATCAATGTCAACTTCCTTATCCCATTCTTCTGTTGTCCTATAAGTCTCGGCGTAGTCGTTATTTGCTACCATTGTATCCGTACTGCCGACTGATCTAGAACAATAATCTTGGACAATATTTCTAATCTCCTCATTATCAACTGCATCACCATCATTGATCACTGGTAATAGATCATCACCTTCATCATCAGAGCATTGCTCACTAGATCCACTACTCATAGTCTCATAATCATAATGATATGAAGGGACTGTTTGTGCAGACGCTAAAGGAGGATCCTGCGTCTGTTGGTTCTCAATATCACTACATTAAAATTATTATTAATCATTAATTAATCAATAAGATAAATTCGTACATATCTATTTCTTAAACATGATATAGGAAACTCACTAATGATGGGCTTCTTCTATTGCTTCAAACCTTGAAGTATTAGCCACCTAAACCCTTTCAACTTGGGTTGAAGTTCCATATCTTTCTGAATTTGGAGGCTCAATATTATCTTCACTTACAATTTTTTCTTCGACATCGACATACATGATGATAAATTCTGTTGCAGCCTGACATAATAAAACTTCACAAACTTCGTCATCTTCAACATGTGAAGCGACAAACTCGTTTCCCACAGGCACTCGACAGACTAAGTTCACAGAATACTTTGTAGAATCATATTTAAGTGCTCTAAGTATCCTCAACTTAAGCCGCTCTAAGTTTATATTTCTCGGCACATGTAACAGACGATTCCTACCCCCAAAATAACTTGGTGCAAATTTGTCATCAACTTGTAACTCGCCTTCATACAGAAGCACGAAAGTTGCACCACGTCCACTCATTATTATCCTTGTGCATACAATTAAAAAAAACAATTAATAAATTCTTAATATGTATTTAATTTAATCAATGTAAATAATTTCAATTTTATATCAAAAATGAATAATAATAATAATAATAATACTTAAAAATAATAATAATAATACTTATAATAATAATAATAATATTTTAGGTTTAAATGCTTTTTTCTTAATAATGGAAAATCTCAGATGACGAAATTTCGGAGATAAGCATGATAATTGACTTAACTTATTTTCTATGGTTCATTGTTAAGTACGTAGATGATGGTACAAAATAATTTGGTTAGACAATCTACTACAAATTATTTTTTAAGCTAATTTATATTACTAAACCTTCAATTTAATTAAAAAAAAACTATGTCATGAAGCACAAAAAAATATCATTGTTCAAATCATAAAAAATTCCAAATACCTAAAGAGAGCGTAGCTTAGCAAAAAATTAACCCAAAATCACAGATCTACAAAATTTTTTAACCATTCAAAGGCTTAAAGCATGGATCTATACTTATAACAAACAAAACTTCAAATATACTCCACAAACAAAGAAATTTACAAAAAAAACAACATAACCAGTTCTACAATCATTAATCTTTACTTCTCTAAGCAAAATACACAATAATCAACATATATTTAACTTATTTAACAAAAAAAATGCATAAAACAACCCTACATTACCTAATCCGGCGAAGAGGCGGCGGAGCAGCGATCAGATTTGAAATGGGAATGAGGGAGAGGAAGTAATCGGGAAGGAAAAGGCAGATTTTTTATTTAAGCCTAAGTCGCCCGTTTAACGGGCGACTTAGGCTTACATAAACAGTCAGCCACATCGGCTGCCACGTGGACTTCTGGTCGCACCTAAGTCGCCGTTCAAAGGAGCGACTTTGCCTACATTTAAATTTTTTAATTAACATGCTTAATCTTATAGTTTAATTGTTAATCTTGCTTAGTTCGAAAATTTTTCCAAAAAAATTCAGGCAACGGATCCCCACAAAGCTCTCTTTTCTGGAGCTATTGACCACAGTTCTGACCTTCAGAACACCATGCGTGATGGCTCTTCTTACTAAATATGTTCACTCCTCTTTCCACAAATATCAAGAGCTGTTATTCTGTGCGAACACCGGATGATTCTCTCGTCCTATATTTTGAAATAAAAATTTTTATATTAAAAAATTGCTTTTTAAAAAGCAATAAGAAAGTTATCTTAAATGAAACCTAAATAATTATTTTTTTTTTCTTTTTAAATTATGCTTCAAAAGATTATGATTATGCTTAGCTAGGTGGACCCAAGTTCTCTTTGTTAAGTTATTCATTTTATACCAAGAAAGTCTTGCTTAGGCGTTTGAATTTAATTTCAACACTTCTTAATACAAATAATTTTTTGAAATTTTTGTCGTTCAAATAAATTTTCTTGATACATGTTCAAAAAAAGCTGGTAACTCTATTCATAAATGTATTTTTTTGGGGGGATATTCTTGTTTGTTTATTTATGTATCTTCAAAATTTATATATGACTTTTAAGTTGGATGAACTCATGCTTGTGTTTCTCCTAAAAATTCTCATAGTAAAATTCTATTTTTTTTATTTTTGAATTGTTTTAAATATCCTGATGTGAAAATATATTTTGATTTATCTACCAATCTTAATCACATAAAATTTTGTAAAAGTTGCCACTTGATATGTAAATTGCACATAAGATAATTTGGATTTTTTTTCGAAGTATTTTTTGCCGTAAAAAAGTTTTTGATGACTTTTGGTTGATGATTTCTACACAATATTTCTTTTACGAAAAAAATTAAAATTAAAATTTTAGATACATAATGTTTTTCCAGTGTTTGTGTCTTTATACTATATGCTCTCTTTCATCTTATAATATTTAAAATTTATGACATAATTTTTACCGAGAGTTTTTAGATTGTACCAAGAACTCCTTCAGAAGCTTATACGTTGAAAGAAGTTCAGTCAATTTGCCTACAAGATGTCAGACCAAGGAAGTTATCGAGTCCTATAGAAGGTGATGACACGACATCTACCACCATTAGAGATGTTTTGGTGATTCTTCGAAAAAAAATCCCTTTTTCTAAATAATTTCGTGGCTATAACTCCTAATAGATTCAATCGAGTTCATAGTCATTACGGAGAAGCTCTGATCTTCCTTTGAAAGAGACATTGATTGCCCTATTAGGAAACTAGATTTGGAGACGATGAAGACTTTTACTCCCCATGGAAAGCCTCTGGTCTTCCCTTAAAAGACAAGTTGATTGACCTAATTGGGAGACAAAATTTGGAGGCGATCAGGACTTTTAGTCTATATGATGAAGTTTCAATCTTCTCCTGAAAGAGGCATTGACAGTCATCATTGGGCAACTTAATTTAGAAACGATCAAAACTTTTAGTTCCTACAATGAGGCTCTGATTTTTTGTTTGAAAGACATTGCTTTTCCTTATCAAGCAACCAAATTTGGAGGCAATTATTTGGAGCCTCTACGGTGAAGCTCTAGTCTTCCCTTGAAAGAGGCATTTATTGTCCTCATTGGGCAACATGATTAGAGGTAATCAATACTTTAAATCTTTTTGACAAGGGCCTAGTCTTTCCTTAAAAGAACATTGATTGTCCCTATCATGAAATATGATGTGGGAAGTGATCAAGAATTAGAGTCTCTATAATGAGGCTACAAGTTTTCCTTGAAAGAGGCATTGATTGCCCTCATTGAGTTATCAAATTTCGAGGCAATCAAGGCTTTCAGTCTCTAAGGAGAGATTTCAATCTTCCCTTGGATGAGGCATGATTTTCTTAGTCATGTGACTTGATTTGGTGGTTATCAAGACTTTTAGTCTCTATGGCAAGGATATGACCTTCCCTTAAAAGATACATTGAGTGTCTTCATTGGATGACCAGACCTAGAGGTGATCAAGACCCACTTTTGCACTTCTTCTCAAAAGTTATATTCCAATATCAATGATGCAAACATCAACATTCACCTTAATGCAACTAGAATTATTTAGGGTGTGTTGTAGCCAAGTCAAAAATTACTTTCTTGAAAATCAAGTTTGAGAGAGTAGAGACTACCCATTGGAAGCTAAGACATGGGATTGAAGGTTGAAGTATTTATAATTTTTTTTTGTGATGTTGATATCATGTAATGACTATGTATATAAATTTAAAATAAGACTTCCTATTTATACTAATGTATATTTCTTCATTTATTCATACAAGCTTTGATTGATATTTCTAATCGAGTGGTTGAAAATCAATCTTTTCCATAATAGTAATACAATGATTCTGGAAACTAGCCCTGAGTAGGGGATTGAACTTTCTTGGATGCCTACCTCTCTTAGCATGATGTAATTTTAACCAAGCTCCTTATTTATGTAAAGGAGGCTCATGAATAATTCTTTTTAAAATTTATCTTTTTTGGGTTGGTAGTACGAGGCGCCACTCTAAACCTTAATTCGTGATGGAAGTTGTTGAGAGATATCCACCAAGAATTTTGAAATAATTGAGTTTATTTTTTAGAATATTACTTGATGACATTAATATATGTCGAAGAGGTCAAAAAAATTCACCAATGATACTTGATATATTTGAGATTGTCTTTTTGAGTGTTGCCTGATGATGTGAAACTATGTGAAAAAGATTGAGATAAATCTATCAAGGATGTTTGACATATCCAAGATTATTTGTCAGATAATTGCTTAATGATATTAACTTTTGTAACATAGGTTGTGATAAATCTATCAAAAATATTTGACATTTTTTAGATTGTTTGTCAAAAATATTTTTCTATTATATTAATCTAGTGTAAGAGTTTGAGAGAAATCTACCAATAATAGTTGACCTATTTGAGGTTATTTATGAGAGAATTGCTTGATGTCATTAAGTTTTAATAAAAGTCGATGAAATTCCACCAAGAATGCTTGATCTCTCTGAGGTTATTTGTCAGAGCACTATTCGATAAGTTAACCTTTGCACAAGAGGTGGAGTCGAATTCCCTTGGAATTGATTGTATTTTAATTAAAGGAGTTGAATGACATATGTATCTTAAAGCAAAGGTGAAGATATGACATCTCCAAATTCAACATTTAGTTTTACCCATTTTGACCTAATTGGAAAAATGTAAATATTTAAATATTGTAGTTTTTATATCATTTGCATGTCTTTGGGATTGTTTTAGTGCATGAAAATGATTGTGTGTGATCTATAATGAGTCCTAAATGTTTGGTGTGAATTTTCATAAAATCTAGAGCGCCTCAACGCTAGTTGTCCAAGTGCCTCAGCACTGCTACAGTACCAGACACTAAATATTGACATTGCAATGCTCCGATCTTGAGTTTTGAGATTTTGAAGTAGCGCCTAAGTGCTCGGATTGAGCGCCGTAGCGCTGGGCCTTTTTGAGCACTTTAAATATATTTTAAAAGTACCATTCCATCCATTTGATCAAGCATCTGACAACTACAAAAGAAAGAAAAATAGGGCTTTGGATAGGAAAAAGAGGATTTTTAGGTCACCTTCAATCGAGTAAGTTGAAAAAGTTGTTCGGATTGAGGTAGGTCACATTATGCTGATCTCAGATTTAAAAAATATAAAGTTTTTTTTTATTATTTTCTTACTAAATTTCTATTTTTATTAGCAAAAAACATGAATAACTCTACACTGAAAAAAAAAAAGTCTGTGATTATAACTATTTTTATTATTTTCTAAAAAACAATTAAGGGATATTTTGGAAATGTGTAGTTTTATGAAATAAAAAATAATCTAGAAACTTAAAAATAATATTGTTGTGAAATTAAAGTCTTAGAATAATATTTTACACAATCTCTAATGATTTGATTATGTTCTGAAGCTGTGAAATTTTACTCAATAGGAATTTTTATTGCCTATTGTTGCAAAAAATTATTCAATTCTGGCACATACTTAATTATGCTTTAATTATTCTAATATGATGAAATATGTACTTATATGATTGAATTATGACTACTAGGATAAATAAGGGCCCAAAATTCTTTAAGAATATGTTCGTGTTAGGAAATATTTTGCCATCTATAAGGCATGTTCTTATGGTTATAAGCCATATTCTGATGGCTATAAGCCATGTTTTGGTGCTTATGGATATTTGTTGTGATATAAGCATAATGGGGAGTCATAAGGGTCCAACATCTTTTGAGATTTTATTTGGGATCAGGATATATGATATAAATTGCTTTGCGATATGAGTTGCTCTATGATATGAATTTTAGTTTATTTATCTACTCAGTATTATTATTTAAATAATTTGATAACAATTATGCTCTTATTACTTTTTTTTTAGTACAATGATTTATTAGACAACATTTAATTATTTTAAAATATTCAGAAGAAAAAAAATTATAAAATTTAGATCGGTTTGTGTGGCCTACTGAGGTGTTGTAGCTTACTGTGATTTTGCTTCTGATATTTAGGATGTAGGAAAGAGAAGAAAGTTGTTGATTAGCAATTCAGGATTAGATATGAGTTGATGCGCATTTCTCTATTTTAATTTTTGTATAGTCATGACCAATTTCTTTTCTAGTTATGTAGTTTCTATTTGATAGCATTGTATTGAAGTAAAGATATATATTTTGATAAAATAAAAATAATCTTGTGGATGTGCTATTTACACTATTATGAATATTTTAGTAGCTATGTAGTATGTTATTTATGTAAAATGAATATTAAAAGAAAATCTGAAATATTCTAAAATTAAATTTTAGGAATTGCTTGTCACAACTCAACATAATAAAACTATTCTAGTCGGATTAGATTGTGACTGAATATTGATCTATTTTTAGATTGTTAATGCCCTTTCGAGGTCTAGATTGTGACTTCGCCCAAGTAATAGAAGCTTAGCTCGGGACAATGTCCATAATTAGATACTTCAAAAAATTTATCATATTTACTAAAATTTTCAAGAAAGTTTATTTACTAAAATTTTCAAGAAAGTTTATTGTCATCAAGACTTCTTTAGATGCATACAAAAATACTAGATGGTAGGATTTGTGTTGTAACATTCCAAATTCTTAACTATCGAGATATTATCAATTTTGGTCAAGAAGTTACATCCTAGAATATTCTGCATTAAGAACCCCATGTAGTCTTCAATTCTTCTTCCAGCAATCGTAATGATTTTTTGTCCCCCTCTAGCAGGCCATCCGTAGGTTGTTGTTTCTTAGCCAGACATGCCAATCAACTGATATCCCCTTCTTCCTGGACAAAGAAAGTTGTTCCTCTTTTCTTCTTGATCGCAAGGCTGCTGTCCCCTTCTTCTGATCAAGAAATCAACATCAAGAACAATCTCCAGAACATCTTCAACCTTCATGAATATTTGTCTTAACTAATTCTAACATATTAGCATTCCTTTCTTTGTTTTTGCACCCATTATTATGTCATTTCAGATTAGCCAATAAAAAACTTAAAGTTTGTTCTTCTCTTCCTAGTTTTGTTCATGCATTAATGGTGCCACACCTTGCACTCTATTTCGAGTAATTATTCCGTCAAGTTATCAAATGCATCCGAAAACCAATAACAAAACGCCACGTCACTAAAGTGCTCGGTACCGTGCTCAATACAGCGCGCTCGGTACACTCGGCATTGCTCGGTATTTTCACCGGATGTAATAATTTTTCCTCTATTTCTAGCTCAAAATTTTTGGACTACACACCTGCACCAACGTAGGCAACCTAAGTGCCAGGCTAGGCACCAAGAAATCCCAAATCCTCTATTTATGCCAATTATGTCATATGATGCTTGAACGAATCCAAATTACTCAATTTGCACATCACATATATGAAATTTGCCAAAAATCATACTCACCTATATAACTCACGTTTTTGAATTAGAGAAATAATAAGTATGAAAATTAAAGATGAAAAACAAATCAAAATGCATAGAATACCAACCACCAATATTAAGAGAACATAAGCCTCGAAGAATTCCTGAGCTCTATCTCAAAATCCATGTATTTTGATGGTTGCACAGCTATTCTTCCGTGTGTTTATTCATTTGTCACTTTTTACTACGCAGTAGCTGGAGATAATTACTTTCCTTTTTGTTACTTCTAAACAATTTTGTTGCCTGTATGGCTATTATCCATTCAACTAAGTATGCATAACAGGTCCGTTATGCGAGAAATTATTCTGTGCAGGCTCCATACATAAAGCTACATCATCCGAACGCCAATAAAATTGTTATGAGTGGTTTGCCTGGGTGAAAAATGTCGATGTGGATAGTCCGCTAGGACTACCAACCCTATTTTAATCTATCTTGTCAGCCCAACCGACACCCGCCTACCCAGAGTAAGGTTAAAAGGTGAAATGCCGGAAAGTTTCACATTTCAAGTGCCTATTTGATTTTCAATATCCGGCAATCACAGTTCTCCAAAGTTTCTACAAAAAATTCTCCTTGCAACTTCCAGCATTTCCTTCTATCAGTTCTTGTGCAAATGGAGTCACTTTGCAAAAAAAAAAAAGAAAAAGTTGCTCTACATCCGGATCCCGCACAGAATAATTTCTCCTGTTATGCAGCTAGCCACAGAATAAAATAATAGCAGAAGCTACAAACCAGTTGGAGCTAAAATGTCAAACAATTACAACTAAATTCCACCAAAAACAAAATTTAAACTAATTAAAAAATATGCATGCAAACTTTTTCAACACATGCAAAATTATGTACAGCAGTAATAAAACAAAAAGAAGTTGATCTGTATTACAGATCAACCACAATAAAATCGCATCGAATAATTGAATAATAGATTAAACATCAAAACTGGGTAGATCAAGGAACCAAGGCGGGGAAGAAAACTTGCCCCTCTTTTGCATCGCTGATGTAAGATGGCATCAGAAAGGCCTTAATTTACCATTATATAAGCAATGAAGCAATCTTCACGTGCCCTGTCAGTGCCTTCTGCTGCGGCCATTTTGCCTTTTTCTACCATAGAATTCTGCTTTGCCCGGCTTCAACCCAAGTGGTTTAATGCCCCTTCTTTTCCCCTCAGGAGGGTTCTCAACCTTCTTTTGCTGTTTTGTATCGGTAGACAAAAAGGAAATCTCTCGCGAGCCACCGAGACCAAGCTTCACATTACTTGGAGCAGCAGATCTCTTCTCGAGTGCCGCAACCCTCTCGCCCAGAGGAAGGGCGTCATCCTTTGCAAGGGAAACTGCGCTCCAAAATGCTTCAGCGTGGCGCTCATCCTTCACTTCGTATAACCTTTATGGAAATATTAGAAGAAGAAATGCAGATAAATATAACCTTCGTATAACCTTTGAAAGAAAAATAAATGTAGCGGATGTTGAAAATCTAACGTACTTAACATCCATCAAGTAAAAGTACACAGCTCAAACAAATCGATTGCTTATGATTCCGTAGTTCAGTTTAATTGCGTTCGTTCCACTACACCACTTCTTGATCAGTGTTATGCATGCAGAACTAATATATATGAAAGGAATTGGTGAGAAATTATTTTTTTTTTATTCCAATATTTGCACAATATTTATACAATCATAGGGCAGCTTCTATTAAAAAAACATATAAAATCAAGGAATAATAATTATAAAATAATTACAATAATCAATGAATTACTAGGTAGACAATAATAATTAGTGAATAATTATAATAATCCACGAATAGATGAGATGGCACTAATAATCTCAAGCAAGGGACATGAAATGAATAAGGTGGAGGACTATTTGCCTCACTGAAATATTTAGGGAAGTGGAATTGATGGAGATTGTTTTTTTTTTTTTTGCATTCTCCCCCAAAAAATGAATGAGTGGATATTCATTCCAAGTTGGCATATCAAATTTTAATTATTACTCATGACAATCCTCTGATGAGAATGCCTCCGATTGCCTATCTATAACGATAAACCGAGTACATATTATACCATCTAGCTTCTCTTTTATAAAATGTATACCCACTTCATTATATTTTGTTCGATCACTTTGCACAGAATTATATGCAATATTGATGGCTAACTTATTCTCACAATAAAGCCAAATGGGATCTTTACATTTAACCTTCAAATCTTATAGGATAATTTTCAATCATAATAATTAGTTGATTACTAGTGCCATGGATATAAATTTGGCTTGTGTGCTAGATCATGATGCGGAATTTTGTTTTCCAAATTTCCAAGTCATGAGTGTTGCCTCTAAAGAATGTGCAATATCCTAAAATTGACCTCATATTAACCATAGATCATTTATAATCGACATATATGCAGGCTTTAAGTGTCAGATCATTCACCCTTTTGAATGAATTCTTTTATCTGTAGTTTCTCTCGAATAATGCAAAATTCGATGTCCAACCCAAAGGTGTGATTCTTTATGATTATGCATAAATAGACTTGCCATGCCAACAACATAGGTAATATCGTATATAGTATGTAATGGGTAGATAAACTTTCTCTACATCTTTGATAGAAGATTTTTTTCTATAATTGCCTTCTAGAGCATCTACAAGTTTACGATTGTATATAAGAGGCTCTCGACATCCATGCACCCAACTAGTTTCATTCAACATATTTGTTTTGTACTTCTATTGTGATATAAAGATTCTATGTCAAGAGCGTGCAATCTCAATACAAAGGAATTAATTTAGCTTGCCTTATTCTTTGACTTCAAATTCTTCGAACAACTTCTTTAAAGTCTAACTTCCAAGTCACTCCATGTTATGACGATGTTATTTGCATTAACTAGAGCACAGAAACTCCCCATAAAGTCATGTTTCACAAATAATGTATAATCATCTAAACTTTGTTTGTATCTCAAGATGAACTTATTAGAAAAAGAAAGAAAATGATTACTATTGAATGAAGATAAACTTAATAGAGATTGTTTAAAAGAGGAAAGGAAGACAAAATCTAGAAGAACAAATTCCTAGCGATGTGAGATACCCAACCAAGATTATAAGAATTAGTAAATATTTTATTATTGCACTTCATCTTGATTATGCTTATGGCCACAATTATTTTAATTACTTTGTATGAACATGGTCGAACATATATAAAATTATTTATGTAGAAAGTAATCTTTATTAATGTTAATGATTTCGTAAGTATAAAAGGGTAAATATTCATAAATAAATGAATGAGAAAAAGGGCACCTAAAAAACAACTAAAGGGCGCCTAAAGAGCGGCTAAAGGGCGGCTAAAGGGTAACAAAGGGCACCTAAAAGGCAGCTAAAGGGCACCTAAAGGACAGTTAAAGGGCACCTAAAGGGAAGCTAAAGGGTAACTGAAGAGAAATTGCATCAAAAACATCGCTTCTAAACAATTATATATATATATATATATATATATATATATATATATATATATATATATATATATATATATATATATATATATATATATATATATAATTGCTCTTGGATCAAAATTTTCTATTTTAAGGATGTGTATGGACAAAAACATCGCTTCTAAACATCTCAGGAACAATTTTACTTGAGAAATTGAAGCGAGGGAAGAATTTAACTATAACTTGTGGGAAATTTAAATCCAAAGAACATTATAATTAATCGGATGGCTTGTACACAACCATTTTTGGAGCGCAAGCATGCGCAACATAGCATTGACAAGTGGAACGCATAGTAAATGGTTGATGACTCGTTTTGACACCTTTATGGTTCTTAGCGAAAAAAAGTCTATTCATGTATGGATTAGGGTGAAAGAGTCTTCACCTAACTTTCAAATGTCAATCATTTTTCTTACAATGTCAAGATAGCTATGAGCAAGGCGCATACACACGAACCCGCTTTTTGTCAGATCCAAAACCCTAAACACTAGGTTATTATTAGCCAATCCAACCCAACCATAAGAGCCTGCCCTTTTGATTCAATAGGAACATCATATCGGAATGGTAAGTACACATTCTTGGACCACAAACCAAACTTATCCTAATTCAAACAAAGCCTCAAGAGGTATGAGAGTAGTGACATCAAGTGTAATGCTATGCTGTCAACGACCTAGTGTTAAGACAACCCAAAACCCTAAACACACCAACCCACTTTTTTGTCAGATCCCAAACTCTAAACACTAGGTTGTGAATGCACTGCAAATCAAATCGAACATAATTCAAACAAAGCCTCGAGAAATATAAGAGTAATGACATCAAGTGTAATAGTAGGCTGATCAACAACTTCGTGTTAAAACAATACTAAACCCTAAACAAATGAACCCCTTTTTTGTCAGATCCTAAACCCTAAACACTAGGTTATTTATTAGCCAGCCCAACCTATAAAAACCTACCCTTTTCGATTCAATAGGAACATATATAGATTTTAAACATGCATTCCTGAACCGTAACCCAACTGAACTTAACTTAGACAAAGCCTCGGGAGATATGAGTAGTGACATCAAGTGTAACACTAGGCTGATCAACGGCTTAGCATTAGAAAGAAAAGATTAAATAATTGATAGTTTGCAGCTTCCTTGGTCATTGAATTCTATAAAATCAATTCTTTCTTTATCAACTCCAATCATCTTCCTCAAGCACTGTTGTTAGGAAACAATTTATTCGCTTAGATCCAACTAAAATTCAAAATAAGTGGGAAGATTCAATTAGAAATACTGAAGAACATTCTAAACATAACAATACACACAACTGAGTATATCTTTGAAGAGGGAAAGTTCCTAACACAAGCCATGATCCACAACATCAGTCAACTGATTGTCCCAACAATAGTTTCAACCTAGCCGTAAGTAAAACCTAAAGTTTTAACCATGCAGTAGGAATAGCTTTTAATAATATTTAATTAATCCTTTTTGTATTTACTTCGTTTGTTTTTAATTAGTAGGTCTAAATCAATTTAGCCATAAGCCCAAATCGAATCGGCCATTAGGAAAATTTAGACTTTAAATAGAGCCCTGTTGTAATGATTTGGGTAATAAATACAAAATCTATTTTCTTCAATCCCTCATTCTCTCTTCTAGGAGTCTATGCCTACTCAAAAGGTGTCCCCTAAGCTTTTTATGCGCCAAGGAGCATATCAACTAGTGCTCTTGTGATTCAAAATAAAGAATTTAAATTTCACCAATGCTTTAGGCACAATGCAATCGAATCAACCAGTGCTCTTTTCATCTTGAAGGCCCTGTAACAACTTGGTATAAATGGCAATGAATGAAAGGCCAAAACCCTTGGTCCAAATTCATACTTTCTTAACAAAAATGTTCTGATATTTCTTCATACAAAGACCTCCACAGCAAACCTTCCAAATTAACCCAACAAACTTCATTCTTAAATACCAAACTGCTTTAAGAAAATCTTTCTTTTAAAATTTTCAACTTATCTGAATTAACTCTCATTGGTTATTAAAGTTTTGATCTTAAACAAGAATTGGTTAGGGAACTTTTATTAATAAACCAACTAATCTCTTAAATACAATGAAATTGGCTCATCATCACAAATCTAAATTTCAACCAATGGTGGAAACCACTTCCTACCCATTCCCCCAACAAGCATCCCGTACCACCCAAACCACCTTCACTCACCCAACTTCCCACATCCTACTGCTGGTCCTCCCCAACAAAGCTCACACAATTCAATACAGGTGCTTTCCATTTGACATGCTATATTAACCCGCAAAATATTCGTATTTTAATCGTTAGTAGAAGCACTCAAAAATTTATTCAAGATAGCCTTCTTCAACACCATTTCAAACCACAACCGATTAAACAACTTAAGGTATCTATTGGCATTGGCAATTTATTATTAAGCAATTTTTAAATCTCTCAAGTCGCAATTACCATACAAGGGTATCAAGTGCTCTTAGATTTATTTGTTCTATCTATTCACGGCACTAATATCACTCTTAGAATGCAATTGTTACAATCCTTAGGCTCCATTTCACACAATTATCACAATCTTATCCTTAAGCTCCGTTTCACAAAATTATCACAATCTTATCATGAAATTTTCTAATAATGACTGCCACATTACCTTCACTAAAGAACTACAATTTCTTTAGAATCCTATCTCTGTTAATGAGTTCCAAGCTTTGATTTTCCATCCTTCTGTTCAAATTTTCACAATTCAAGATTAGTCCTTAGACACAAAAAATGATATCTTAGTAATTATTTTCTTATAATTCTCACAATGGATTTGGGTTACTGATTTTAATTCCATAAAAAGCTAAAGATCAAAGGAACATGAGTGATTAATGGAAAGGAAAAATGTGGTAGTAATAGATTGCAAAAAGAAAGAAAGATAAAGATAAAGCTGCAGCAATGAAGGCTACAAATAGAGGACAAGATGGAACAAAAAACAAAGATCCTGCAACAAAGAAGGCTTACAAGTTCTAGGCAATGCAACGATAAAGGTTATGACTGATAGAAATGCTGAAAAAGTTTAACGATTTGATTTCCATGATAAGAATTAAACAGAATTTATTATTTTTCACATTCCAATATTTGTTTATGTACACAATCATAGGATAGCTCTAATAAAAAAAATTAAAAAAAAAAAAGGATAGCTCTAATAGGAAACATACAAAATATGTGAATAACTTGTGGAATAATATAATAGTTCATGAATTAATGAGGAAGCACTCCACCCATCGCCGAAGTTGTATGAGGTGAATAAAGTGGACGATTGCTACGCTCAGTGGAACATTGTTGCAGGTGCAATTGATGGAGATTAAATTTTCCACAATACTTGCATAATTTTTTTACTGTGATATGGCGTCATCAATTGGAAACAGATGAAGACCCCTAAATAACTAGGTTAAATCCCTTTTTTCCTACCTACCAGGCTATTATTGTTTATCACAGCAAATTCTACTAAGAATAGGAAGAAACATACAAGATCATTGATAGCAGTATTACCTCACACGCTTTGGATTCTTCTTATGCTTTTTATCCTCATCAGACTCCTCTTCTAATGATTGAGAAGCTACTGAAGCATCAGAGCTATTGGTACCTTCTTCCTCATCCTCCATTACTGGGTCAAAATATTCTTCAATCAGAGAGGAATTCTTCTTGGTAGATTGAGGATGAAGTGAAAGATATTCACGTGATAGCTCATCAACTTCAAAGTCCTGCAAAATACGCAGAAATTTATCAGAAAAAAAAAAAGAGTGATAAAAAAATTCAACAGAACGATATACCAGATAAAATCATTGGGATGTGGAAAGATCATGAGTGAAATCCATATTCTCAGATACAATCATTTTGATGTCGTACGATAACCAAACAAAACTATCTAAACATGGAATTTATAGCAATAAAGTAACTAGTTAAAAACAGTAATACAAATTGTGTTTAAATGGCACAAGAAGAAAACTTCGTTGCAGATAAAAGTAAAACCTCTACTTCTCAAATGAATTTAGAATTATAAATCCAAAATTTAGATTGATATCAACTCCCAGTAAGACAGCTAAAAAAATATTATTTGGATTTCGTGAACAAAGCAATAAAAATTTATTATTTGAATTTTGAATACATGGTACTGCAGAATGTATTGTATCAATCAAACTTAATGAGAACAAGAGAAAATGTTGGAAAAAGTAAAAAATTAAAAAGAAAAACTGCTATTTGAACAATATTACAGACTTTCACAAAGCATAATTCAGTTTTGGTAGGGTGAGGAATATATCACTAAGGAACCAGAAGTAAAAAGGGTTCTCACAAGGAACAAAAACATTTTCCACATATACCTTATTCTCAAACATTGCAGTAAAACGTTCATCTCTCAAAATATCACTCGTCAAGCCTCTATTTTTCTTTGACAATTTCTTTTTTGCATTATGGTCATCTGCAACCATCACCTCACCTTCCGCTTCTTGATTTTCAAGAAGCCTAGCAGCAAGCAAACGGTTTACTTTGGGCAACTTCCTTTTAATCTGCAAAATTGAATTTATAAGCAAGATCCAATGCATGTGCAGCATATTAGCATAAAAAAAAAATTTCAAGTTACCGTAATGCGAGAAGCGCGCTCAGCCTCAATCTTTTCCTGTTTCTTCTTCTCTATATAAGTTTCATAAGCAAATGGATCTACAATAGCTTGTGCCTATAAAATAAAAAAGATTGAATTGCTATCATAAATTCATAATATCATTGCAGATTTATAAAAATTTCTTTAGAAACCCGAAGAAATTTATAGAGGCTTCCAAAATCCATTTAAGTTATTAAAATGTTCATAAAATATAACATAAAACAGGTATAATATTGCACTATAACTTTGTATTTAAAAATAATAATGTCCATTACAAGGATAAATACAATTACTAAGAACAGTATTTATAAAAATGGAGCAAAGTAACATTTAATGAAAAAAAATATTGTAAGAGAAATAATAACTCAAAAACAATAAAAAACAAACATGGTAATAATCATGAAAGTGAAACGATATAATTCTGACAAATGTACACAAGAAATGCAGACAAAAAAAGGAACCCAGACCAACTAAAAGTTATAGCACATCAACTGCCTAAGCCTCTTATGGAGCAGAAGAAAGGTTTGAATGCTCAGGAACCTAGTCCTCTAGGGGCCAATTTGTTTCCATGCAAGTATTTTAAAGTGGATGGAGCTTACCTCCAAAAGTGAGCTTCAAAAAGTAAAGCTTGTTTGTTTTGCATGCACTCACTTCTTGGAAACTCAATTTCAATGTTCTTGTGGATTGCAATAAATATCATATTTATCCACTATCTTTGTATTATCTTATTGTGATTACGAATATAAGTAATATCGCGCTGAAGCTCCTTTTAACTTTATGTTATTATATAAGTAGTTTATGCAAAATAGTAAGAAAGCAAGGTGACTTTCAAGAGTTCACAAGTGAAACTCATTGCTCACCTTTCTGTAGGCGAGTTTCAAGCATAAGAACTCACTTTAATTCAATTCCGGAGAAACAAATACTGAAATTGAGTTTCACTCACTTGCAAACACATATGTTGAAACAAACTAATCCTAGGTGACACAGAATAAAACTAGAAATATCAGGATCACAAGTACAATTAAAATAAAAGCAATCAAACAAAAGCAAACACTTACAACACAGTAAATTAAATATATTACAAGTCCGAGAAAGTACAAATACAATAAATTCATCCACTATCTATAAAAGCAACAATGCCCAACCACCAAATACTACATCAAATAGAACAAGCAATTCTAACAAGAATTCCTAGCAATAGGAAAGCCTAAATAGAGTGCATTAAAGTGGGTGGCCCAAGAGAGCAATTAATTCCTTCAGTAATTAATTTCACTAATTCCATAATACCGGACCACCTAAAAGTTATAGCACCACCATAATACCTAAGTAGCTCAGGATGGCTAATAAAATTACAAAATTAAACATATAGTGACGCAAATCTGAGTTCTGATTTTACTTCAGTTAATGCTGAGTTAGTAACTATTTTGATTTTTACTTTTTTTTTTTATAAGAATGCCTATGATGATCCCTGTAGAGACTAGCTGCATTTACTTGGTGTGGTTCTCAATTTTTTTCCTCTATTTGGTATTGGTCACTGGTTCTCTGATGGTCGTGGCTTTGTTCATTGTCATTGTGAGCATTAGGCCGCTGCTGTAATTTATTATTTAAACCTTTTCAATGGGCTGCTTGATTGTCATTTGGTTTCTTGGGCTGTGATGGGCCTGACTTGGTTTCAAGTTGTCTTTTATACGTATCATTTCTTTAGACCCGTGAGTTAATCAATTCCAGAAAAGTACGTGCTTCCCTAGAGGTCACTGTTTACTTAGACATGGCGGGTTCCATTGCACAGCTTGCGCAAGTTCTACACATCCTTTAATCATATCTTCAGTTCTGGAATATATTCAACATCGTCATTGCCAAACTTATTTTGATATTTTTGTAAGTTGAGTAAATTTGTGATAATAAATAAAGCGGGATTGGAGACATGTAAAATGTGTTATTTATAAGTACTTTACTTTCCTCTTAACCTGATGGTTAGATTGGATGTGATTCTTTAGTTTGTTGCAGTTGGAGGCTACAAATTTTTAGAGTTAAATTATCTTCTTGCAAACACAAAGTCTACACTCCTTGTTCTATTTTCAAATATCTAATTAGTGATTGGGTAGTCGGAATGATTGAATATTTCAAATTTGATAAAATATGATTGTTCTTTCAAATATGGTGTGATTTTCGATCGAATGTTTGACTCTTTTATGATCCATATTTCTATGTGAGACTTTATTTGCATTATCATGTCCACTAAATGTAGGACATCTCATTTGGTGCAATTAAAAAAATTAATAATGATGCGATTTAAATAAGACCGGGTAAGTTGATTGTGAGGTTCAAAATTAAATTTTCACATTTGAAGATGGTATGATCTTCTCAAAGTGGATCAATAATTTAAGACTTCATTAAACATTCACATCTATTTGATCATAAGAAAATTAAAATTGTTGAAACAAAATTAATAAATTAGTAATACGTGGTAAATTATTCTAACAAAGTGTTGAAAGTAAAACAGAACTAGCATGGGCTACAATATAAGGACCAATTGCATAATAAATCTAGGAGTTGTAAATAAAATAATTCTAGTGTCTTTAAATATTATAAAAGTTTTAAACATCTTGCAGCTAAATATAATTTACTCTAGATTAATTTGTTACCAATACTTGTTTAATTTAATATATTAAGCGAAGGTTCATTAATGAAATATTATTATATTTTATCAAGATCTTTAAATGTTGATGTATGTTATAATCATTTTATTATGTACCACACTTATAACAAATAAATTTAAAGAGACAATCAATCAAATCTCCTCAACATAGCACCATATACACAATAAAAAAAGAGAAGAGTATTGTTGAAGTTTATTATATTGGAGAGACTGTAATTCATCTTTAGAAGATATACTAGTTGCACAATATAATTTACAGTTTCAATCTGAAGTTATATGTACTACAACAACAACAACATCAAGCTTTTATCCCACTACATGGGGTCGGCTACACGAATCTTTTTTCTCCATTGTGTTCTATTAAAGGTCAAATTCTCGTTTAAATCTAATAAAGAAAGGTCATTCCTGATATTTTCTAACCAGGTCTTTTTAGGCCTGCCTCTACCTTTCTTAACATAAGTCAAATCTAATACCTCTACTCTCCTAACCGGGTCATTGGAAGACCGCTGTTTTATGTGACCAAACCATCTAAGACTACTCTCTCTAATCTTATCCTCTACTGGAGCTACTCCAACCTTTTCATGTATATGCTCATTTCGTATCCTATCTCTAAGGGTAAAGCCACTTAACTGATATTATGCTTCTCTTTTAATGGCCAACATTCAGCACCATAAAACATTGCAGGCCTCACTACCATCTTATAGAATTTTCCCTTAAGTTTGAGGGGTACTTTTCTATCATACAACAAGCCCGATGCATTCCTCCACTTCAACCATCCAACTTGAATTCTGCTGATAATATCTCCATCTATTTCACCATCACTCTGAACAATAGATCCAAGATATCTAAAACGTGTACTCTTATTAATGACTTGATCACCCAAAGTCACAATCCCCTCACTAGGTCTATTACTACTAAAATTACACTTAATATATTCCATTTTAGATTTACTCAAGCGAAAACCTTTTGTCTCTAATGTTGACCTCCATAATTCAAGTTTACTTTCAACTCCCTCTCTAGTCTTATCAACAAGAAGAATATCATCAGCAAAAAGCATACACCAAGGTACATCCTCTTGCAAATGTCTAGTGAGAACATTCATGACTAAAGCAAAAATATATGGGCTTAAGGCTGATCCTTGATGCAACCCAACCGAAATAGGGAAATACCTGGTCAAACCACCTTGTGTTTGAACACAAGTAATCGCTCCTGCATACATATCTTTAATGATTTGAATATAAGCATTATTAAATCCTTTCTTTTCAAGAACTCTCCATAGCACTTCTCTTGGAACTTTATCATATGTTTTTTCTAAATCAATAAATATCATATGTAGATCCTCCTTATTTTCTCTATATTTCTCCATCAAACCTCTTAATAAATGTATGGCTTCCATAGTAGACCTACCCGGCATGAATCCAAATAGATTTTGAGAAGCATTAGTATAACGCCGCAACTTATGCTCCATAACTCGCTCCCATAGTTTTAAAGTATGACACATTAACTTAATTCCTCTATAATTCACACATTCTTGTGCATCACCTTTATTATTAAAAATAAGAATTAACACACTCATTCTCCATTCATCTGGCATCTTTTTAGTCTTCAAAAAATAGTATTAAAAAGTTTAGTAAGCCAAGAAATACCTTCATCTCCTAAGCACTTCCACACCTCTATTGGAATATCATTAGGTCCAACAGCTTTTTCACCCTTCATTTTTTTAAAGCCTCTCTAACTTCGATTTTACTAATACGCCGATAAAAACAGAAATCTTTATTTTCATTTAGGGTGCTAATGTCATTATAGTCAATCTTATTTCACAATTTTCATTAAAAAGCTTAACAAAATATCTCATCCACCTTTGTTGAATATCATCTTCTAAGAAAAGAATTTTTTGATCTTCATCCTTAATACACTTCACTTGAACTAAATTCTTAGTACTCATATCTCTTTGTTTGGCTAACTTATACATATATCTATCTCCCTTCTTAATATCTAATATATTATATAAATCACTAAAAGCTAAGGTCTTTGTATCGTGATGGTTTTATATTTAAATATGCACCTACATTAAATCATATTCATAAACTTGAACAAGATTAAGAATTACATTTTTAAGAAAAAAAATTTACCATGCCATAACATTAACGTAAACTTTCAATAGAAATTGAGCAGCTAGGTTTGAAAAAGAGCAAATCACATTTATTGTAGCAGATGAATCAAATAAGCAATTTGAAAATAAAACTTGAATAATTATCAAATAATATTATTCATATGATGGATAATTAGATTGATATTGATTTTGTTTATAGATCTTGGTTTATTAGCATAAAAATCCATAGAAAGAGCACCAAGGCAAGAAATGTGCCACAATATTTAAAAGAGGTTTGTTAATACTTAATAGCGAATGCCTTCAAAGAAACCTGAAATTTCAAACCAAATCCATAATATACTAAATGTGCATAATTCATCAAAACACATATTTAAGCCTTTCGAGTTAATCTTTTTTAGAAATAGATGGTTTGTTTGTTATTAGTTTCCTTATCTATTTATTTTCAAGGGATTAGTTATAGGCCATTAGTAGTCTCCCGTATGAAACATATTAATCTCTTAGAATATTTATTATTTGTTTAATTCTATTGCATAATTTTCATGATTTGTATAAGGTATTCAAAGAGTATGGATCGATAATTATGATATTATAAGCTTTATACTCACACGAATAAAAATAATATGGAGTTCCTACTTGGTGATAAAATAAAAATGATATAAATTCAAAAAGACTTTTTAGAAGAAATTAAAGAGAGAAAAAAGGTCATATAAAATCTTGCAGCATAATGGAACTAACTCCTAAAAAAAAATTCAAATAAGTTTTGGCATTAATCGAACTTTCAATATATCTAATTTGACCATATTTCATGATCCTACTATCAATTTCATGTTTCTTCACTCTTGTCTCCTCATAAATCAGCATCCATCACATTGTCAGATAATCATAGACAACTTGTTACTGAACCTATTTTGAATGAAGAAATTATGTCCACTATGAATGGTGAATTCTAGAAATATCTAGCGCATTGGTGTGGTAAACTTTTTTGATGAATCATGAATTATTCTACAATAAGCAATAAATTTATGCTTAAATTTGTTTGATGAATACCAAATGGTAAATTTGCAGTCAAATTTGTTCAAGCAAAAAAATTGTAACTAGGCAATAACTGAGTTTCTACTGCTATGTTCAATACTACAGTGTCTTTCCTCTATTGCAGTTCTTCTATTTGAGCGTGACTTTTCTGATGAATCATGAATTATTCTACAATAAGCAATAAATTATGCTTAAATTTGTTTGATGAATACCAAATAATAAATTCGCAGTCAAATTTTTTCAAGCTAAACAAATTGTAACAAGACAATAACTGAGTTTATATTGCTATGTTCAAGACTACAGTGTCTTTCATCTATTGCAGTTCTTCTATTTGAATGTGACGTTTCTGGCCTTCTAATATGGTCTGACTTCATTTATTTCTTTTCCTGATTGCTTTAGTGCATATCCTACATGTGATTTCCAGCACCTACGCTATGTGAGAGATTCCTAGACCCTATCCTACAAGTTTAACTTGGTTCTTCCGGTTATTCAGATCATATGGCTTTTGCGTGTACTTTCTTTCATTAGTTTTTGTTATGTGATCTTATCCACTTCAAGAATTGGCAAACTTAGGAATAAGATACAAGTTGATTCAATAAATATATTATCCTAATTTGAGATCTTGAGATACAAGTTGGATGTGATTTCTTTGAGTGTGATATAAGTAAAACAATCTAATTATGAGGAAATTCGTCTCCTTGTATTGAAAACTATATGGACTTAAATTCATTGCAACATCATAGTTGAAATAATAGCCTGCTCCTAAACCTTCTTGCATTAGTATGAGACTCATTGACTGACAAATTGAAGCAATGCACACAAGAACAGAGGAAAAAACAAAACAACTGCTACTATTAAATGTCTTAATTGACGTCCCGAAGGAACCACAAAAAATTCCGTAGAGCAATACCATGTGAGGGAACTGCACTATAGACATAGAATGCAAGGCAAGAAAAAGAACTGGAGCACCAATATTTTAAATAGTCATTGGAAGCATCCCTTGTGGAATTTTTCTGTTGAAAACTCTTTTTTTAAATGGCATCGACCAATTTATCAATTTAGAAGAGAAAAACAGGCTGGTCCAATGACCTTGACATGATACAACAACTACAACAACAACATCAAACCTTTGTCCCACTACGTGTGGTCGGCTACATGAATCTTTTTTCTCCAGTATCATGTTAAAAGTCAAAAAAATTCTCGTTTAAATCTAATAAAGAAATATCATTTATAATATTTTCTAACAAGTCTTTTTAGGTCTACCTCTACCTTTCTTAGCATAAGTCAAATCTAATACCTCAACTTTCCTAATCGGGTCATCGGAAGGCCTCCGTTTTATGTGACCAAACCATCTAAGGGAATTCTCTCTAATCTTATCTTCCACTGGAGCTACTTCAACATTTTCACATATATGCTCATTTCGCATCCTATCTCTAATGGTAAAGTCACTCATCCACATGAGCATCCTCATCTCCGCAACACTTAACTTCGAATTATACTTCTCTTTTAATGGCCAACATTCGGCACCATAAAGCATTGCAGGTCTCACCACCATCTTATAAAATTTTTCCGTAAGTTTGAGGGAGAATTTTCTATCACACAACAAGCCCGATGCATTCCTTCACTTCAACCATCCAACTTGAATTCTGTTGATAATATTCACATCTATTTCACCATCACTCTAAACAATAGAACCAAGATACCTAAAATGTGTACTCTTATTAATGACTTGAACGCCCAAAGTCACAATCCCCTCACTAGGTCTATTGCTACTAAAATTACACTTATTATATTCAGTTTCAAATCTACTCAAGAGAAAACCTTTTTAAGGTTGACCTCCATAATTCAAATTTACCTTCAACTCCCTCTCTAGTCTTATCAACAAGAAGAATATCATCAGCAAAAAGCAAACACTAAGGTACATCATCTTGCAAATTTCTAGTGAGAACGTCCATGACTAAAGCAAAAAAGATATGGGCTTAAGGCTGATCCTTGATGTAATCCAACCAAAATAGGAAAATACTTGGTTAAACCACCTTGTGTTCGAACACAAGTAATAGCTTCCATAGTAGACCTACGCTCAATATTTCTCCATCAAACCTCTCAATAAATGTATGGATTCCATAGTAGATGATGTAGACAAAGGGGGGGGGGGGGGGCGTCAACACAAGTTGAGTTTTTCTTTTAATTTCTTGCCTTGTGTCTTTTCATCTTCCCCCTCTCCTTACTCTTCATTATCTTGTCCTTTCATCTCGACCATATCCTTTGGGCTGTTTTGTTTCGGTTTGGGCTTTGGTGGTTGAGATCTAAGTAGTGCAAGCTCATTAATATCTTGTGAAGTTGAGCTCATTATAAGCTGAAGTTTTAGTACTACTTTATGGCAGATTTTGGTGAGTGGAACTTGCCTTTTCCTATTCTTTTTTCTCTTCCTTTTATGGCTGTTTGGAGAGCTGTGTCTTGTGGCATTGGGAGAGGAATAGGCTGGAATTTATGCAGCCGTAGCTGCTTGGGGTGCCTGTTCGTTTTCTGGATTCCTTGGGCCTGCTGTTCCTTTATTGTTTCGGTGCTTTTCCCGTGAATCCTGGCTGTTCCGTGGCCTTTAATTGCGTTGGTGCTGTTGGTTTCCCTGTGCTGGAAACAGTGACTTTCTGCCTGCTGTTTAGGATTCTTGTGCAGGAAATTGATGGCTTTTTATCACTCCATTTATGGGAAATCTTGGGCTGTTTTTGGACAGAATTTGGACAGTTTATGGGGACTGATTTGGTTGCTGTTTGGGAAGGAATTCCAAGAGTTTTTTACTGTTTTCTGTGCAGTTTTCTACTGCAGTTTTTTGGTGTCTTTTAGCCTTCTTCTAGGTGTCTTTTAACCTTCCATATTCCCTAATATTTGGGCTGTTTGGTTCCCCTCCTATGCCTATATATAGTAGATGTTATATGAAGTTAAAAGAGAGTGATGCTTATGATTTTTTGAGACAAAACCTGAGAGGTTTTTTTGGAAAAAGCTTGAGAGCTTTGTTCCACTTCTTCTTCCTCCTCTATGGAAATCTTGCGAGCTCTTTCCAACCTTCGTCTTGGCTTCTAATCTCTTTCGTCTCTCCGCAAGTGACCACCCCACCTGTATCCCTCTTCTCTAAGTGAAGCAACTTTAGGGTGTCTTGTAAGAGTCATTTGTAAGAGTCGTTTGTAAGTGTCCAAGTTGTAATAGTTTTTTATAATATTAAAGTTGTGTTTTGTTTTGTTTAATTTGTCTAATTATTATAAGTTTTGTAATGTTCTATTTCCTAGTAAGGTCCTGTTTTTTGTGATCAAAAATTTGGGTCCCTCTCCCAAATTTTTGATTGCATCAGTAGACCTACCTGACATGAATCCAAATTGATTTTGAGAAACATTAATATCACGCCGCAACCTACGCTCCATAACTCGCTCCCATAGTTTAAAAGTATGACATGTTGCAACTTAGATTTCAAGATTAAGTTTTACATCATGTGATTTGTTCATGATACCAAAATATAATTGTTATTATTATTGTTTCTCCTTAACATACATTGGGTTTTTTTTGTACTAACATTTCAGAAAAATTATACTCCAGACTGTCGAAGACTTCAAGACAGATTAGATTAGGGTTTCATCTAATGAAGTCTGTAATTTTTCTATTTTTCTTGAGTCTGAGAGAGTGTGATTGTAATTGGGTTACCGTGCACACACACACTGGGGTGGTGAATGAAAACTTCAAGTTTTAAAACTAATCGTAATGGACGGTTTGTCATGGTAACTCCTCCAAAACAAAGTTAATCAAATCATGCCTAGGAAATTTTTTTACTGTTCGTACTGTACGAAAATGTTTCGTACAGACGACTTCCAGAGTACGAAATGGGTGTGTACCAATTCCTCCCATACAAACACATCATTTTTGAACAGTTCGTATTGTACGAAGTGGGGTTCGTACATATGACTTCCAGAGTACGAAATGGGTGTGTATCAATTCATCCCATATGAACACATCATTTTTTTGAATTGTTCGTACTGTACGATGGTGGGTTCGTACAGATGACTCACAGAGTACGAAATGGGGTCGTCCATGTTCATACCAAACGAAGCATGATTTGTTAAAACAATTCGTATTGTACGATGTTGGGTTCATAAAGATGACTCACAGTGTATGAAATGGGTTCGTACATATTCGTACCGGACGAACTTGTTCAATTTTGAATTGTTTGTAAAGTACAATGTTCGTTCGTACGGACGAATGACAGAGTGTGAAATCATGTTCGTACAATCGTACATGCCTTTTTTGAATTGTTCGTACAGTCGATCCTCGATCGTATTGAAAGGGGATTCACAAAGTTGCCCAAAGGTAAGAATCTATTATCTATTCTTCAAGATTCTCCCTAATTCCTTGAAGCCTCTTGAGAGAAGAATTTCAAAGAAGATCACGGTACTCTGCCATCACTAGGAGGGAGAGAAAGGACGTTGGTACTTTACCATCACAAGGAGGGTGAGAAATGACGTCGGTACTATACCGCACCGGATTGGTGGAAGAGAGATTTAATAAGAGCTTCTCTGCCTTGCTGTAGAAGCAAAAGGAGAGACTTTTGATTTAGTGCAATACCTGAAGAATGAGCCTTCAGGGAATGGATGTAGGTCTAGTTGGACCGAACCACTATAAAATTTTGTATTCTTTTATTCTTTTACTTTTTACTGCATTTTTATTTTCCGCACTTTAAATTTTTGTGGTTAAAAAAAATACTTCGTGAAAATCTATCATCGTGTCAAATATCTTAAATCGATTTTGTAAAATCTAAGAGAATTTTTAAATTACCAATTCACCCCCCCCCCCTCTTAGTTAGCCTTGGGATAATTTTATTAGGTCTAACAACCTATTCGAACTTTCATGACACATTAACTTAATTCCTCTATAATTCGCACAATCATGTGCATCACCTTTATTCTAAAAAATAGGAATTAACACACTCATTCTCCACTCATCTGGCATCTTTTTAGTCTTTAAAATAGTATTAAAAAGTTTAGTAAGCCATGAAATTCCTTCATCTCCTAAGCATTTTCACACCTCTATTGGAATATCATCTGGTCCAACAGCTTTTCCACACTTCATTTTCTTTCAAGCCTCTCTGTCTTCAATTTTACTAATATGCCAATAAAAATAAAAAATCGTTATTATCATTTAAGGTGCTAAGGTATTTTCACATTCTTCATTAAAAAGTCTAGCAAAATATTACATCCGCCTTTGTTGAATATCATCTTCTAAGAAAAGTACTTTTTGATCTTCATCCTTAATACACTTCAGTTGAACTAAATCCTTACTACTCCTATCTTTTTGTTTGACTAACTTATACATATATCTTTCTCCCTCCTTAGTATCTAATCTATTATATAAAATATTAAAAGCTAAGATTTTTGCATCGCATATTGCTTTCAACAACTGCAAGAAAGAAATTTATTCTAAAAAATTCCAAAAGCATAAGGAAATTTATTCTAAAAAATTCCAAAAGCATAAAGCTACAGGAGAATTTGATAATGAATGCAAAATTGATAAACTTTATAAAATTACATGAACCCATGGTTGCTTGCATTTTTTATGAAAAACTGTTGGAAAAATTCAATTTTCCAAGACATAGGATATCTGACGGGATGAATAAGACAATAAAAGGAGGAATCATAATATCCATTTTGAAACATCGAACTTACGGGCATCAACAGAAGTGTTTATGGGAGAAATGCCCCAAATGAGCAGCTTTACAACAAAAGTATTCAATACAAATGACAACCCAGAAATTGTTCACTAAGAAAGCATTTATGAATTTTAAATTTGTAAGGCAAGAGATGCAAACCTTTTTGAATAAACGATAGTCAATAAAGAACCCATGCATATAAGCTCTTAACAAATTTGTGCCAATTAGATTTGTCAAATGCAACCTCTCAAGGTCTTCCTTTGTTAAAAATTTATAATCATCATAAATAGTAGCTTGTGATCCCTCCTCCATCTCTTCCTTCAGGAAGCAAAATAAGAAGTAAAGAAAAGTTTAGAACATTTTTTCCATTAATTTCGTAAAGAAAAAGAGACAAAATCATCATACAGTAAGGTTCTCCAAATATGAGCACCACTTTGGTGCAGGCCCTAAATTTGGAATGAAGTAGGCCGGTATTTGGCTGCAATCCAAAGCCAATAACATCAAGCCACTTTCATGGAAAACACAAACTTCATTGATGGCACCATCACTTGGTTCTATATTAATCAAATTATCCCCCTGAAAGCAAAAAAGACAGATCAGCATCCTGTCATAGCACAAGGTGTAGTGTGAGGAGACAATTGTAAGAGATATAATTTTGAAAGAATAATGGTTAAACATAAGGATCTAGCATGGCCTTTACAAGATAGCATTAAAAACTAAGTAATTATGAGGCGAAATCTATTTTTTCCAAACTAAAGCAATCTAAACCAAGCAATATACTATAATGATATTGACATTCCAACACCAATAGAAAGTTCATACAGTTTGTTAGTATTCTCATACAATAAAAAATGTCAAGAATCAAATTCATTCATCCAAACCACATGAACTTGACATAAATAATATGTTTCCTACTGGTTTTAGCAACATGTCATATACAATGCATTTGCATGAAAAGATGAGATGATAAATCTGCAAAATACATGTCTTAACTAAGAATTAAAACTTGAAAAAGATAAAATTATATTCATTCAAAAAAAGGCGCCAAGATACCATAATTCTCACCGTATTAGGATCCCAAACTCGAACAACATGGCTATCAGTGCTGATCAATTTAGGATCTACAGAATTAAGAGTCTGATGCCACTTGATGTCTAATATAGGTCTTCCGTACCTGCAAAACAGCCAGAAAGGTCACAAGACATACTTACCAAAGCTCTAAATCCTACAGTAGCAAAAGTTTAAAAAGAAGATGAATGTTCTTTTGCAAGCCGGTTTGAGTACTTGTAGGGAAAGGCACTAACATATGATCCTTGATTCGAATTGGATCAGACATTCGCAAGTCATAGATAGATATCTGAAATTAAGAAGATATTATATTAGTTATGTATACATAAGAGTTAGATTATGAAAGAAACACTCAGGAAAAAAGTCACAAAAATGGTGAGAGAATGAATTGTAAATAAATGCCAGAAACAAAAGGAGTATTAATATATAAGATCGTATTTCTAATAAACTATCACTAGCAGTCACAACCAACAGAAAACTAAACTGGTTTTCAGGGGATAGTCAGGGGATACAAAAAATATATGGCGAAGAAAATTTGCTTCTTTTACATTTCAAAGGTTTTTGTTATGCCTGCGCAAAAATTTCCAAAGTTTGATCAAGGCTTTCTATGCTGCAACATCATATAAATTTTAACTATCACTAAACGAGTGACTCATAAAATGCTAGTTAACCCAATCAAATCATTGAACAATAAAAAGTAGAAAACACTTCTGCAGAATGATTATCCTCTGGGATAAGCTTAGGAAGAGCTCTCCTCAGACTTCAAAATGAGCCGTGTAAGCGCCAACCACTTTGATCCATCTGGTTATACCACCGGGCAAATTTACTATATTTAATCACTTCAAAAAATTATGTGGGTCATTAGTCTAATCATCCAGGACTATTAAACAACTCCTGGACAAGCTAATCTGACTAGGCCATCTGATCCAGTCTCACTATTATAAATGACCCATAGATGAAGTAAACAAATTCTAAATGCCAGAGCTCAAGCTCCCAATCACTGATATATTGTTTTCTTTTGTTTAACAAACTCATATTTTGTGTACCTTTGTCGCAACTTTCTAAGAAGTTCCCTCCATCTTAGAAGCACTCAGAATGAAAATACTCAACTTTAAAGTTTATGATGAAATATCAACCCATCTTAGGAGAACGCTAGCATGAAAATACTCAACATCAAAGTTCATGATGGAATATCAACTGTTATGCTAAATGGTACCTTCACGTTAAAAGTTCTACTGCATTGTACTTAAATAATCTTACAATCTCCTCCATTTCAGGAATAATCTCCTTGTAATCAAATTTGTAATCACCCAAACTCATCCATCAAGGCACATTTTGGTTGTAAGTTGGTGCTTCATCAAAAAAATTCTGAAGTTAAATGTGATCATTCTTGAGCACCCCTAAAATGATTGTTCTTCCAAAATAATTGCACCTAAGGGATAAAATCAGGTGGCTTGTTAAGCCTAAAATGGCAAATATCTTAATGAATGAGAATTCAAGCTGCAGCAAAAGGAAGCAAAGATGGGCTAAATTTGATTGCAAAAGAAGAGGTCAAAATAATATAATTGAGAGAGAGATCAATCTGTGTTGTCAGTATCTCCTACAAAGATCTATGTGAGGCATCTTCTTGATTCTTATATCATGTCTTTCCTTCACCCGAAATATAATTTGGTATACTTTTGGCTCAAATGGGATTTCTGAAGCTATTTTTATGTCATGATGCATTCCTATAAATGATTTCTGGTCTACTTTATTAGTTAACCCTGTAATTTTATAATTTCATTCTTTTTCACATTCTTCTTATGATTTTAAATTTCTCGTTCTTTTTTTTAAAAAAATTTTGCTCCAAAATGAAACTTCATTGGAGTTTCAACCTTAAGGTATGACCATCAACTTCCTATGAATGTTTCTCAAGAATTGGGAAGTTTATTTCTTTGTTGTAGAATGTTCTTAAATCAAACTCATTCATCATTAACATCTTTTACTTAAAGGTTTTGGTCTTTACTTCATTTTCAGTGTTCTCATATTCTAATCAAAATTTCATTTGACACCCTTCAACTTTACTAACTTCTTGATGACATTTGTTTTGCTTTATTAACTGGTGGGCAAAAACTCTATGAGGATCCTCTCCAAACATAGCAGCACGAACTTGTGAATTAATAAACTAGCTTACCAGTTTTTCTAATGTGCAATCAGACATTATTTTTAAATCTTTTTTAAATAACTACATGATTATTATTAATTATTAATTATTAATAACGTATGGGTCAATATTAGTTACAAGTATATATAAAAGTTTAGCCAAGATTAAACCCTTATTTTGT
This sequence comes from Dendrobium officinale, assembly GCA_019514585.1. Taxonomy (NCBI): domain Eukaryota; kingdom Viridiplantae; phylum Streptophyta; class Magnoliopsida; order Asparagales; family Orchidaceae; genus Dendrobium; species Dendrobium officinale. The sequence continues at coordinate 16,279,657 of CM033699.1, read as the reverse complement.
TTTTTTTCTCTAAAAATGACTGTGGTGGGCATTTGGCAAATTTGGAGGGAGTGTAGGATATCTTCAAAGATGGTCTTTTCAACATCTTTAGAGATTTTCTCAAGGAGAAGGGACCTTCTGCTTTATCTCTTAGACCAAAAAATTATTCCGTATGATTTGTATTCTTGACACAATTTTTTGGCTCAAGACTCTATTTTGATGAATTAAGCACAATGTAAAATAAGTTATATATTTATTTATACACAGTAAATGAAAGATTATCAGAACCCACACCAAAGCCAACAAAACAGTAAGAAGAGTCTCCACGGCTGATCGGAGCAATGGCAGGCCAAATGCCATGAATGAGAGTTCAAGCTCTGGCACTAGCAAGAATAAACGTTGTGCACAGGGTTGAATAGATATGGTTTGCGGTCAACCTTCTATCAAATTTAAATTCAATTATATCAGAACACTCAATTGGCCTCTAGAATATTTTTCTTTAATCTGATATCAATATTTAATGATAATGAATACACTTCATGGCTCCCTATCCATAAAACTGGGGAAACAAATATAAAACTAAAACTTTAAAAATAAATCGTAACACTTTCAAAACTTAATGTTTCTCAAAATCAATTTGGAATCATGCTGGGTAGGCCTCCTATGGAACTTATACATTTATTGAGAGGTTTGATGGAGAAGTATACAAAGAATGAGGAGGATCTACATATGATATTTATTGATTTAGAGAAAGCATATAATAATGTTTTAAGAGAAATGCTATGGAGAGTTCTAGACAAGAAAGAGGTTAATCATACTTATATTCAAGTCATTAAGAATATGTATGTAGGAGTTGTCACTTGTGTAGTAGTGTTGAAACGCAAGTTGGTTTGACCAAGCTTTTTTCCTATTTCAGTTGGATTACATCAAGAATCAACCTTAAGCACATATCTTTTTGCTTTATTCATGACTGTACTTACTAGACATTTGCAACAGGATGTACCCAGATATATGCTATTTGTTGATGATATTCTTCTTGTTGATAAGACTAGATAGTGAGTTGAAGGTGAACTTGAATTATAGAGGTCAACCTTAGAGCCTAAAGGTTTTAGTAGTAATAGATCTAGTGGGGGAGATTGCGAATTTGAGCAATCAAGTCATTAATAAGAGTACATGTTTTGCATATCTTGGGTCTATTGTTCAAAGTGATGTTGAAATAGATGGAGTTATTATCAGTAGAATTCATGTTAGATGGTTGAAGTTGAGGAATGCATCAAGCCTATTGTTAACTTAAGGGAAAATTCTATAAGATGGTGGTGAGACCTTCAATGCTTTATGGTGCAGAATGTTGGCCATTAAAATAGAAGCATAATATTAAGTTAATTGCTGAAGAGATGAGGATGCTCAGGTAGATGAGTGGCTTTACACTTAAAGACATGATACGAAACAAGCATATACATGAAAAGGTCGTAGTAGGTCCAATGGAAAATAAGATTAGAGATAGTAGATGTATTAGATTTGGCTTATATTAAGAAAGGCAGAGGTAGACATAAAAAGACATGGTTAGAAAATATTAGAAATGACCTTTCTTTATTAGATTTAAATAAGAATTTGACTCTTAATAGGACACAGTGAAGAAAAAAGATTCAAGTAGCCGATACCACATAGTGGGATAAAGGCTTGATGTTATTATTGTTGTTGTTGCTAATATTAAACAAATGGATAACTATACTTAATAAAATGAATATATGTGGGCTCCAAAAACTCGGCCCTGGCCTCCCCCGCTTCTATTTCTTCGGGGGACTTTTAACGGATTAAGTACCAGGATAAATTTTGGGAAGGCAGATGAGTTTACAGATAAGACACTTCCTACAGATTTCGCCCTCATTTTGCGAGGACTTTATGATCTGAGTTCTGATTTTCTATAGTCGCAAGCCCCCATAGTTAATTACCCCTCTCGATCACGAGAGAGAACTTTCGATTAAGGCTAGTCGTCAATCAGATATGTAGAGAATACGTGCATCTGGCATATAGTAGCAGCATGGGCTTGGGAATTTGGAAATATGATATTTAAAATTGGGAATTGCACCATCTTGCACTTAAAGCAGATGGTGGGGGAATGGATGATGTACTTGATCAAGATCTCATGGTTCTATCGTCCCGGGCCATCGTGGTCCCTGGTCTACTTAGTCAGAGGAGGTAATCGACCCAACCTAATAGAAGGATCCTTGTCGGCAACCATGGGTTGCTTCGTCTAAGGAGATCTTGTAGATCTGGGGTAAATGTTTATCTTAGGGGACAAATTTGAATCTACCTTAACTAACAAAGGGCTTTGTGCCCTATCGATCATATTCTATTGATGCATATCTCAAGGATTTGATACCACTAAGGAATGTATTGGCTCTGGGCATAACCGGTATCTCGTGGTGTCATTTGGTAGCAAAACAACTCGATTCAAAAGGCTCTGGGTCATAACCGTTTATCCTGCGGTGCCATTTGACGACAAAATCATCGGTTAGAGGACACATACCACGTCCTTATTGACATTATATTATTTGATAATGGATCCTACTTATATTTTTGACTAAGCATTACCTCTATGTGAGCTAAAGTAAATTTCAATTTGTCTACCTCGACAAACTATTGCGGAGGGTGGATGGATTTTCTTTTAAGTGTTTGAATTGATGAATTTAAATTTTAAATATTTTGGATTTGGATGATCTCGAGATTTTTTTGGATCTTCGGGTATTTGGGATGACATTTGAAATGTTTGAAATGAACCCCTCTGGTTGAGATTTACATTCAATGCGGCCATCATCGAGTGATGGGGTCATTTAAATTTGTGGATTGAACTTTGTCAACTCTGTCGAGCTGTTGACAGAGGATCAGGTTTCGTGGGACCTATATTTTAGTTAATAAATTTTCTTTGTTGAAAGCCTTATATGACCGTATAAAATAGGTATTATGGTCGACGTCTTGACCGTCTATATGTTTGATAATTCGAGCCGTGTCAACTCTTATCTATCTATATAGAATGATTGGGCTCGAACTACGTTCATTTATAGACCAGCACAGCATCTCTAAACGTCACGTGTGTTCCAAAACACTCTCATCAGGACCCATGCGAGTCTTGTGATTGCAATTACCCCTTTTGTGTATCTATGTATATACAAATTGCGGTGCATGTGCTCATTTTTGGATTTCTGGCGGATATACTATGACAGCCCACCAAAGTTGGTGTTTGTCGTAGCCCTTATGTATTTGCCCGTAAGTAATACGTTGGAGGCATGACCACTGTTTGTCAAGAGGTTTGCAAGCCTCAATAATCTTATCCAACTCAATGTCTAGGATCTAGTTGAATTGAGATTCACTCACTCCATCTTTAGAGAATGATTTGATCTGACTTTCTCTTCTCAGAACTCATATAGAAATCAATAGGCAATTTTCTGATTATGACATCATCATCATTTTCCGTTGTTGGATTAAATAAATATCAATTATTTCAACATTGGATGACTATGTCTTGTACTTTGAGATTGGTGGTCATTTCCCTGAACTAACAATCGCGGCAATCAAAGATACTTTGAACCATCTAAGATAGCTGTGGAAGGCACCCATTCATAAAATAATTATTGCAGTCTTTGATGTAATGGTAATAGCGGGTGTATTAAACCGCTGTTAGATAATTATTGACTGTGTAGGTGTCAAAATATCTTTGTTAACTAATAGGTACTTTGAATAAGTTGCAGACATTTTGCCTTTATCCATATAGGGATCAACGTGTTTATTTCATGCTGAGTGATGGTCGATTACAAAGATGCTGGGTATCCACTGTTTGTCACGACGCTCTTTCCATAACTATTTGCAAATGGCGGCATAGGTGTATGTTTGCATTTATTGTTATCACTTGCAAAGATTCAGTGAAATCATATGTAGCTGAGTATCATCAAATTGATGCATTAATCTACCCGTCGATTGTCGTTGGTGATAATCAAGTTCCCCTTCATGGTGGCTTCATTCATTTGCTTGTGTACTAATGTGTTGCATGTCCATGTTCACAGAGTATCTCTTGTATTTGCAATTTCTCTACTGTTGTTGCTTGTAGATAGGGCTGATGTATTTCAGCATTGGTAAAAGGAAGGTTATATCCTCCACAGTTCTCTTGCTTCACTTGTAGGCATACTGCATTGATTATGTATGATTGACATAGATGTCACTTATAGGGACGTCATAGCATTCACAGAGTATCTCTTGTATTTGCAATTTCTCTACTGTTGTTGCTTGTAGATAGGGCTGATGTATTTCAGCATTGGTAAAAGGAAGGTTATATCCTCCACAGTTCTCTTGCTTCACTTGTAGGCATACTGCATTGATTATGTATGATTGACACAGATGTCACTTATAGGGACGTCATAGCATTCATTGTATGCCATTTGATATCATCCATTAATGGATTGTAAGTTGACAAATATTGACCATAGGCAGGTTGTGGTGAACATAATGATTCATTCTTTTGTTTATGAATGCTGTGTTATACAATCACAGATCCTCTAGCACCAACGAGTCTGTATTCGCTACAACCTTTCCACTGTTACTTGTAAGCACAGTCCTCTGTTGTCCATTCATTTGAATTCAAGTCCATTCAGTTCAAGCTTGATTCAAGTCCGGTTCCTTTTGATCGTTCAAAAAAAATTTGGATTTGCAAGTTCATATTTGGATACTTGTCTATGACAAGTTCTTCATCATCTTTGAGAGTGGCTATATTAAATAAGAGCTTGTTTCATTAGCACCATCCAGCTCCTTTGTATAAACTTGTGAACCCACTGGTGTGGATACTACGGGCTTTATGTTGCTCATGTAAGTTGAAGGTCCTTTGTTGTAACATTGGACAGATTATTGCACCACAAGTCCTTTGCAAGTGCCTTGCGCATTGTTTGTAGACAAGTTATGATTGCAAATTCCTTATCTCCATTCGTGGTTTGTAGCATGTAGAAAGATTCTTCACAAGTGTCTCGCTTGCTCATGAGCAAATCATGTTCATTTGAAGTCTTGGCACAAATAATTGCATATTTGTTTGAGTTTGCTCCCTATCATTCATTTAAGTCCAAGTCAAATGTTTCCTAATTTCACTTTGGGCCTTTTGTTACCTTTTATTTGAGCTCAAATCAAGCTTATTGTGATTTGTTTGAGTTTGAGCCCAATTTGAGTTCATGTTCAAGTTAAAGAGCAAGTCTTTCATAGTCAAGTTGCAAGTCTTGATTAGTCATTTGATTTGTGTTCAAATACAAGTCCTTGTAGCTCATTCATTTGAATCACAATTCATATCCTTTGTATTCGTTCAAGTCCCATGTATGTATTCAATCGAGTTCAAATTCAGTTCAAAGGTTCACAAGTTCGAGTCCAAGTTCTTTGTCATTACATGTGCAGGTTCAAGTTCTTTGCTTAGTTTATTTGAGTTCGAGTTCACAAGTCCTGTTATCCTTTAAGTTCAATCAAGTCCAAGTACGATCTCATGTTCACTCAAAATTTTGGCAGCATCCCGACATCTCCCCCGTTTAGGGGAAACTACGAAAAACTGAGCCTCCCGCCACGCTAGATATTAGTGAGTACGATAGGTGTCCTTAGACATCGCGGCCGTGAAATATTCAATCCAACCACGCCAGAGAAAGGAGTGTATGGGTCTTCAATACCTATTTCAAAAGAAAACCAATTTGCTTTTCCCGCAAGTACAGAGCCACGTACGGGTACTTAAAATTGTCCCCACCATGGTACAAAGAGTGTGTATATGGCTTACCCGCCTCGCCGAAGGTGTCGCACCGGGTTCCCTTCCCATCACGCTAAATAAAAGCATGTATAGGTGATTTTCCGGCTCGACATGAACGCCGAATGCGGGGTTTTGAGTTGAGGGGGTTATACCTTCATTGAGAAGCGGCGACAACGATGCACAAAATTTCTTTTCCACTTCTCTTTTTTTTTTAATATATTTTTCTTCTCTTTTTTTGTGTCTTTTTTTTAACGCTTGCATTTTTTTTAGTTTTCCAACTCTTTTTTTGTTATAATAATAGTAATAATCATAATAATTAACAATAATTATAGTAATAATTAGTCACTAATAATAACATAAAGTAAAATAGAATAAAACACAATAATAATCATAATATTATAACTATAATTATAATTATACTTATAATAATAATAATAATAATAATAATAATAATAAGCTTTTACCCTTTTACAATGAAGAGGAATCGGGCAGGGGCTTCGGCTAGAGTTCGGCAATGGGAGTATGCCTTCGGCTAGGGCAGGGTTCGGTACAAGGTGAGGAAGGCTTGGGTCGAGGAAGCAGGAGATGAAGTCAGATGGAGGTTCGATCACAGGTGATGCAACCAAATTTTAGGTAGCTAAGGTTGCAAACAACTATACGCCTTCCTTTCAAACTGAAAAAAATTAACACACTAAATAAGATACAACGACAACTTACAACTTTTACCAAATTGACGCAAAAAAAAAATTCCAAACTACGAAGGGAAACACTAGATATGCAAAAGGAAAACACAACTAGAATTGGAATAAAAGTTACAACAAAACTAAAAAAATGACTTCCTTAACACTTAAATTAAAACAAAACAACAATTAAATAACAACGATGACACATTGCAATTAATAGAAATTTTGAGAAGAAAGATACAATGAAATGGTAACTTGCGGAGAGAATAAATAGATAAGAAGACCGAGACGAAGTCATAGAGGGGAATGGGATAGGAGGTAACTCGCAAGCTAGAAAACCTGCAGGTTTTACATTCCACAAATTATCACTCATAAAACTCTCCTTTAAATAGGATAGAAGCAATCAAAAGGACACCCAAACAACCAACTACAAACAGGAAAAAAAAGGTAGCATTTAAGGCTCTTAGAAACCGAACCACCACAACCAGGAACTGGGACAGAAACAAGAACTGAGGGACCCAGGCAGAGGAACCGAACAGCCAAGCGGGTAGGAACCGAACAGCCTAATAGGCAGGAAATCGAATAGCCCAGCAGGCAAGGGAACTGAACAGCCAACCCAAGCAACCAAGAACCGGCCAACTCCCAAATAGACCAAACCCACATGAATCAAACCCAAGTCATCCCACGGAAAATGCAGCCCATAATTAAATGCCCAAATATGTAAGCCTTGCTTGCATCAACAGGCAGAGTTCGACTACAGGAGGTCGGGGTAGCGGCTTTATCGGAGAAGGATTCAGGATGGAGATCGAGCCAGCTTCGTTGGCTTGAAGTCGATGGGAATCGGAAGGCTTGACGGCGGGGATGAGTTTGACTGTATCGTGGGTTTGAAGTTGTCAAGAAAGGCAGTGATGGGAGGATGGAGGTCGACAGCGAGGAAGGGCCGACGATAGTGTGGATTTCAACTTGGGATTTGCAGCTTCAGTGTAGAGGCGTCGGTTGTAGCGGGAAGGAGAAAAATGGGAGTTTGCTGAAGCTTAGAGTGTGAGGCTTCGTCTGGCTTGCATTTTAATGATGGGGAGAGCAGGATTTCTGCACTCGATAGGATGGGCGACTATTGCGTGTCAAAAACAACACCGAATAGTAGGTCTGCGTTACTGTAGCAACGGGATTCGATGCAGGATTTCAACAGGAATATGCGACAGGTAATGATTATATATATATATATATATATATATATATATATATATATATATATATATATATATATATAATTTTATTTTTTTTCTGCCTTTGAGGTCAACAATATAATAATAAATATTACAAATTTGTCCAAAAATGAATATGGGCCTTAAAGGCCTAAAATATGGTTCGGTTCAATGCTATTATAGATGGCTTTACTTATTGGAATCAGCCTACTAAAAATAAGGTTTTTGCAAACTAAATCAGACTTATTGGTAAGTTCACTACATAAAATCCTTCCGGGTGCAAAGAACTCTCCTTCGAAGAGTTAGCAATCATGCAGTCATCCAAGAGATCAAGTGTTAACTTTTGCAATTCATCGTTGGCCCCAAAAGAAAACCTATGTAGACATTTTTAAACTATTTACAGAAAAAAAAAAAAGAAAGCAGAAACCTTTGCTGACCCCAAAAATTATACCCCCATTAATGCATCATTTAATAATTTAATGTTGAGTTGTTAAAACAACAAAACAAATCTATCATTACAGGCAAAAATGGGCTGGCTTCTTAACAAGGGCATTTTCAATAAGCGAGAAGTCCTTGGCTCAAATTAAAAAGAAAATTTTCACTTTTTGGAGGGTTTTCAAAAGCTGTCCAGTTGAAACACATTAGCAAATGAAGTACTAAAATATGTGACTGAGAATAAGGTCATAACTTGTGGAGGATATCCCAAAACTAAGACGATCATGTAAGTTATGTTTTCCAATCTTTATACCTTCCCAGCACTGGTCCCAACTGCCATCAGGTACCCATGGTCTTCATCAAATTGCACGGCGGTAATCTCCTATAAATGTAAAAGAACAGTTAATATGAGTAGCAAAACAAGGCATATTTTTGCCCTTTTTTATCTAGCAAAACAGAATAACCATGTAATCTTCTCTAAACAACCTGATCTGAATCACCAGATTGCACAACAGCATTAACTCTGCCGACTGAAGATTTCTTTCTCATGTCAAAACATTCCACAAATCCATCGTCACCACCACAAGCAATAAGGCCATGAATCATACTACAATAAACAAATGTTAAAAGTAATTGTTAAAAAAAAACATCAACACTTAACAAAATAAGACTTACCTACGACAAACAACATTGATAGCTGGTGAATTAGAGCTGATTGATGACAAAAAACGGCCCTATAAATAAGTGGGAAAAATTAGATCAATGTGGAGTTGCAAGCAAAACATAACAAAATTTATGTGGCCTCAAATAATAAGGTTGTTCCTCAAAAGATAAACAGTGGTTGAAAAAGAATAATATTGAATGGTTTTCATAGTAAGCGGACTAGGTGCAAATTCATCCTGTTGAAATACATTAGCATGATTTGCAAGAAAATATACTTAAAATTCATACAGCAATTAAACTAATTAGACAACTAAGATGGCGATAGTCCTTGCAGTGAAAACCAATATATGTGTGCAAGTGCGGTGAAACAGTATGCATGTGCATAATGTCCGCCCCTCTTCTTGCCATGCCCATCCTACACCCATAAATCAAAAGTATATATAATCATCGTCGTCATTAGTCTTATCCAACTATTTGGGTCAGATACCAGCTAAAATTACATGTACAAAACACATTTGAAAAGTTTTGGTCTATTGTTTATATGTCAGAAACCCCCAGCTTAAATAAAAATCCTATAATACAAATCACAAGCCCACTTAAAAAAACGCAAGGGTATCTTTTGCAGATTGGGAAGAACAAGATCATGTATGGCAACAACCTTAAAATAAACATAGAACAATGTTATTAATGGCCCTATTTTGACTTCAGTTATTTGACTCTCACAAAAGTAAAATTTCACATGCAGTTTTTAATTAACACATTCAGATCGCCTTAAGGATATCTACCGTCCATTTTACATCAAACTAAGCCCTTTCATGCACCATTCATATTCGTAATACAATCAACTCTCTTGCCCATAAAAAATCAATCAGGAAAAAAAAAAACCTAGCAAGGTTATATTTATTAGAAATCAAGGTTTCAAATTAAGCAAGTCGCTTAAATGATTGCAAACGTAGACTAAAACCAGCTTAGTTTTTTCATGAATAACATTCTTGCCCAAGCATCCAACTTGAATCTCCAGATATACATTCAACCACTAAAAACTCATAAAGTAAATTTCAGATCAATTGTCGTTGGCTCGTTGCTAATACATGCTCAAGATTTTGCTATTAGAAATGATCTTTCTTTATTAGATTTAAATGAGAATTAAACTTTTAACAAGTCAAAAGGGAGAAAAATGATTCATATAGCCGACCGCATGTAGTGGGACAAAGGCTCCATATTGTTGTTGGTGTGTTGTTCTCGTTGCTAGTACATGCAGAGACAATTTTCACAAAAATAGAAAATATCCTATGAGTATAATAGAAAAAGACAAAATCAGTTCTTTTCACACTAATAAATGGCATTAGAATAGATTATTGAGTAGTGAAATGATCATGGACTAATTCATGACCTGCAATGAAACTATTTGGTTCAAAGGAAGAGAAAAAGAGACATGGAAACCTGTTCCAAGTTGATTCTGTATAATTCTGGTGAGGAAGCAGCACAAAGTAAGTCGCAGGACCAGCTATCATACTTCATATCCCTTCCCATCCTGAGAAGAAACCAAAAAATATATTAAATTAAATCGAAAATCTTCAAGCATAGGTCAATACATTACTTTCACAATTAATCTACAAAACTGATACAATTTCGGTAGCTAAATGTTTAAACAGTATAAAACTTTAACTGATGCACAGAACGTGATCTAAAATTAAGTTTTGAAGATCTTGACAACTAAAATAATTTAATTTTTAATATAAATTTAATGAAATATTAATATGATATATAACTCATAAATACTTATATATCCTTCTAAAAGTTGCAAATAAAATCAAAAAAATTAAATGTAATATAAAGTAAATAAGTTATACATTTTAAATAGTATTATAAGCATTTAAATGCTTTCAAAATAAGATTAAAATTATAGTATGCAAAAAAAAATGGATATGTTATTATGAGTTATATATCATATTGATACTTATATGAATATTGTTTAAATAAATTCCTTCACTAAAGTGAAGCTGTTTCAGAATCCAATGACAATCAGTCTATAATCTGAACTATCAGTGGTAGTTGAATGCAAAATTTCAGACATGGGGGATTTAGATTTTGCTTCATGTCAGAGATTGAAGATGATGAGAAGTGTTGAGACTACACTAAACCATTATTCATTTTTTCCTTCTTTCGCTATGAGACTGGAAATGCATAGATTTATGTGTTTCACAGGCATGTGAAAATTAATATTTTTGTTAGATATTAAACTAGATAGCTATTTTGCATTTAATTATTTTACTTAAAGAATGTTGGTACGATTGCACGTGTTTCAACTATTTTACAATGATCAATTTTCAGTTTTTTCCTCATTTATTACAATTTAAGTTTTACAATCTCAGAATAATTTATATCCTCTAATACAATGCCCTCACATAAATTCATATTTATGTTATAATATATTTATATATATTATGATAATTTCATTAAATTTATTAAGCATATATATATATATATATATACACACACACACACACGCGTATCTTTTGATGACTGAATAATTCATAAATACACATATATGAATTTCCATTATATGTTTCTAAATATAGTTCTCAACCTTCTCATTAATCTAATCATCTTAATAAGCTCCTAAATAAATTTCTTTAATATGAAAATAATTATAAAATACATAAATTTTACATTTGTATCATGTTCTTATTAATTTTATAAAACTCAGCAACATGGACTTAATGTGGGTGTGGGTGTATATAAACATATGCATGTATGCATAGAGCCCTCATGCAACAATCACTGCAAATGGCTTGTTAAATTTTTTTTGTTCAAAGCAACTCAATTACCAGCTCAAGTATTTAAGAAAACAACTAAAAGGTCCGAGATATAGCATGCACAACAAGGTGATTTCAAAGGTAGCTAAAGCTGCAAATAATTTCTCTCGCATCTACAAAAATTAACAAATAAAAATTTTTAATATATTCAAAGATGATTTACTCCATGAAAGAAATTCAAATTATTAAAGCATGAAAACAGTATGCTGATAAATTTTGTTTGTTCCAATCAAATCTTCTTCAAGCTAACAATGGTACAGAATCTAACAGGTCCAACACAAATACTGCTTTCATAGAAATGAATTAATTCACAAAAAATGATATATATATATATATATATACATATATATTCCAGCATATCCAAGGATATTTTTTTGTTAACCAACCTTGGGATTCGTAAGCTGTAGTGACTTCCGTACTTGGCATGCAAGCAGATGGAACGATCAGCACAGAGAAATGCAATCTTGGAGTAATCATCACCAAGCACCTAATTAATTAACAGCACTCTAGTTTCAGCTCAGTCAGGTAATAAACACTATAAAAACATCAAACATTGCGTTGAAAAAAGAAAAAACAAAAAGAAAGGCTTGCTGACGCAGTGAAACAACAAATATATTAGCACCATGGAAAAATAGACTAAAATTGTGAATATGAGGTACCCAACAAGGGGCGGTAACAATGTGCCTTTGTCAACAACAATGCTGGCAAAGGGCATTAGCAAAGACCAGTGATGTTAACGGACGTATTTGCAAAGTATGTTGACAAAGGCATTGATTCATGATGCTAACAGAATAAGCATTGATGGAAAAAATGAGAGATGATGTCAACGGCAGTAACAACGAAGATATCATTAGTGTCAATCTTTAAAGTATGATGGCACGAGATGATCACAGAGTAGAAAAATCTAATGATTTCTTTAGGCCACAAAGAGATAGATCAAATTATATGTGAGGTATTAGATAACCATGAGGCACAACTGCAAGGAAATCAATAGAAACAATGGGGCAATTGTTGACAAGAAATTTAAGCGTAGCAGCGCAAAAGGAGGTGGATAGTGAAGCCAATTAACACAGGCATGCAGATCAAAGGGAACAAAGAGGTGAGCATGATTATAATGGCTCAAAGATCAACAAATTAATAAAGTATGATAAATAATTAATTAAGTAGTATTATTACTAACCTCTGCTTTGTACACCCCCTAGTAAAAACCTTAAGAGACTGGCCTTTAACAACATTAACCTTGCTTAGTCTAGCCATGTCTTAGAATTGACCAAGGATTCAACTTAAGCCTAATTTATCACTAATCAAACCAACACCTAGTGAATAGTAATGGACCTAAATGCATGCACCGAGCTACCCTAGTTCACATATGGCAACCAAAACCTTTTAAACCCTGCCCTAGCTAGCCTAGACCAAACCACTAAGAAGTAAGAACATGCACCATAACTTGATCTAGTTGGACTCAAGAGCCATTTGGGCATATTGGGCCAACCCTTGATGCATGTGACCCCAACCTAGGCTCTCCATCCCCACCTAGCACAGTTGACCAACCCTAGCCTGCTCTATCCCAGAGAAAGTAAAACATGGTCAAACCCTATACTACACTCAATTTAGTGGACTTTCGGTTGACCTAGGCTAATGCCTTAGATCCAGTAGACCCTATATTACACTATGGAGAACCTAAGACCTACCTAAGTCAAAGCCCTAGGTCCTAATAAACCTTTGATCAAACCTAGTATAAGTGATCTCACCCCTTGCTTCAGATTCACCTAGCACAGACACCAGGATACCTACCCCTTAGCAGGTTCTTCTAGACCTTAGAAGACAAACCCTAGCCAACCCAAGCAAATCTAAGGAAACCCTACAACAAAAGCCCTCCAAAAGCATCACATATTGATTTTTCCTCTTGGCCGGCCTCTTTGCATTAATTGACCTTCCATTGGGAGTCATTCAATGTATTACTTTCCATTGTTCTACATATGATAGAGGGCAAAAGAAGAGAGAAATCATTTTAGAGGCATCTCTCTAAGCACCCTAGAGATGAGAGAGGTAATAAGAAAAAAAAATTGAAGAACCTAAAAGCATTCAACGCTCCTGTTTGTGAATTTTGTGTGATAGATACTTTTAACTTTTAATTAAAAAATATTTATTTTTAAATATTTTGATCGTTGTCATATTAAAATAGAACAAATATTTAACATTTTATTGATAATGGTTCAAAGTATTCACATATGGAAGAGATTTCCTTATGCAGATTTTCTCTCTCTTATTTTAAAATAAAGCAATACCCTATGCTCAGTTAATTATAATATGATTGGTAGCTAATGCTATTCTTCTTACTGTTAAATTTTAATTGTATTATGAATGATAGGTCCACATGGCTGCAAGTAGTTGCATGTATTGCTCTCGATTATCCATCATCAATAATCTTCATATTTGAATATATGTACATAAGACGTAAGATTTTCATTACTCAATTGAAGCCAGTGTTTTTGTTTGCCCGTTCTTGGAGAGGGAAATGTTTTTGTATTTCCAAATGAAATTATTAATTCAATTCCGAGCTTCCAAGCTTTTCTCCCCTAGCAATTAGTTAATGGGATGTCGGTGCAGTTAGCATTGAAGCCAACTTCAATTTCTTTCATTATAAAAGGTGAATGTGAGTGCTCAATTAAATCAACGGGAACCAAACTAGCAAATAAAGTTCTCATGCAGGCTCTTCATATTAGTTCTCCTCCCAATAATTGCAAGATGCAATGCCGATTGCATCTACCAAGAATGCTGCAAAAACTTTAGCATTAGCAGCAACAACATGTTGCAAGACAACATCAACCATCTTTTTCGTCCTCATAGCAAAAAAGACTACTCTCTATGACTTCGATACCTCCTCCTATGGCATAGGTTTGGACATTATCTATGGTTTCACTTGATGTCGAGGGGACATTAGTCGAGAGTCATGCTCATCTTGCATGTTAGAATCTGTAGATAAGTTTCGAATAATTTGTCCTTTTATGTTGAAGCATGAATTTGGTACGAATACTGTTTTATTCGGTATGATTCCAACAACTTTCTTGGATAGTCAGACACAAGCTAGACACGAGCTATAACCGAACATGGTATTCATCACATGTAGCACCATATCCTGCAAACTTTGATCAAGTTATGGAGGGGCTAACGGGACTGGTTAGTGGCCTCCACAACAAGGGATGAAAAATGTGGACGAGGTGAGAGGACTCTTATGAAGAGCAACATGACTCTATGGAATGGCACAATGCACGCGTGATCTTTAAGAGCAGCCAATGCTTAGCGAAGGCATCAAAGATTATATTTGGGGATTGCAAATACAATTAGGTTGCTACGTGATCAATACTAGTTGCATGTTGAGATACAAGTTTCATAATTTTCTAATTGTCCATAAAACCCCAAGTCCTGTTGCATATCCGCCTACTGATGTAGGCAAGGGAGGGGTCAAAACAAGTTGGGATTTAAATTTTGTGAGTTTCTTTATCTCTACTAAAAAATCAGCTCATTAATGAGCTTCTTCCTCTTTTTCAGCTCATTAATATCTAGTAGAGAGCCTTCTAAGCTCATAAATTGAAGATTAATTAGATTCATCCCCTCCTCCTTGTAGCTCTTAGGTTTTTTCCCTTGCCTTTATTTATGACTTTTTGGTTTCTTCCCTTGTGTCTCTTCCATTCCCCTTTGTCCCGTGGATTTCCGTGCTTGTCCCTTGGTTTTTTGTGCTGGGTGGTTTTCCCGTGCCTTGCCCTTTGGTTCTCGCGACTGCTGCTTGGTTTACGCGGCTGCTGCTTGGTCCCCGTGCCTTGCCCCTTGGATTCCCGTGGCTGCTGCTTGGTTCCTGCGGTTACCCTTCTCTGTTTGTTGTGCAGTTTGGGAATTTAAGTGTTGTGGTTGTTGGCTTTTCATTTCCCTCATTTAATTAAGTATTTGAAGAGTTTTAGTGGCTGTTTGTATTCCCTCTTTTGGTCTATAAATAGGAGATGTTTTTGGATGATTAAAAGAGTGAAAATGTTATTTTTGGGGTAAGAAAACCTGAGGGTTTTTGGAAAAGCTTGAGAGCTTGTCCACTTCTTCTTCTACTTCTTTGGAAGGCTTGCGAGCTTTCTCCACCTTTCATCTTGGCTTCTAACCTCTTCTTCTATCCGCAAGTGCCACCTCACCTATATCCTTCTTCTAATTGATGAAAGCAACTTTAGGTGTCTTGTTTGAGTAGATTGTAAGAGTCATAAGTTTGTAAGGTGTTTATGTCAAAGTTTATATGTTGTTTGTAAGTCATTTTATAATATTAAAGTTGTGTTTTGTTTTGTGCAAGTGTTGTCGCTTTATCTTATGTAATTTTTGTAATGTTTTTAGTATCTTTTAAGTTATAGGAAGAGTTTATTTTGCTTGCAAAAATTTGGGGCCCTCTCCCAAATTTTTGCGTGCATCACCTACTTCTCCCTAAGTTGTCCATTGCTTAAAAAGATTATAAGCAAATTCTATTTTTCCAAGTTTAAAACGTCATTTCCTTTCTATGTACGTCATGTTAATTAGTCATTGGATATGCCTTAACTTTTCAGCTTGTTACGCCAATCCTTTAATTTTAATTAAAATGTGTTTTGCATGGTCGTAGTTTCAAATAAATTAAGTTGTTCTTTCTACACTTAATAACAAATAATACACTCCAAAAGAATCAAAATATGCTATCTATTGTGGTTTATGAAAGAGAATCACAATTAAATTTAAATTTTGAAGAATTTTTTAGATTATGATATAGGCAAAAGTTTCAATTTTTTAAAAGGGCATTTATTGGTGGTTTGTTTTTTTTTCTTTTATTGAGCTTGGCCCATTTGTCCTTGGCTGCTTGGTGTTTGGAGGTCACGGCTGATGGGTTTCTTTGGCTGTTTGGTTCCTGGGCTGGTTGTTGGGTTGCCTAGCTGCTTGATTCCTGGGTTGGTCATGCCTTTCCCTTGGTGTCTGTTGGGTTTCCTGGCTGTTTGTTTCTTGGGTTGGCTGTTGGGATGCCTGGCTACTCGGTTCCTGGGATGGTCGTGCCTTGTTCTTTGGGTTTTTTCTCCTATTTTCATTGGTTGCTTGGGTGGCACTTGTAAGAGACTGTTTGGATTCCCTTTACCCTATATATAGGGTTGTTTGCTACTATTTTTAGAAAGAATTTTTTGGAGATGAATATTTGGAATATATAACCTACGGGTTATCTAGCTTGCGAGCTATCTTCCTCTACCCTACTTCTACTTCGTCTTGGACTTCTACCTACTTCTCTCCACAGTTTCCATTCTACCTACTTCTTTTCTCCACAATTTCCACTCCACATATATCCTTCTTCTTAAGTTTTATAAGTTGTAGTGTGTCTTCGTTTTTAATAATATTGTTATCTTGTTTATATTTGTCTATGTTTTAAGGAAGAAAGTTTCTCTTAATTTGCAATCTTAGCGTTATATGTATCTATGTTTTAAGAAAGGAAGATTTGTATCTTTGCACTATTTGCTATCGCACCAATTTGGTATCAGAGCCCTTGGTTGCCGTTCTATTCTTCCTTTCTTCCTTAAAAAAAATAGACAACAGGAATTTTAGCATTGCGAGGAGCTGAAGTCATAATCCCATCAAGAACAATTGAGAGTGGCATGCGGGTAAAAGAAAACATCCTTGAACAAAATCCAAGTGCAAAGCTCCATGTCATAGAGATGGATCTCAGCTCCCTTGACCCAGTCGAGACCTTCGCACCCTCATTCATTTCAACAAATAAATGCCTAAACATCCTAGTAAACAATGCAGGAATAATGGCTTGCCCCATTCAGTTATCAAGAGATGGAATAGAGATGCAGTTTGCTACAAACCACCTGGGTCATTTCTTACTAACAAAACTACTCCTGGAAAAGATGAGATTTCTCCACTAACGGAGAATTGATGTAGCAAAAGTTTCAATTTTTTTAATGGCATTTATTGGTGGGCTATTTTTTTCTTTTATTGGGCTTGGCCAATTTTTCTTTGGCTGCTTGGTGTTTGGAGGTCACGGCTGATGGGTTTCTTTGGCTGTTTGGTTCCTGGGCTGGCTATAGGGTTGCCTGGATGCTCGGTTCTTGGGCTGGACATGCCTTTATCTTGGTGTCTATTGGGTTTCCTGGCTGTTTGGTTCGTGGGCTGGCTGTTTGCTTCCTGGACTGGCTGTTGGGATACCTGGCTGCTCGGTTCTTGGGCTGGTCGTGCCTTGTTCTTTGGGTTTTTTCCCCTGTTTTGATTGGTTGCTTGGGTGGCACTTGTGGGAGGCTGTTTGGATTCATTTTTCCCTATATAGGGTTGTTTGCTGCTGTTTTTAGAGAGGTTATTTTGGAGAAGAATATTTGGAATATATAACCTGCGGATTATCTAGCTTGCAAGCTATCTTCCTCTACCCTACTTATACTTCGTCTTAAACTTTCTACCTACTTCTTCTCTCCATGATTTCCACTCCACATGTATCCTTCTTCTTAAGTTTTTATAAGTTGTAGTGTGTCTTTGTTTTTAATAATATTGTTATCTAGTTTATGTTTGTCTATATTTTAAGAAAGAAAGTTTGTCTCTTAATTTGCAATCTTAGCATTATATTTATCTAAGTTTTAAGAAAGGAAGATTTATATCTTTGCACTATTTCCTGTCACACCAGATTATAACTCAAATGAAGGAATGCACACTCTCTTCAAAGCTTTATTGTAATTTGGCATCAGCAAGTTCTTTTTGAAATATGGTATATATCTATGGAAAGTTAGCTATGATCATATTGGACTCAAAAATCTTCTTGAAGAAAATCTTTCATCTTTCATGTATCCTAGAGGAATCTTTACTTCTAGCCTATGTTGTTGGTTGGCTCTAGGCAAATTTGTAAGATTTTAGATGTGTCCCTTTGAAAGAGGAAATAATTTAATTTTTTGAGAAAATGAAATAGTATTGTCCAATATTGTTTAATTGGTTTCATCTTGAATTTTACAAGCGTCGTTAATTCTTATTTATGTTTTTGACCATTTGCAAAAAAAAAAAAAAGATTTTCATATTAATCAAGTGAATAGAGTAATAACCTCTTAAGTTATTCTTATTTTTACATGAATGTAACTAAAAGAAGAGAAGTATGAAATTTTAACCTAAAATTGTTATTATGTTAAAATTAAGATAGATTTTCCACCGATACTGATTTAGGGCAATGTGTGCAGGCTCGGCCATTCGATGTACTAAACTTGAAAAAGATCCTGACTCGGCAGCTAAAGCATGATCAACTAATGAAAGACTCAACCTCAAGTGTATAAGCTAGGAAAAGTGGCTTCACCAACGCGACCCTTGGATGAGGCAAAAAGTCTCAAGTTCGGCCTTTGGGCATGTGAGACTCGAATACAAGCTCCAGCATTCTAAACTTGGGAAGACACCTGAGATGTTTACTATTGGGTGATGCTTGCTACGATGCACAGTAGAAACATCTAGGAAAACCAAATCCTCTATTTAAAATTTGTTTTAAAAAAAAGAACCTTTGCATCCATTGTTTCCAAAGGGGGTGGTCAAAGCTGCCCCTTGGCATTACAACAAATAATATATAGTTTGCAGACCATATGCAGGTTCGTTGACATATCCTAACAGGTTCACATCATAGCATAAACTATCTTGCATTCATGCGGAGGGTTAGGCAAACACAACTAAAAATTACATCAACCCCTGCATACTAGCATTCTTGAGCAATCATGTTCATAGGAAAGGATTGTAAGACCCACTAAGATAGGTGACTTCTCCCACTGTAAGACCTACACCTCTGGTCATCCAACATCAACAACCTATAAGACTAGCACACCAGTCAAACCAACCTACATGATTTTGATGGGCATTAAATGGTTGGGTTAGACTAGGACCTAATGTATTGTCTTTCCCCAAGTTTATGAAGTCTCATTGAAAAGAAAAACTATAATTTTTCACAAGAACCCTCATATCAATCTCATAGGCCAAGTACATCAAAATGATGTAGGATATCATAATGGTCTTTGATTCTTAATGCAACTAAGATAATATAATAGATAAGTATTGGAAGATAAATGATAACTAAATACAAAAAAAAATTTAACTTTCTTTAGGTGTAAACTCAAAATACGTTGAGTCGACAAAACATGATAATGCTACCAACAATTATATTTGAAGGAACCAATGAAAATTAGAACCTCAAAAAAAAAACAAAGTAAAAGAATTTTTTCACAAAAACAAAAGCCCAATTACTACAAATTTGACCAAAATCATAAGCAAAAATTCAAGAAAAATACTATTTAAGAAAAAATTCACCAAGAAGAAGAAAATCCTAGCCTCATGCCAGCACAAAAAAATTTCATTCCCAATAAGTTTCTTATCATGTTAGCACCGCAGTCAAAGGAATCTACATCCAACAAGCACAAAAGATTGAAAGAAGAAATCAAATAGTTTATTAAATCAAAGTTCCCTATTACATGATTCACATAATGTATTTATAATCATGTATTTTCCCATCTTAAAGTAAGTAATTCAAAGGACTTGGTCACAGATCAATTGGCTGAAGGGTTCATGTAGATAAGCTGGTTTCAGGTCAGGCACAAATTTGGTTCTTTCCTTAAAAGAAAATGAACTGCATTTATACTTATCCTTGCCACAGATACCACTGAATAGTCCAAAGAGCCAATGAATCCAATTGAGAGAAATCCATAAGATCACAAACGACAACAGACATTTGATCTTAGGAGCATAAATCTTCAAATCTCCATCAATGAATAATTAAAATATTATATGACGAAATAACTATTTTACATCTTCAAAAAGAATGTACACATTAATCATTTTTGGAAATCATCTGTAAGTGCTTAGACAGAGCGTAAAAGTACCTCAAAGTTAATTACTTCTGAAACCAAGTGCCTTTCAAATTTCAATGACATTTCTCGTAACTCAAACACTTTCACTTGAGGAGGATAAATACCTGCCATGGATAAACATGATTAGAATATTGGAAACTACGTAAACAACAAAGTAATACATATCTTTTCTAACAGCATATATAAACAATTCCAGTAGACTACCAAGTATGAGTACGTGCTCTAACATACATCTACCAAAACTAGCATCAATCCTATAGGTGCTCCAGTAAAATTTAGCTTACATATCATAACCATGCCAACTTAAGTGTGCATACCTCCAGCCAAATTAAATTATATTCTCTTATTCAGATAGAGGATTTTCACTCCATTCATATAACATTGACATCAATTAACTGTAAGCCTCATAGTTTTCAAATACTTTAACTGTAACGTAGTAAATCAGCCATTTAACAGCAGTTTAAAAGAACCTCAAAAAAAAAATGTAATGAATTAATCTTTACTTCGAGATCTAGATAAAATATAAATGCAATGTTTTAACGATTTAGCTATGGAAGTTTTTCAGCAGAAATTTTAGAAGGGTAAAGTAATGCATATAAAATCGACTGTAGGGACAGTAGACCCACATAATTTCCTTAATTTTCAAATATTTTGCACATGGTTTGCAAGGTTCCATCTCGGGTTTTTATATCACTCAGTTTCCAAATGTTTCAAAACCAATACCGAATGCAAAAGTCATTGGTTATTCTGACCATGCAACCACCAGACAAATTATCAACACTAAACTGCTGGCCTTCCATCCTTCTTAATATCCAATCATGTGGCAAAAGTGCAACATTATAGCTTCCAAGCATCCAATGCAATTCTCCATTAAACAACGGAGTTTTAATTCATTTTATTCATTTTTTTTAATTAGTAAGGAACTTCATTTCTTCAAATCTTTTCAGACTCATTTGTTAATGTTTAAAAGTATGAAATTAGCAAGTGTTATGGGAAAATTCCAATTAGCCTATAAGCCGTATATATATTTCTATGTATGTTTTTATTCTTATAATTAAAGCTACTGTCAGATTTATTTCCTACGTTTCAAATTTACCCCATTAGTAATTAGCCTACATGTAGGCACTCTTCTCAACCAATAACACAAATTTTTTCCCACATTCAACATGGTATCAGAGCAAGGTCAATCAAAATTTCCTCTTCTTCATCCATTATAGTCAGCCAGACATTGTTTTTTCCCTGTTAACTGCTCTCCCAATCTCATTACACCCTTAAACCATCAAATATACTACTAAAACCTTTTTATTTTCAGCTCCATAGGCTGTCACTCTATCAATTTGGCATTCAAAAAGGATTAGAGATGTCTTTGCATTGCACTGTAGATTTATCAGTTTGATCATTGATTTAGCTCTCACATTGTTGTCCAGCATTAAGCATAGTGTTGCTCACCATTCTCCGCTTAAAACTTCTGCCAATCTTTTAAAATTCAAATATGCTGCCTCTGCCACTTTTTTCCTCATGTTATTGCTGCCCCGCCAGTCTCTGATCGTACAAAAGCCAAATTTCTTTCTCCATAGCTACATCTAACCTAACCCAACCACAAAATCTCAATTCCAACAAGTACATATTCCTTACCCAACCAGAAATCCTTAATCCCAGATTCCTTGCCAGCAAGAAATCCTCAATTCCAGGCATTCCACCAATTAAGGAATCTTTGCTTATGATGTGAAATTCAAAATTCAAGACTTCTGACTTCTTCCACAACTACCTACTCAAAAAACATTCTATATCCCTTTGGAACTCAAATTTTCAAACTTCAATTTTAAAAATTGAAATCTAAATAACTAAAAGACCAGCCAATTTTTCCACCTTATTCTAAACACCATTTACCCATTCAAACTTCATTGAATGCTTTTCTAAATTAAGCCAAACCCAACAACAAAACAAACATAATCTAAACCTTGGGTAAAATTAAACCGACTCCCTCCAAAGCCTAAATCGTCTCTTCTTGCACCAAGAATAAGAAATCACATACTTTTTGGCATGGGTACAGTAAAGGAAGCATCCATCACTTCTCAGGGGTCTTTCCTCACCGTGACTGATCGCTCTGCTGCAGGCCTGCAGCCACAAGTTTATAAAGCATTTAGGAATTCTATACATTTTGCCTCCTCGTGCTCTCCCAGCAAATAAGGGTCATCAACAACAACAACCCTTGTTGTCATCCATTTAGTAATTCCTAAGTTTAAAAGTGGAATACATTCAACATCCAAGGTTATACTCGTAAAACCTAACAATAACCATGTTCATAAATATTATAAGTATGCTACAAGAATAAAAAGAAGATCAAGAGCTATGCCACAAAACTGATCACCAAAGGCTATGTCCTTTTACTAGAGGATGAAAAGAAGTCTAAACAGAATAAAGTTATCAACAAAAGTTCAGAAAAAAATAAATTTCAAGATCTTGTAACTTGAAATGAATTAAATGAAGTAACTGTTTACAATCATTTTAAATACAATCCTAAATAGTTGTAAAAAAACTAAATAAGCTATGATTAAATATTTACAATAATTCTTCTGTTAAAATACCTGATGAAATTAAGTATTCTCCATCAGGAGTCACCTTAATTTTGGTTGTCGCAGTTTCAAATTTCAAGTCCTGGATCAAATCCACTCTTCGGAGGTACTCTACAGAAAAAAATTTAATAGCTTAGTCACAAATTCTATTCAGCGTGACAATAAGAACGAACTTACAAGCAAGCAAAAAGATTTCATAAAGATCATAGAATATAGTATGCCAACATAAAGCAAAGAGGAAATCCTAGCAGGACATGTCCATAATTTATCCATCGGTAGAAATTGTGCGTTTCATAACCCTAGCACAAATTCCTTTTATCAGAATTGAACAAAATAATAACCCTTGCACAAGGGTCTGCTAAATGGCATCATTAAATGCTACTCACACTGCTTCTATCAAACTTGGGAAAAAATACAAAAAAAGGAAAATAGGGCAATGGAACAAAGGGTTTAATAAGTGTTGATAGTCACAGACTAATCAACGTATAGCCTAATCAATAAAAGTTGACACGGAAAAAAGGTTATATTTTCGTGTAGTAGTATTTTCACAATAATTTGGAAGGTCAGTCGTATGAATTGAGGACAAAGCACTCAATATCAGTCTTTAATTCAACCCTGCCTGAGCCACAGCCAAAATACATAAGAAACAAAAGTTATTGAGCTCCAAAAACTAATTAAGTTATATTGAAACAAACATAGGAAATTGGTTATTCTGGTAGAAAACCTGCGTAGACCTAAGAAAACCATGAATTTTGATTTAACGGGAGAGAAACTATGTCACAGAAGTTAAATTCTTCATGTTTTAAGTTTATTAGACAATGCTTTAGCAATTTCTTTCCTTTTTCTTTTCCCTCGGAGCAGTCTAGCCATCAACAAAACGGTATCACATAAACTCTATTCTAAATCTGGAATCAAGTAACCTTATCGACCTAACATGAGAACGCAACAACAACAAAAAGAAAGCATACCTTTGTCTTTTCGGAGGGCTTTGAGCTTCTTAGGCGGGAGCCATGAGGGCAAGGAACGCTGGCCGGAGACGGAGTATATCTTCACCCCGTTGAGAGAGGTGGACTTAATGCTCCCTACATTCGTCATCTATTCAACTTCAAGGGCGAGAATTGCTAAGCTCGTCACTGCAAATGACTAAAAGCCGTGACTTCCTTATTATTTCTTTTCACACTTCGGGGCTTTTTGGTATCAGATTTACAGTGGGATTTAAGTCGGATTTATGCTAAATCCAGCCAAACGGTTTTTGTGTGCTCGTTAAATCCCGGGATTCCGTAAATCCCGGATTTAGGGATTTACGGCTTAAATCCCGGATTTACTAAATCCCTCTGTTCGGCGGATTTAACGGGATTTAGCCGAAGAAGCGCGCGAAAGGGAGAAAGTTACCTTCACAGCCAGCGAGGTCCCGTTCTTGCTTCCGATCAAAATGTCGAAATTTCCGATCCGACAGGAAGGGAAAGACGTCGAAGGAGCGAAGTTGAACAGTCACGAAGGAAACGAAGAAGCGACGCATGCAATCTCGACACCTCCTGGGAAGCAACGAAGCCTAACAGCAACGACCAAAAGAGAAGATGAAAGGCAAACCTAAACGCCTCTAAGTTATTATTGATTAACTTAATTAATATATTTTAAAATATTAATAAATATGTAAAATAATTAAATAATTAATTGTATAATTAGTGCATAAATTTATTATCTAGTTTAACTTAATTGTACAATTAATAATTAAATATTAATAGAATTAGCTTAATTAATATAACTTAATATGTATGTATTATTAAATATTTAATTAATAGTGTAAATAATAATTAATGAATAATTTGTACTTAATATGTTATTAAATTTATAACACATTAATTTTTATTTTTAATTATAAATTTAGTTTTTAATTTATAATTATATTCTTCACATTTAAATTCCTAACTGCCATAAATCCTGAAATATATTACCAAACAGTTTCTATGGATTTAATAAGATTTAACATTTGACATACCAAACAGTTTTCAGGATTTAACACATTTCGGATTTACTAAATCCGGATTTACAGGATTTACTAAATCTCACTAAAGTTAAATCCCACTTGTTGCCAAACAACCCCTTCAGGTTGTTTGGCAACATGATTTAAGCTAAATCCTGCCAAACGGTATTAGAGCGCCCACTAAATCTCACGGCGGAATAAATCCTCCGTCTCCGTCTCCCCTTTGGACCGTAAATCCAGGATTTAGTAAATCCTGAAATTAGGCGGATTTTTGGGAGAAGAAGCGCGCGAAAGAGAGAAAGATAGTTGCCTTCACAGCAAGCGAGCTCCCGTCGTTGCTTCCAATCAAAATGTCGTGACTTCCGATCCGACGGGAAACTGGAAGGGGACGACGTCGAGCAACTCGTTGCAGCGAGGAGCCGAAGAAGCGACTTGTGCAAAGCTCTACGCGAAGCTACGAAGTCGATGAAAAGCAAGCCCTAGAGGAAGAAATTAATTTAATTTATCTTAATTAATATAATTTAAAATATTAATAATTAAAGAGATGAATTAAATAATTATTAATTAGTAGTATATATTCTGCATAATAATATGATTAATTTTAATATATTGGTCTATGATTAATCCTAGAGGAAGGAATCTTGTTTTCCCTGTTTTGTTTAAATAATGCTTCATTTTGCACAGTTTTATTATTATTTTCTAAAATAATATTTCAATATAAAAATTTTAACTACAATATTTTATATTAAAAAACTGATTTAAAAAATAATAATAATATTGTCTCAAATAAATAAGACTTTATTTGGATCAACTTTCTTATTGCTTTTGAAACGATTTTCTAATATATAATTTTATAATTTAAAAATATTATAATAAAAATTATTTTAAAAAACAACAAAAAAAATTTCACAAACGAAAATCTAAATCTCACAAAATCTTAAACCTTATTTTCCCGTTGATGTATCTTAAATATTTGATATAACAAATCTTGACATTGGATGGATTCAACTCAAATCCAAAAGCCATACAAACTCCTCTTCTTTTTCTGCAGCAACGAGCACTCGGTGTGACTTTCTTGCTTCCCGTGTCGAGGGATCGAACTGCGGATTCAAGTATTTGGGGATGTGTATTTGGGGAAAAGAGGCTAGGGTTTGGGACATTAGGTTTGTTAAGGTAATGTTTTTTAAATGAAGTTTGGTGGTTTATTATATATTAATATTCATTGATATAAGTTAATATTTAAATAAGACATTATTAATAATATAAATTAACTTTAGTAATTAATATCAATTAAACAAAAGAAATTTTTTTAAAAATTAATATTTATAATAATAAATTAAAAATTAATATTAATATATATAAGATGATTTAATTAATTTAATTAAAAAAACTATGAATTTTAAATTAAATTTAAAAATATTGGATCATAATTATAAGATACAAGTAAATAAATGTTAGAATTAATATTAATCAATTAAAAATATTGCAAACAACTTGATATTTTTAAAATACTAACTGCATGCATTAATAATGGAAAAGGATAACTTTAAATTGTTATAATTAATAATTATATTAGTGATAATTAAACTATAACTGATTGTATTATCATTCCTCATTCATTCCATTTGAAAGAATTATAAATGATAAATGGAAAAGGGAGTGATAGTGTGATTGAAAGCTTAGTAAGTATATTATTTTCATTATTTCTACGATTAATTTATTAAAAAATCTAAAATTAATTACTTTGTTTATAAAAAATATGATAAAAACTAATGGTTCACATAATACTAAGTCTATTTTTTGATGAAAAAGTTAATCTAACTTTTCTATTACTTAATCAAATTTATCTTATGATTTTTCCTAAAAAAACATGCATCATCCATAGACATTTGATTTCTAATTATCTAACTAATATCCAATATGTTACAAATGTTTAGATTGTCTTTGACGACATTAATATCATAATGTAAAAAAAAAAAAACATGAAAATATAACAAACGCAAAAGATATTAATTTTATTTACTTTATTGTATGCAACAAATAACATATTGTTGATTGCAATATAATTAATGGTCAATTTCAAACTTCAATCATACACAATACTTCAGATATACCTCTAAAAATTCACCCGAACATCACTTTCATCCAACTCTTATATCTTTATGCACCTGAATATTAAATTTTTTTGCATCGAAAATCTCTTAATACGAATTTAATCAAAATGATTTAAGAACTTAAAAACAAATAATGAATATAACAGTAATAGTGAAAAATAAATGTAAATAAAAATTGATAAAATGATGCTTTTGTGCCATAGCAAACAAAATATTAAGAAGCTCAGTTTGTGCTTATAGAATTCTATAAATATTCAGCAAGTGATCCAACAAATTCATCATTTGTACTTCAACAAAAAAAATGAAGCAAAAACTTAGTAAGAATGAACGTAATTTAAAAATAAAGCAGCAAGAGAACAAATGCTTTTATAAAACTTCAACCAACGAAAAAAAATAAATTTCGCTCCTATATAAATATTTAGGAGAAAATAAATCACATCTCTATTTTATTGATCTATATATATTTAAAAAACCATTTAATTACAATAATATAAAATCCATATCATCTAAAAGGTGGATCACATGGTAATTATTATTTTTTTTTTTGAAATAAAATTTTGGTTATTAGGTTTATAGGTCGAACCTCATCTTAATTTTCTATTTATTTTATTTTTTTTCTATTTGAATAAATATCATGAAGTTATACAAATGTGTTGACGAAAAAGATATATAAATAAATTTGACTAAGCTTACTTTAGAATGATTTGTATATCGAATTGATGCGGATGTATAAAGTGGAAATGAGATGTTATTGTAAAACATTAAAAATTTTTATAACATAGAAAAAATACAACATCTCAATGAAAATTTATAATAAATATTTAAAATTTAGAAGAATATAACATAATAAATACTTTTAAAAAATTTATAATAATAAGCAAAACATTAAAAAATCAACACCAATTTTAAACTCCACAAACCTTAAAATATTTCATATATAATACACATTTCATTTTGGTACAAAATGAGTTTAGAAAATCATGAATTTTCAAAACATGTTTATATATGCAAGCAACCAAATAAACCTAATGGAGAGCAGAAAGAACTAATGTGAAATTGTTTATAGAATTTTTAACTAAATATGACGATGTAAAGCTTATCTGCATTGAATTTTAATTTACGTTTATTTTTTCTATGATAATTTTTAGTGGTTAGGATATTATAGTATTAGTATTTATTTGAAAATTTAATTTTCTTTAAAATTTGCTTATATATATTATTGAAATGTCAGTTAATATCTCCATCTTTAAATGGTTAATTATTTGTTTCTTCACTATTAAAGGTATTAGCATAAATACGCTGCTCTTATTTAAATATATGAAAGCACGTGAATTGAAAACACTAATATATTCAAGCACGTACATGTGCAAATTATGAATAGTCTAAGAAGATGCTTATTAAAAATTATAAAAATCTTATCCTAATATATAAAAGAAATCAATGCATATATGCAAACATATACAGATTTATTAAATTTGTATATTAGCATAATTTTAGCCTATTAGAGAATCCTCGTTTAAAATTTCTGAGAATAACATTTTAGCTTCTTAGAAAATAAAATAATGACATGATTAATGTAAAGGAAATAGCATCTTATAATTGATTAATAAGATTTTAATATAAATTCAATTATTTTTCTTATAATTGATTAATAACTGTAAAAGTATTTATTTCAAATAATTTATTAATTTAATGTTTTAGCCTTTTAGAGCTTGCTTTTATGCCAAAACTCGACTCGTTTACACCCCTAATCAAAGATTAAATAAAATAATGATCTGATTAATTTAAAGGAAACATTAGCTAAGAAATACAAAGATTTGATTGCTGCTAAGTATATAATTCCAAAATCATAACTATGTAAATGATCTTTTCCCTCAGCTAAGAAAACACGATTTAATATCCATCTAACAATAAAATAAACATTCAAAATTACTCTTTACGTAGTGAAAGTTATGATTTTTTTTAATGAGCCACAATAAACTCATAAGATATATATTTATTGTAAAATACTTGATAGATCTGACAGTGAAATCACCGTATTCACTCAATAAGAGAAGGAAACCCCGAGAATGAGCAAATGTGCATATCTTCACACAAACTGAAAATTTAGAGAACTTAAAATGAAGTGGTTGAAAATTTATATGGAGCTTCCTCCCTCTTTTCCACACACACCAGCTGAGAGGTCAGAGGTCTAAAAAAGTCTAAATGCAAAATAAATAATGCCCGGGTGGCATATAAGGGCAATAAATACGCCAAAGAGGGAAGAAGAACACTTACTGAGCAGTTCAATAGTCCAAAGTTTTTAGGAAAATAAAGCTGAGCCAATTCCAATGAAAAGAGATACCTTGAAGTTTTCTGTTTAAATAAAGAAATAATCTCATATGGCCTTAAAATCACAAAAACACTAAAATAAATAAATAATTTTTTGTATGTTTTGAAAATTACAATTCAAATAGTTCTGACAAGAGAAAAATAACAAGGAATATATAGCTACCTCCATACGAATATCGCATAATGCTTTTAAAATCAACACACATGTCAAGATTCTTGTACATCTCAACCTCGACACTAAACATATTCATAACTCATATATCAACCTGAATTGTATTTACCATTAATTCAAAAAAGATTCATGAGTTAGCAAAAAGTACCCATGTGATGCAACTATTGCGTATTTCCCCATCTTCTACCTACAATAATAATTAGATCTTAGCTAGCAATTTATACAAATAATGCTAATTAATCATAAAGATCATCACTTCCTCTAAGTGTAAGCAATTAAGCCCATTAGCTTAGGGTAGCATACCCAATGCCACCAATCTTTTGTCTTCCTGCACAAAACTGTAAACGAAGATGTCCGACCTAAAGCCACACGGATGACAGGTGGATATAGCCTGATAACATTTACAACAATTAGTAATAAACTAATTTTAAAAAGTTATGAGCAAACAGATATATGAGATAATCCATTAACCATAATTAGAGAAGATATCCTACTGGAGAAGACGACAGAAAAGAAGAAGAAAATCTAGGGGATGCCGAACAGATGCGAAGACAAAAGCATAAGCTTTATTACCTAAAAAAAAGGTGAATGAGAAACTTGGCGAATTCGGGCCTATGCGAAAATTTATTTCATTAATTTAGCAGTGGAATATGAAAACGAATGCTTATTATATATCTTCATTCGAATAGGAAACGAATGGCCACTTCTCCCAAATCGGAATACGAAATGAATTCGAAAATAAGCAAATAGGAGTAATGGCAATTAATACAGTTGTTTGAAATGAATACTTTTACAGTTATTAATCAATTATAAGTAAAATAATTGAATTTATATTAAAACGTTATTCTCAAAGCTTAGAATTCATGAAATAACTCTTTAGAATAATGTTTAGCTAATTGAGGTGGTATCGGAGCAGCGAGGCGTATGAAATGAAAGGTTAAGATTTGATTTAAATAATTATAATTAATTAAAATGAATGGCTACGAATTTTGTTATATTATTTATAAATTTATTGATCATTAATATTATTTAATATAACGGGTAATAACTATTTTAATTCTTTTAATTAAATCCAATTAAGAGAATACAATAATAAAGTCAATATGAAATGAAAGGTTGAGATACTGGATACGTTTACTATAATAATTAGCTTAAATTTATTATTCATTAATACTATTTAATGCAACGGGTTATCTAAAAAGTCTTTTTTGTGAATTCTGAACTAACCATTGCAATTCTCTTAATTAAATGCAATTTAGAAAATACATTAATAATTTTAGCCAATATGAAATGAAATGTTGAATTTATAATAATTTTGGAAACTAATTGATTAGTTGAAAGCAGTTTTTGGATTGATAGCAGTTTTCGAATTAAAGAAATTTTAATAATGTTGTAAACTGCTTAATTAATTATTTGAAAAGCGGTTTTAAAAATAGGAAGTAAAGTGGGCGTATGAGATAGTTTGGTACTGCATTTTTAGAATTAAAGCATTAATAATTTCAGACTGCTTAATTAATATAAATAAATGTTTTATGGAAAATGATAAAAGATAGAATTTGAAGAGTTATATATGAACGTTGTAGATTAATTTAAAATTTATAGATGAACGATCCGGATTTACTATGGGTGAAGTCCCAAGCCACTTTTATATAGTAATACTATATAGATTATTTGAGTTAATAGACTTAAATCATATAATGAGTATTCAAATTGTTTAGTTCATCAAGATTTAATCATGTTTAACCCATGTCATGCTAAATAGTTATTAGGATTTAACTGCCTTAGAATTTATTAAATTTGGATTCATATGATTTATTAAATCCTATTTGAGTGAAATCCCACTTGTGTCAAAATAGCCCCCTGACGGTTTCTCCCTCGTTATATCTTAAATCTCAAATTTACTTGATCCCATGATTCGACGGATTCAACTTAAAACTCCAGCATCTCTTTTTTGGCAAGCTCCTATCATGAACAACCATTTTTTTTATGACGAGGAACCGTCCGCTGTCACACCCGACTTCGTCCAGCGCACTTGGCGGTCCGTAAACCTCGGCCGACCTAATGGGCCACCAAGGCCACAAACCTATAGCCGGCGCATTGGAGCCCCCACTTAAGGGCCGACTGCCGCTCGACGAAATCGAACTCGGGATTGAGGGTTCCCAACCGAGCTTAAGCATCGGTGGGTATGAACAACTATTCTCTTTCATAGGCTGCTAGTCCCATTAATGCCCCCAACGGTACTTCGACACCATTACGTTCAAGAGGATTAAAGCATTAGAGTTGGAACAGCAGCAGATTGATTAAATATTATTTATTAATATGTGACTTAATGTTATTATATTGGTCTATAATTAAAAATATCATATTAATTAATTACTATTAATAAATTTATTTATATTAAATTAAGTAAATTAATCTTGTTTATCTTAATATTATTGAATAAAAAATTTTTACATAATTATTTTGATAAATTATTAATTGGCATGATATCTCAGGCTAATTATGATTTAATTAAACTTGGTTAAAATATTAATTAAAATTATTACTTAATTAATTAAATTAAATATAAATATATTAACTTAACTAAATTGATTTTTTGTGCTATAATTAAATTAAATTAAAGAGATTGGATTTAATTAAATTACTAATTAATAATTAATTGAGATATTATCTTATGTTAATTACAAGTTAATTAGTTTAATTAAGGTGATAAAAGCCAAATAAATATAATAACATCTCAGAATGATATAAATACTGAAATAAGTAATTAAATAATTTACCTAGATTTAACTTGATTTATGCTTATCATATCAAATAATTGTTCAGAATTTAAATAAAATTAGATTTATTAAAACCAAATATACAGGTTTTACTAGGGGATCAACTTGTAGTGTTGTTTAGAATTCGATCAAAACGAGTGAGTTTAAAATATATAAAAAATGAACTTGTTAAAAAAAAATTTAATTCATCAATAGATCACCAAGCATTCCATTTCATCAAACCAAACGCTAAAATTTTTAAATCCCCTTCATTTCAAAAGTAGTGCGTTTCAAATAACTTGAGCAAAGCATAATAAAAGATTAATACTATTGAGCATAATTACAGTAGCACAGGATAAACTAATAGTTACAACACATCATAATAACAAATACTATGTTATAACGCAATCAACTAGCAACATTACTTTTAAGTTGCATTCTAATCATCATCTCTTATGAGCCAAGATTATAGGAGAACTTGTACAAATCCGGATTGAGAAAATGCATCCATTTCTTTGAATACAGAATGTTCAAAGAAACATTCAATAAATTTTGTAACTTTCAGGTTATACCTCCTTCCCATAACCTCAAAGTTATGAGAGAGTTTACATCAAACAAAATTCTCTTGTTGGGTAAAAGTAACTCATATTCTCATATCATATAGGAATATTATTCTCATATCTTCCTCATTCTCCTAATCTATGTTAGGTGAGTGCACCCTTGTCCTTGGGCACCTAAAAGTCTAAAGAACTCTCATAATGTGCAGTGCAAAAAAGATCTAATCCACTTAACCACACCTTGTAGCAAAAAAGATCTAATCTTTGATACAAAGAGAAGACCTCATGAATATAAAAATATTTGGCAAGGAGTTAATCTTAGTGATCATCATGAGCATCAAATAAGAACATGGCTTAATTTTCATGATAATGGACCATCAAATAAGAAGTAATTAAAACACGGGGGAGAGAAGAGCAATTCATCTTACAAGTTAAAAATCCCTCCACATTAATTAGCTTAAATGGGACATGCATGCCTTTTCCATGACCATGGCTTGTGATCATGGGAGTCATGGGACCACTACTTATGGACCATGCTTTTCACAAATTAGTTCAATCCATGAACATGGAAAGACCAAACCATCTTTTGACCAAATATTTAAAGAAGTTCTATTTTGCTATTTAAAGGACTTCATAGAGAAAATTGCGTTTTGATGATAATAATAGACTCTTCTTTTGACTTACATGCATTAATGGTCAAATATTCTATTATCATTAGTAAATTAGTTTATGAATATCATTATGTTCTTATTGTGAATTTATTTCATTTTTAAACACTAGATGTAGCATTTAAGAAGAGAGAGAGGTTGGGCTGTCGAGTTGAGATACTTCTATCAACAGGAGCCGGAGGTAGATGAATGGACATATAAAGCTAGAAATAGATAGATAGATAAACACAATGAAAAAGACACAACGAGAGAGATAATCGTAATATTTTCGTTCAAAGAGATGGGGGATCGATAAACTTTATTATAGTAAAGAAGAAATTACAATGCATGTCTCTCTAATTAAGGAAGAAAAGAGTTATAATGAAGGTGTCAATTGGGTATTGTAGGACATAATCTATGTTAGGTGAGTGCACCCTTGTCCTTGGGCACCTAAAAGTCTAATGAACTCTCATAATGTGCAGTGCAAATCTATGTGCCTCATTCTCATATTTGCCCAACACAAATTGGGCAGATATCATCTCTTTTTTAATACCAATCGTTCAAAAAGTTTCCTCCTGTTTACAACCTCTAAGTTGCATTTCCTCCACCCTCTCCTATAAACCTAAATTATAGGAGAGCACTCAAACTTCCTTCCACTCTCCTAAACTCAAAAATTAGGAGGGTGCACCCCTCTCTTCGAACAATCAAATGTTCAAAGAGCATTCAGAAGTTTGCAACTCATAAGTTGCACCTTCTTTTCTCCTCCTACAACTCAAAGATTGTAGAGAATATCCCCTTTTCATCCTTCCAACTAAATTTGGAAGAGTGAACTTCTCTCTTTGGGCATCTAAAAGTTCAAAGAGAACTCATGGTGGCTTGGAGTCCAACTCTGCATATCACCTTCTCCTATTTACCCAACACAAGTTGGATAGACCACTTCCTTCATTTGAATATCCAATACCCAAAGGAACAATCATAACTTTGCAACTCACAAGTTACATTTTATCCCCTCTTTCTTCTCTACAAACCAAAAATTGTAGAGAAATTCCCCTCCTTTCTACAACTCAAAAGTTGTATGAAACTCTCTTTTACTTAACATATGTTGAGTGAATCAATCATGTTCCAAATCAACATACTTGTTGAACCAAAAGCAACAAGTAGTTTCATCCCAAACATAGGATTCAAAGCTTTATCTCCATCCATTCTTCCAAACTCAAGTTGGAAGCGTGCAACCCTCTCTTTGAACAACAAAGTGTTCAAAGACATTCATGAATTTGAAACCCATAAGTTGCATATTCCCCCAACTCTCCTCTAACTTCCAAATCATAGGAGATTTTCCCTCTCTTTAGCTCCAAAAGCTAGAGAGTTCTCCAACATTTAGCCCAAAAGCTAAATGTTGGATTTCTACTTTCTCTTCTTAGCTCCAAAAACTAAGGAGAATTCTTCAACATATAGCCTAAAAGCTATGTGTTTGGCATCTCTTCCTTATATTCAAACTCTAAGTGAAGTACCATTAATGTGACATACCACACATGCCTCACACACAGGTGCACAGCCCCTTAGGAATGCTAAGATTATGATTTTTCTTTTTGTGCGCATTTAATTGATGATTTGGTGTGAATGCCTTTTTGGATTGTCTTCGTTGTGGGCACTTACACTTAAGTGGTTAGTATATAAATATATACATATTTTTTGTGCAGGTGGCCATGTCCAAAATGGGGTAAAATAAGTCATGATTATTCTCATACTGTTTGCTTGCAGGCGCTGCTTAAACCCCCCCGGGCAAATTATTGCGTCCGGTCACCTAACATGCGTACATCCAATCCGGACACGCCATCTCACTCGGATGCACTGGGCCCCAATATTTTTGAGTGACATGGAGCGCTTTTATTGGTGTCCGGACACCTGACACAATAATTTGCCCCCCCCCCCCCCCCCCCCAAAGAGGCATGACCGATATGGTATAAGCAGATATTTGGCACTCCTATTGCTAGACAAATTTTGGATGTGAAGTGATTATCATTTAAATTGCCTTCTATCTCTATTTTGCTGACTTAATTCTTTTCTATTTTATATCATGTATTTGATTAGATCTATGATGCAAAACTTGTGGGGTTCGGACTAGAAGGAAAGGTGGATTAAAGAAGGATGTACTTCCTTGGAGGTGAAAGATCCACTGAAGAGTTAAAGCTTGAAGACCCCCACAAGCAGAGTCTGTAAATTTAACTAGATTGTATAATGGTAGGAGACTCAGCTATCAAACATGTTTGTAATAATTGAGACACTACTTGCACTTCTATTTTTATTGATTTATATACATATGTTGTTTGTTTACTGAGTGTGCAATAGAACAATATGTTTTTCCAAGGTTTCTTCTATTATTTTGTTTGGGAGTGACATGGACTTGTGATACGATAAGCTCTTATAATAAAATAATTTTTTTGCCCTTTAAATAGTAAACAACTTAAAATAAATATAAGCTTCATGTTTTTCAAACAAGAAAACTTTGCATGGCTCCCTTTCAAGGAGCCAAGTTGTCCAAAAATTTAAATTGAGCATGCATAGCCAAAAAAAATGTATCATGTAGAAAAGCCATCACTTAAGGATTAGATAATAAAAATCTACTTTTTTTGTGAGTCTGCATTCTGCATATCCTACATATATAGGCATCATGACCTCAAAGCCAAACTATAAGCCCTACATTCTAAATAAAACAACACTCCACTCTTCATATGCATTGAAACCAAAAGACATGGTTTTAAAAGCGTTTAGGTGGGTCTAGCTGGTAGTCCTCTCCATGCATGACAGTAAATCTAGGGGTCATGCTAACTATGCCTCATGTGAGGAGTAGCTTATAAGTCTCTTTTGCATTCATTAGACTTAGGTTCGAGGCACACACTCTCGGTAATCCTATCTTAGTTTTAGGATCTGAGGCATTGGTTGATTTCAAATCATCCTATAAGCCCTCACCTTTCGGGTAATTCCTCCAATATGTGTTGTTGGAAAGTAAGCCCTAAATTTCTAATAAAAATATCAATTTAAAGATTAGACTTCTAAAATGTAAAGCCCAACATAGGATAATCCGAATACCTCCGAGATTTCTCGGAATCGAGTGCTCCTACTTCACCTCCTTTGGCTCTCATTCCAAAATCTGATTCTAAAGTTTATCCTTTCTTTTTCTTGAAATTCCTAAAGGGCCAAAACTTTTAAGCAATACTTTCACGGATTTTCAAAATTAAATTTTAGTCAATATTTAAATGACTTTAAAAAGAAAAAAAATCACTAGTTTAATCAAAAAACTTCTCAAGCACCAAAGCTTGAGATGTAATTAACCATAGGAGCTTGCCCCTATGGGACGTCTGTACCCCAGTAATAAAATAAATCCTATTCGACCAAATATCGAATGGGGGAATCTCTGTTAAATTATAAATTTTATCATTGAGTCCATAAGAAAATGATATTTTACCCTTCGGGGTAATATATCATCATTCTTATGTCGTGCTCAATTATAAAGTATACAATTCGTTTGAGGATAACAAAAATTCTCCAACACCAACTATCGTCGGATTTACACTTAGCCACCAACTTAAAACAGATTTAAACCCGGCCACCGACTGTCGTTGGTTCTTCCAACCTTGGTCACCAGGGAACAGTCTTTCTGACCACTATCGCCAGTTGATTATGGTCCTTAACGCCTATATCACCATACAATATTAATTTTGACCATTGTCGCTCGCTTACTACGATCCTTCTGACCTTCGTCACCAGACAACGGTCTTTCTAACCACCATCGCATGCCGACTTCGATCATTCCAACCTCCGTCGCCAGATAATAGCCTTTCTGTCCACCGTCGCCCGCTGACTACGGTCCTTCCGACCTCCATCACCAGACAACGATTTTTCTGATCACTGTCTCTTGCCGACAACGATCCTTCTGACCACTATCATTAGATAGTAGTCTTTTCAACCACCGTCGTCCGCCAACTACAGTCCTTTTGCCCTTCGTCACCAAACTACGATCTTTCTAACCTTCGTTGAATGCAGATTATAGTCCTTCCGACCTACATCATCTGACAACTATCTTTCCCACCTCCGTAATCCGACGACTATGGTCCTTCAGACCACTGTCACCTGACTATAATCTTTCTAACATCTATCGCTCGCCGACTATAACCCTGCCAACCAAATGAACTTATCAATAATTCCGACGACTATGTTCCAATTCCCACCATGTAATGCACTCTATGTATATTTGTTATATCAAACCAAGGCTTTTCCCCCAAAGAAATGCTCATTTGTAATTGGGTGCAAATACTAATGGATTCATTCAAATTGGGCCACGCCCCATAATTTTTCCCTTTTTTTAGAGGTTTTTACGTAAAAACTCTGATCTCTCTTATAAACAATACACCCTCTCTTTTATCTAATTGTTTGCTAAATCTTCATACAAAGCTAAAACATTTAACTTTATATTTCTCCACCGCCGCAAATAGTCCAAGACGCAACACTCTTAATTTTTCCAAAATAAAAAAACCCATCAAATGTCAAAAGGCAAAAGACCTGACACAACTTTTTTTTTGGGCAGTTAGGGTATTTAAGCGCAAATCCACCGAAAGAAACAAATTCCATCAACCAATAAGATATAGTTCTATCCATTATACAAAACTTATACAAAATTTGCAAGAACACAATTCAAGCTCTACGAGATTCGAATCATCTTCATTTATCAGGCTTAGCTATCCAATTCACTTTAAATGGTCAAACTTCACCAAGATTTGCTGATAGAAAATGATCAGTAATTTTTAACCAATCTGCATATTGCATTGCCCTTCAAAAGGCTATTCAGTATTCACACTTTTAAGATGTAAAGTATCACCTATATTTATATAGGTATTATCAAAACGAAAACAGCATAAACTTTTCAATTAAAAAAGGTCTATTTTTTAATACTAAAAAATTTTTTGAACTAAAAAATTACTTTAAGAAGCAATAAAAAAACTGTCCTAAATAAAACTCACAACTTTAAAATTAGAGAATATATCTCAACAAAAAGAGTGTGAGAAAGAGTTGCTCACTAAGTGAAAACTACATACTTTTTTCCTAAAATCTCAACAAAAATCACAAGAAACTACATGGATAGTTATAATGAATAAAACAAATGGATGATATTTGTCATGTTTTAATAAATATCAAAGGTGCTAACATCTATGAAACAAAAGAATTGCACTAATCTATGTACGTACCTCAAAGTAGTATAGACACAAATGGATACTTAAAATAACATCTCTATATAACAGAGGTTACTCTAACAGAATGATCAGCAGAGCCTGTTATGAAGATTGGAAGCGTAGGATGCCAATCCACACTTGTTATTGCTGCAGTATGAGGAAGTGTTTTGAAGGCGCTCATATGATCCTGCACCTGAATGAAGATAACAAGTTTAAATGATTTGTCCAAAACAACAGAGATCATGAGCTTACATAGAAGGAAGACAGCTTTTTTCAGCTTATTTTGCTAATTATTGAGTCAAATATAAACAAGCTCAAATTTGTTAAGGAGCTTAAACTTTTTGTTCATGCTCAGCTATTCATTATTTATGACTCTGATTGCATGAAAAATAAATAAAAAAATTCATGGTGCAACAATGCCTTCTAAAATTCACATAATTTAAAATATAAGTATTGCATGATTTCTAAAATATATTCAATGGCTTTTGATAACAGAATTAATCATTCTGTAAATATCATCAAATAGACATTCAACATGTAAATATTATATATATAGTGCCGATCATAATTGAACAGGCTCTTGTAATCATGTCAATGTTCTGCTCATTTAATAATTAGTTAATTACAACAATAACATCAAGCCTTTATCTCACTACATGGGGTTGGCTAAAAAAATATAATTCAAGATCACTTAATTTAGGTTTCGTTTGGTACAAAAAATAAATTTTTGTACTAAAAAGTTGCTTCATTAAGCAGTAAGAAAACCATCACAAACGAAGCCTTAATGTGAAAATTTATACAGCCAAGCATAGTTATTCACGAATATAGAGCTCCTGATAGTAATCTAAAAGAAGAGAAGATGCTCCACCTGGTAAATGGGGGACCTAACTGAGCCTGATGTAACTAGCAATCTCCTTCCATTTGAATCCAGTGCAATTTCATGTCTGCATATCTGCTCACTCTCAGGGTAGCAAAACCTAGTCAAGGGAGCAATCAAAATGAAAAACAAACTCATAAAAGTATTTTTTTTTTAGGATTTCTTTTTAAAAGAGGCAAACATTATGTGTCCCCAGACTAGCAAGGCATGGGCATATATCATGGTTTTACATTATTTTCATTTATCCTTTCACACAAGCACCCGAACCCCTTTGATAGCACAACAGGTATGCTAAGTTATAGCTTTAGAGATAAGAGTCACTTAGACAAAAAAAATTTAGAAAAGATAAGCTAAGTATGACAGAAAAAAAAAAGTTATGAATCAATGTGTATCATCTATGGATGATAAAAGAGGAAGAAAATAAATATATGTAATTTAGTGAATGTACAGCAAAGATTACAAGAAGGCAATTTACATGCATATCATAGAATTCTTATATATATATATATATATACATAAAACACTAAACTATTATATTTATTTATATAACGCTTAAATATCTCGATCACATCAAATATATGCATGAAAATATGCATTTCACTTTTCAAAAAATAATAGTGATATTTTTTTTATTTGATTTAAATATTTAAGTGTTATATAAATAACTATAAATATTTAGGTGTTAGAGATATGAATACATAAAAATTCTATGACAAAAATATGCCAACATGTGAATATAATGCACTGTAAAAGGACTAAGAATAAAAAATATAAACCAAAGATACTTGATAAGTTGTGTAAGAAGATTTATTGATTTAACATCATGTAACACCTGATAGAGAAAAAATGGAAAATGAGAACTATAGAGCCAGTCCCAAATAGGTGCGATATAGCTAATGATGATGATAATGAAATATCAGGTCACTTGGAATTTTCATTAGTAATCAAACCAAACGTCCGCTGCAGCTCTTCTTTAAAAAACTGCCTAAATTTTTTCTATAATAGAATATTGGTAAAACTATATAGCTTAAACTACACCTATGTCGTACCTGCTGCAATCTCTGGACCAAAGAACTTGGCCTTGATTCTGCAGACTCCATTCAAAGATCTGCAAACACTAATACAAAATGATTGTCCTTGCAGAAGCTTAGACAGTCAATGTTTATCGCACTACTAAAAGATAATGAAGCGATAATATTGCATCAGTAAGAATATCATTTGTAAAGGACATAACAAAAATCAGGTTTTTAGAATAGTGATGAACTAGCCGATTTGATTCGGAGGAAATTAGGAAGTTTCTTAATCAAGAGTAAGTTATTTAGGAAGGTTATTAATCAAAGGGGAATTATTTAAAAAAAATTTAATTACAACATCAAACTTTTATCCCACTACATGAAGTCCGCAACATGAATCTTTTTTCCCCATTGTGTTATGTTAAGAGTCAAATTCTTATTTAGATCTAATAAATAAATGTCATTTCTAATATTTTATAACCAAGTCTTTTTAGGTCTATCTCTACCTTTCTTAACACAGGTTAAATCTAATACATTACTCTCCTAACCAGGTTATCAGAAAACCGCCATTTTATGTGACCAAATCATCTAAGGCGACTCTCTCTAATCATATATGCCACTCGAGCTACTCCAATCTTTTCACGTAAATGCTTGATTTGTATCATGTCTCTAAGAGAAAAGCTACTCATCCACCTGAGCATCCTCATCTCTACAACACTGAACTTAATATTATTCTTCTCTTTTAATGGCCAACATTCTGCGCCATAAAGCATTGCAGGTCTAACCAACATCTTATAGAATTTTCCCTTAAGTTTGAATGGTACTTTTCTATCACACACTTCAACCATCCAACTTAAATTCTACTTATAATATCCCCATTTATTTCACCATCACTTTAAACAATAGACCAAGATGTTTAAAACGTGTACTCTTTTAATGAATTGATCACTCAAAGTCACAAACCCCCTACCAGATCTATTAATACTAAAATTATACTCCATGTATTCAGTTTTAGATCTACTCAAACAAAAATATTTAGACTCTAAGGTTGACCTCCACAATTCAAGTTAACCTTCAACTCCCTCTTTAGTCTTTATTTACAAGAAGAATATCATCAGCAAAAAGAATACACCAGGGAACATCCTCTTGCAAATCTCTAATAAAAGCATACAAGACTAAAGCAAAAAGATATGATGAGGACATCGCCAGCATTTTCGATGCCGGAGATCGACGGCCACGAGCATGACTTGTATTTTGTCATTTTATGTAGTAGCGTATTTTATTTTGATGTTCTTCCGCTTTTGCCCTTATGGGCATTTAGTCGCTTATGTAGCCCGGAGGGCATTTGAGTCATTTCTTATTTTTCTCATTTTGGCCTATTTATATGAGGCCTCATGCATTGTAATTTCAGTTTTGATAAATGAAAAAAAAAAAATTTCCACTTATGATCTCTTTGTGAGTTCACCCTCCTCTCTCTCTCAAATCTCTTAGTGAGTTTTGAGAAGAGCTAGATCTCTTTGTGAGTTCTAGTCATTCTTCTATCTTGTTTTGTGATCAAGTAGTGTGTGGACTCAAGGGAATTTCATCCAGATTACATTCTCTCTGAAATTTCCTCCCCACAACCTTTCCACTCAGTAGTCCAGCCGCCAACCAGCAGCTTCCCGCCAGCCACAGGCCTACCAGCTGCCGATCAACCCCCTGCCAGCCAGCCCGTGACTTCATCCCACCAGCCACAGCCATCCCGTCCCGTGCAGCCACCCCCCCCCCCTCCTTACGGCTCCCAATCTCACGGTCAAACAGCCATCCGTGAACCTCCAGCCCACCGTCTCCTTGTAGTTTCCCTTGCCGCTGGACCTCCTTGTTTGCCCAAGCCGTGAATTCCAATTCCCAGGTGACTTAATGAATTGACTAATCAAGGGCTCATCTTAAGGCAAGGTAATTAATGACACTTAGAGCCATTTTGAAATTCGAATTCAACTTTCCATCTCATCTCAAATCCACTTGGGAAGTTACTCAATACCTAATTAAATCTGAAATAAAATTCAGGTTTAATTTAATTACCTACTTAAATTTGGGCCCCACTCTCATAACTCCTAAATCTCTCTCTCCCATATGGCCGGCCACCTCATCCCATTGCTCCTCTATTTAATTGCCACATCACCACCTCTTAAATGCCTCCTCTCACATAATTAATTCCAGATTTCTTGAGTTTTAATTTCAGATTTCAAAAATCTGAAACTGAAACAGCTTTCCCCTCTTCCGTTGTTATTGGATTTTCTCTTCCAAGTGATGCAAACGTGAGTTCCCTGAACTCTTTGCACATGGCCCTCAACCTTCCCCTCATCTTCTACCGGCTGCCCACTCCTCATTCCAGCATGGGAACTTGCTAGCCGGCACCCAGGAAAACTGCAGGCTGCTGTCCAAAGTGTCCAGCAGCTCCAAGAGTAGACCGGATC
This sequence comes from Dendrobium officinale, assembly GCA_019514585.1. Classification (NCBI taxonomy): domain Eukaryota; kingdom Viridiplantae; phylum Streptophyta; class Magnoliopsida; order Asparagales; family Orchidaceae; genus Dendrobium; species Dendrobium officinale. The sequence continues at coordinate 16,236,534 of CM033699.1, read as the reverse complement.
CTGGTAGACCCATATTGGGTGCTGTCCAGGAAGCTACCTATCCACGAACGACGATCTAAGGGTCCTTCTTCCTCGGAGTGGCCTTGGTTCTAATGTGGAGACGCTTCTTCCGCTAAAGCCTAGATTAGTGAGTGTATGGGCTCTAAAGGTGAAGGTTCTCTTTATTAATTCGTGGATTCTTGTTTATTGTCGTAGCGTACAATTACTCTTTGAGTTTTCTTGAATTGTTGGGTTAATCGATGTCACTCTTCGTTGCCTAAACGAGTTAAAAACTAAGAGTTCTAAGGATCAATAATTGTTATAATTAATAAATTTATTTTGGGATTATTTTGTTAAATCTGTTCTCTTTAATTTCCTTAAAATAACTCCTGAATGAGTTTGTTTCACATCAAGATATGAGCTTAAGGCTGATCCTTGATGTAATCCAACTAAAAATGGAAAATACTTGGTCAAACCAACTTGTGTTTGGACACAAGTAATAACTCTAGCATGTATATCCCTAACGACATGAATATAAAAGCACTATTAACCCCTTTATTTTTTAGAACTCTCCATAGCACTTCTCTTGGAAAATTATCATATGCTTTCTCTAAATCAATAAATATCATAAGAAGATCCTCCTTATTCTCTCTATACTTCTCCATCAAAACTCTCAACATATGTATAGCTTCCATAGTAGACCTACCAGGCATGAATCCAAATTGATTTTGAGAAACATTAGTATTATATCGTAACATTTGCTCTATAACTCTCTCCCATAGTTTTAAAGTATGACACATCAACTTAATTCTTCAATAAATCGCACAATCTTGTGCATCACCTTTATTCTTAAAAATAGAAATCAACACACTCGTTCTCCACACATCTGGCTTTTTTTAGTCTTCAAAATAATATGAAAAATAATATTAAAAAGTTTAGAAATCCATGAAATTCCTTCATCTCCTAAGCATTTACCCATCTCTATTGGAATATCATAAGGTACAACAATTTTCCCACACTTTTTTTTTCTTTTTCTTTAAAAACCTCTCTAACTTCAATTTTAGCGCAAGAGATCTAATTTGAATTATAATTTGGAGGGGATTAATTAGGAGTTGTTTCCTAATTAAAAAAGGCAGATTTGGGTGCTGATTTGAGAGGGAATTGGGGGAGAGCTGTTATTGTTTATTGTTTGCTATAAGTAGTAGGATTTATGATATCTTTTGTATGAAGAATTTTGTGAGAATTTGTTGTCCATTATTTTTATGATGAATCCTAACGGCGTCTAGGGTTCTCTAAAGAGGACAATTGCATCTTGTCTATTCGTATTTCCTTTCTTATCAATAAAAATATGTTGTTTGTTGAATTTGTATTGGTTCGTTGGCTGTCTTTGATACCAAGGCATATCAAATAGCCTTCACATTAAACAGATGTGAGGTTTTGGAATCTCAAAAAAAAAAAAAGAGGGAAGGGCGGATTTACAAACCTACCACTTTAAACATTTACATTAACATATTTAACGTCTATATTTATTTATTTATATAAAAGCTAAAACTCCTTGACAACATAAAATTACAACTTTGATACCTTCCATCACCCAGGTATACAAAATTCTTGCTAACTCTCCAGCAAATGAAGCTCTTTTCTCCTCTCTTGTCGTCTCATTTTCCCTCTTTTCTAGAGGTTGGGGAGGCAATGAAGTAGTATCTCAACACTAAAGTCATATGTTGTCTTAACATTGAAGCACGACGCCACCAATTTATACACCCACAATCACGCCCCTGCGCCATCTCAAATGTCGCCAATTTCTACACCCACAATCACGCCCCTGCGTCGTCTCAATGTCACATTTTTTTTTAAACGACATCTCAACATCGACGACTAACATGTCTCAGCATCAAGGGCTGATCCTATTTTGACGTCAATACCTGATGCACCATTGCATAGCATCCATGCTCAAATTTTTCAGCAACATTGTCATCTATCATCTCGATGTCTCACCTGCCATCCACGTCTGACTCTCAACATTCTAATACTAATCATTTTAAGTGCAGATCATAGTTAAATGAATTATTATTTTTCAATTATTCTTAATATTCTTCTTATTCAATTCTATACATTATTTTTAAGATATAAAATTATAATATTGTGTCTAACATGTGTATATGTCATATATTTTTAATAATAGACGTATCCTATGTTCGTGTCATCATCTTCGTGTTTGTGCATCCTTGCACGCAGAGAGTTAAGTGGTAATAAAGGGTAGCATAGTAGTAATTTTCATATATTAAAATTTTTTATTTGTTATATAGATAAGAAAAATTAGGAGCAATTATTAGGTCCTTTCACTGGATGTAGAGGAAGGTTCGGTTTTAGCCAAAAATAGGTAAAAAGTGCAAATACCGAGTTTTTTGAAAAACTCGGTATTTTTTCAAAAAACTCGGTATTTGCACTTTTTTAGGCAAAACCGAACCTTCCTCTAGGTCCTTGCACCGGACCAAATAAATATCATTTGTCTGCTTTCAAGTTCATTCAATTAAAATAATATAATATATAAACTTAACTGGAGAAATAATTTGAAATGCAATTGAAACGAATGATTAGACAGCTTCCGAGGAAAAAAAAGTCAACAAATCAAATCCAATGTTGCATGCCTTGCCATCAGAACCCAAACTGAAAATGCTCGTCTCATCTGGTCCAAATAGTACTGAGCTGACAGCTGAATCATGAGCTGGCCATCCTGTGATTTGTAGACCAGCAGACATATCTTACGTTGATTAAGGAAGTTGAAAATCTTGAAGGGTCAATTGGTATCTTGTGCATCATATATATTGAAAAATAAGTAGGAAACCACGCTCATAAAGACCAAATATAAACAGTGTGAGCCACAAAACTCGGTTTTAATGATCATACTTCCACTAGATCTTGCTAATTATGAGATAGAATTAAAACTAAAAGGCTAAGTAATCGGTATAAGTCATAAAAAGAGATTCTACAGCTACAGCTTCCCACTGCTACAAACCTGGAACTCTGAAATAATTGCTAAGCATCCATGTCTCATGCCAAGTAGTTAACCAAGCAATCTCTAAATTTGAAAAGACTACCCCAAGTGATTGATAGAAATGTAGAGTGGATAAGGTATGGATCTAGCTGTTATTAACATTGTTTCCTGAGCCTACTACTACGATGTATCCAGTTTATGGTGGCACACTAAAGGCCTTTTTTTTTTAGGTGCTTGAATCTCAACTCGGAAAAGAAGTTCCTTTGAAAAGAGTTGCAGTGAGATCTGTTTATTTTGAGATAATTCACTTCTTTTGAATTTAGTTCCCGTATTTATTTGAGCTGCAGCGAATTTCAATTTTACTTTATTTTCACATCAGTTTTTGTTATGTTATTATAAGAAAAAGTAATACTCCAACCCATCATTCCATTAATTTAATATTATTATATTATTCTTAATAGTAAAAAGAAAAAAAATGAAGGTAATTCCATAGCTCTCAAGATTGACACTATTAAGGAGAGTTTTAAGAGTGAGAACTCAACTTCATCTAATTTCAACGAAAAACACTTGAACTCTTCTGGAAGTGAGATGTAAACACTTCTTGTCAACTTGTAAACTTCCTCAAAGAAAATTGATTACAAAACGCAGTTCACATGTTGTTCGTTGGAAATCTTTGTAGAAATTTTCCATGTCGTGGAATCTTGCAAGAACTTTCAAATTTCCTATATTTACTTTGGGCATACTAGGTACATAAATTTCGAGGCTAGATTCGTTCGATCATGTAACAACGTTATTTAGAACTCAAAACTAGGTTCAAACAAAAATTTCAATGAAATTACCAAGGGTCCACAGGTACATTTTATCATGTCAGGGTTCAGTATTTTTTAAGTACTTCCTCTCAATTTGAATTTGTCCGTACCAGCATTTGTTACTAATTGCAGTTTATATAATTTCTTATAAACATCTTCTATCCATAATAGCTATACCTACCTCGTTTTTTTATCCTAGGTAATCATATCAATTCTCGCTTCAGGCCTTATCATGCCTCTTCTTCTTAGTTATAAATATCCAAACTATCTGCTCATTTAATACGAAATCCTCCAGGGTGGATCTGACGAACATTCTTTAATCATTCAAATTTAAACCTTAATAATTTAATAATATTTTTCTCATAACAACTTAATTTCTACTGCACTTATATTGCCTTCTCCATTTCGCTGTAATACAAGACGAATGATAGTTTTCATTAATCTTTGATGAATTCCATTCAACCATTAAGACATTCAATCATCATAAATCAATATACTGTCTCCTCCATCAATCATCAAGCTTTATTCCTATTAATTACATGATTATACATCCCCATTCCAAAAAGCATTAGATTAACTTAATGATACCTAAGCCTATATCACTTGCGTACTTAACATTCTAACAAGTTAGTTTAATCATTACCACTCATGTCCACTAAAATTACATAACAAACAATTGTACTCTTTCGACTTGAAGCACCTAGTCTTAGGCTTTTTTCCCACTCACATCACATCAATCTTTTTGCGCCATAAATGTGAAACACCTTATGTAAAAGCTAAACTATTAAAACATCAAGGTGCCTTTGGTGTAATGGTCAAATTTCATTAAGAAACTCTGCAGCTAAACGTGCTCATCCCGAAGTCCAGGGATGGGTGACCTCCTGTAAAACCCGAATTCGTCAATAGTAAGCGTTGCACATATCTCGATGCGTCACGCAAAAATTAAGTGAAATTTCAAAGTCGTCGGATTTAGACGAAATCAATTTTATAAAATTCTACACAAAATTTCGAGCAAATTGATATAAATAACCTATATTGAATTTCGCTTAAATTGGAAGTTAAAATTTTTAGAATTTTAAGTATACCTAAAATACCCTTAATAATATTAAAACGAAATAAGGCAAGTAAGGGTATTTAGGACTTTATGCAATTAAACATAGCAACTCCCTCTTATAGGGACCGAAATTCATTTGGTCCCCATTCATTTCGTGCGGCTGAAATGAGAGACGAAGGGAGGAGGCAGACGGGAGACTTCGTGGGCGGCTCCGACAGCAGTTTTCGGTGGCCGGATTTGAGGGAAATTGTAGAGGAAGGCAAGGGGAAGACTAAGGTATGTTTAATTTAAGCATTTCTCCATTTCTTTCAAAGTTTTTCTAAAAAGAAAATTTTAGGGTTTTTCAAAACTTAGAAATTCTTGTAGAAAATGTATAAGAAGAGTTTGAGGAATTATTCTAAACAATGTTTAAAATTGCGTATTCAGGTATTGAGGCGTTTTTCATTCGTGAGGCGAGGCGTAAGCCTCAAGGCGTTTTGAGGCGTAAGCCTCAAAATCAAAAGATTGCGTAAACATAAAATGATAAATTTTTATATACCAATGAGTGAATAATATAAAACATAAAAAAGCATACGATATGAAGTGAAATCAAAATATCCCAATAATAAGACAACATGAAATATAGTTCAACTCAAAATTCTATCTTTCCAAAATAAAAGTATTCTTTTCATTAACATATAATTCAAATTTACAAAAAAAATAGCAATGACATATCACATAAGAACTCATAAGTCATCAGCACTGACATCACTAAGGGGTTCTTCATTTGAATAATCATTATGATGAACTGCTCTCTCCCCTTCCTCCTCTCTTATAGAGTCTAATGTCGGGCATTTACTTCAAGATTTATGTAAGTTTTAATATATATACCGTGAGGCGTAAGCCTCATGCCAGTGAGGTGAGGCGGGCCTCAAGGCGAGCCTCAACCAAGTTGAGGCGCAAGCCTCATAAAAAAAACTCGAGGCGTAAGCATCGAGGCGTTTTTTACTGGAATTGCGCAAAGGCGGGCCTCAAGGCGAGCCTCATATTGCGCAATTTTAAACCATGATTCTAAACATAAATTTAAAGTTTTCCCCAAAATTTTTTTGATTGGAAAATTAGGGTTTTTCTTAAAAGTTGAAATTTCTTAAGGAGCTTTCACAAAAATATTTCCTATGGGCATAGGAATGTTTCTAAAATGAAATTTTAGCTTTTTTTTTAATAATTTGCTTTTTTTATATTTTTTCTTATTAAATAATCCGAAAATAGATTAAGGTATTTATAAATTAGGCTTGGGGGAAAGATTGGAATGATATTGGGATGAAATTGATGATTTAAAGTTTTCCAAAAATTTGGTAATTTATTTAATCCAAAAATTTAACTTAAATTATTTTAATTTCATTAAGCGTAATAAGGATCAAATAGTAATAAATGAAAAGTTTCGACAATTTAGAAATGTATAAAGTTTTAAGGAAAAATTACTGTTGATATTTCTTTATGTGTAATCTTAGGTTTTGATCATAAAGGAACGACACGTGTCTAAGCGACATCGTATGTCGTAGATGTTTGCTTTGCAATTGCTAAGGTAGGTATTCCTACCTCTTTTAAGTTCATAAGTTCTTCTTGTTAATGGTCAAAATTTCATATGCTTTATTATGATATTTTAGTTTAAAAATTTTATGTCAATTATTTAAAAGTCATACTGCGCAGCAAGCTTATATTTTCATGTTTAACTTGTGACATTTTAGAAGAACATTTGAGCATGAAACATTATTAGACAGACACATATGAATTGACGATTGATTTAATGTTCTTATGTTAAGTATGGAATGATTGAATGTGCATGATGATCTGGAGTACCAAATGGTAAACGGACTCTTTGGAGTCAATGGTAAAAGGGCTTTTCGGAGCCACTGGTAAAGGGTTTCTTCGGAGTCAATAGTAAATGAATGACCAAAATTTGATTGTGTATATGATCGGTACAAAATACTAGTATTTCTCGGACGGGTGTATAATTATATGATTAACATTTTATATATTGATGCATTTATGAATAAAAGAAAGTTTTGAATGAATGAAAGTTTTACGAAGAAAGGAAAATTTTAAGAAAAGAAAAATAAAATTAAGGAAAGAATTATGAATTCAAATGTTATGCATTCCTAATGTTATATTGATGAAGCATACATAAAATCCTTATGTTATTTAAGTCTTGTCATACGAAAAGTTTACTGCATAATATTTCTTCTTTCCTTGCATTATGAATTTAATTGAGATATGTATTACCTGTTGAGCGTTAACTCACCCTGCTTTTGAGAATATTTTTCAGGAGAATCTATGATGTGAAACAAATCAAGATGATGTGAAACAAATCCAGAGTTACTTAGGGAAATTAAAGATAGCGAATTAACAAAGTGTTTCCACAATAAATTTATTACTTATAACAATGATTGACCCTTAGAATTCTTAGTTTTTAACTTGCTTAAGCAAAGAAGAGCGAAGTCGGTTAACCAAAAAATTTAAGAAAACACAAAGAGCAATTGTAAAACTACGATAATAAACAAGAATCAGCGATTTAATAAAGAGAACTTTCACCTTTGGAGCCCATACGCTCAACTAGTCTAGGCTTTAGCGGAAGAAGAGTCTCCACATTAGAACCGAGGTCACTCCGAGGAAGAAGGAGCCTAAGATCGTCGTTCTTGGATAGGTGGTCGGAGTGATGGAGGATGACGGTCGTCCAAGGATGATCCAACGTCCCTTTGATCTTTGCTCGTCAATCACATCCACTAAGGTGTAATAGATACGGTCGATGTAATCTTCAATGATATCGTCGAAGTCGAAGCCCACGTCAAAGAACGATGATTGGAGGATGTCAACTTGATCTTGGTCGTCACACACAAATCCAAAGTTCCATTCGGGCTCCGCCATGCATCCTCGCCAAGGGTTGAATGAGAGTACTCAGGATGGGAGAGGGAGGAGTCACGGTTTTGGAGGAGAGAGAGGGGGTGGGTGAGGTTATGAGGGGAAAAAAACTAAAATCTGAATTTTAGTTCAGATTTCCAAAAGTGAGGAGGGATTAATTTTAGTTTTCAAAATTTGAAATTGAAATTAACTTATGAGGAAAGGGATTAAGGAAGCAATAAAAGAGAATTAAAAGGGGAGAGAGAGAGAGGGGAGTGGCCGGCCAAGCTAGAGGAGAGAGGGATTTTCGGTTTTGATGAGGTGGGGCCCAAGTTTAAGTAGATAATTGAATTAAATCTGAATTTTAATTTCATATTTAATTATGTCTTAAGTAACTTCCCAAACTTTAAAATGAGAGGGAAACCAAATTTGAATTTTGAATTTGGCTTTAATCTCATTAATGGGTTGGATTAATGGATGAGCACCAATTAGGAAAGTGATTACTCAAGGGATTTGAAATTCAAATGTTGAGAATTCAAGAGGGGGAGGTGGCGGGATGGAGCTGTGGGGCTGGCCGGCGGAAGACAGGCCGGCGGGTGGCTGGCTGTTGGTCGGCGGAAGGCTGGCCGGCGGGTGGCTGAGCGGCTGGCCGGCGGAAGGCTGTAGCCAGGGGCCGGCGACTTTGATTTGGCCTGCTTGGAGTAGGCGGCGGCAAGAGCAAAGGGAAAAGAATTGGGAGTTTCTAGAGACTTGAGTAGCCACGGATCCACTAACCTCAATTGCCTTCAATCTGAATTTCCACCACGAATGAGGGGACGAGAATTTAGAACTCACAAAGAGATCTATTTCCTCCGACGAACTCACTAAGAGATCGGGGAGGAGGAACTCACAAAGAGAACTCAAAGTAAAAATTTCATTTCATCAAAACTGAAATTACAATGCATGAGGCCTCATATAAATAGGTCAAAATGAAATAACAAGAAATGACACAAATACCCTTCCGGGCTACATAAGCGACTCAATGCCCATAAGTGCAAAAGCGGAAAAACATCAAAATAAAATAAACTACTACATAAAATGACAAAATACAACTCATGCTTCGTGGCCGTCGATCTCTGGCGTCTCATAAAGGTACATGTGTCAAAAATGCTGACGATGTCCTCATCAATTTACTAGAGAGTGATGGCGGAAAGACAGTTTACCTACCGTCGTAGAGAGTCCCAGAATGTCAGGTTTTTATGTTCATGTTATATAATGTGTTGGTTGTTGTGTCGTGAATGGCTGTAAGGCTTTCAATTTATGTTTTAAGAGATTTTATGCGTAGGATGTCATCATTGTTATCATTTGCTTATCATAGTATTATTAAAATTAAGGGAAAAGATAAAATATTCACTTGATCAAGTCCTATGGTCATTCATAAAAATTTAGTTTGAATATCATTATATTTTGTACGTATACAATCACGACATTTTCTACCCTTAGTATTTTAATCATAACTATCATTTTATATTTGAATCATAAGTATAAGTAATCAATTTTTGTCATCTAGAACCCCAAAATCAAATAGTAATAATATGCTCAAAGAAAATATCATATCAACCAATAGCAGACACCCATATCAAACCCACCAAACCCTGAGGACATATTATGGCGAAGAAAGTTACTCAAGACTTCATAGGAATGTCCCAATCTCTTATTGTAAGTCAAAGCCCATGATCAAGCTTACTAGCTACCCATCACAACCTCTATGCCAAGAGTATCATCCTAGACCTTATAAAGATTACCCTATATAGCACTACTATTACAATAGAAGGGTTTAATTATCATTACTCGTACAATGATTAGGAATTCAAAGAAAGATGCATTAGATTTCAAGAACTTTTATTCAATGGAAACCAAAACCCAACCATCCCTATAGTTAATGAAGAATCCACTCATCCCACATCAATCCTTAATAATAATAAAGAAAAACATAATTGAGAAAGATTAGTGCAATTCATTACTAAATCGTGGTCTGGAAAGGAAATATTTGTAGAAACATATTTAGAAGTTCTCAACGTGAATTAATCACCCCTAAGACTAAGGAGCCTTCCAGAAATTCTACTGAATCTCAGGAACAATATTCTGATAAACATCTTATGAAATTATATTCTTTTAGAAGGGTCACTGATCTTATGCCTAGAAAATTTTCTCTAAGGAGCTCCATTGACTTAGAATCAGATTTCGATCAAGATAGTAGTGAAGGTCCTATCTACTCATATGATATCTTAAGCACATTGAATTTGACTGTTATTGAGTCTCCTCTTCCTTTGCAAGTTGTGTCATACATTCTTTCTCATAATAAATCTCCTCATTTCCTTGTCGAAGTTTCAAGATTTTGAACTGAAGAATTTATGGGCCCATCGCCTCTTTAGAGTTCCACTAAATTAATGCATCAACCAAGATAAGTTTTTACTTTACAAAACCCCGTATTGATCTAAAAATAACAACTTTGCTCTACATCTTGTCATTATTTGATATCGCTGGTTAGCAATTGCCTAACTATATGTGGCTATTGCTCGACTACGATTGGTCACCAATGGACAGCATCTTGTTATTGTTGAATACCATTTGGTGAGTGATTTTTCAACAGCAGAATGCAATGCCAATGAGATCTTGAATGGAATCCAATTCAGATACAAAATAAATCAGTGGGTCAAAAGAGGCTGGGACAAGTGCATGGGGTCGTCTTTGCCAAATGAATGTATGGGTGATGAGGGTGGGTACAATAAGATGATGCAAATGAGAATTGGCAACACCGAGGAAGAATTTAATGTTGGATTATTGCGGGGGGAAGTGAAAGAGATGGTCATTGAGGAAAGACGGTACCCAAAGATATAAGAGAAGGGATAGATGAATGTATGTGTGGAAGCAATGTGAGGGTAGCTAAAAAGCTTTTAGAGGTCACTAAGCTAACGTGAGCAAGGAGCTTGGCATTGTTGATTGTATATTTGGCATAGCTTATAAATATAAAATGACTTCAAAATTTGAAATGCTAGTCATCCAAATAATAACCCAAAATATCATGAACTAACATTTAAGTCCTACTCAACAGCTATTTAATTTGTTGCAACTCTCCCTTAAGAAAAATATTTCAAAGGAAGTATTGATGATTGCTTTGGCAAATCTATAATGAGTAAAATTACAAATTAAGAAATAAATTTTTAGGACCAAGAAAAAGTATAAATTTGCCCAAAGGAATTTCAAACGAATGCTTCTTCTTCAATTATTGAAAGAAAATGACAAAGTATACAGTTAGTTTAGCCATTTATCAATATTGAGAAAACTTAGATCATTGGACCTTTGTTCTTATCTAGAGGAAGAACATTTTATTTGAACAGATACATAATGCATATTATTCTTCTCCAGAAGAGTATTCACCCAAGACGGAACCCTAAACATTACGAAGCGACCGATCTCTATTTACTGCAGACACAAGCAAGTACCAAAAAAATCTATTCATTTTCTCCACCACATTAAATCACCAACAAGCACAATTAAAATAAACTGTGGTCATATTCAATTTCACTAAAGAATCCACTATTTCCAACTTCCATTTGATTCACATAACAAAATGTCTTAGCCATTGGACTTAAATGGCATAAAAACATCTCTAAACCATTTGTAAAAAATTTATGGGTGATGCTTTACTAGGAGTCTAGGATGACATGTTTATAACTTCAATTTTTGGAACAAACAGGGCAAAAAGCCACAAAAAAAGGTTATTAATATCAAAAACAATCTTGAAGTATCATATGTTTGGAAAAAAAAATGTTTAAACTCAATAACTACCCTCACCATCATCTATCATTATCGCTATCATTAGCATAATCTGAAACTAATTACAGTCAGCTTAATATATCCTTTTTAGCTATTCATTCTTTAAATTTACATGTGGCAAAAACCAAAAACCACATATAATCTAGTTGGGAAACTTCTAATCGTTATATCGTTGGTCAAACTTTTCCTTCAAATTCAATTTTGCTCAACCTTAAGCACGCTAGAATCACCTAGGTCATTTCTCTACACTTGGTAATTAAAACTAATACAAACAAAATAAATTCTACCACGACAGCCTTCACTTGTAAGAAAACTTAACAGTAAGTGCACAATCATATTCAACACCAAAGCATCTTCAACAACTAGATGAATGCAAGCATTAGCATAGGGGATATAGATCTGAAAGATAAATGGCACATTTTTTATATGCAGCATATAAAGGATACCAAACATGTGAATCATCCCATCAGTAGCAGAAGCAGCTAAAATCTTCCCATTGTGATTGAAACTCAATGAAGTGATTGCTGGTGGGATCTTTACCAAGAGGTAGGGTTGCCTGAAGAAAAAAAAAAAAGAAACTATCTAAATTAGTGGATAATTCCCCTTTTTGTTCAATCATTCTGATTTTATCAACAACATAAATGACTTCGTCAAGCATCCCTACCATGGCCTTCCATGTTTTCATGTTCCAAACAGTCAAAGAAGCAAAGCCCATTTGATCAATTTTACTAAAGCCATGCCTACAAGTAGTTTTATCAATGTATGAACAATAAGAATCATCTTACATAAACGTACAGAAATCTTGAAAATTCAATAGACATATACAGAATGTGACATTGAATATGAAAAAAACAACATCCGAACAAGCAACATTAATTGTCTATTACTAGTTGAACGATAGGGAATGTTGAAGGCTACTAAAGAGAGCATCAAGTGTAAGTTCCTTGTAAAAGAAAAATGGGAGTAAACCAAAAGGATGATGAAATGAATACCTCCTAGATGCAGCAGCAGAGACAAAAATTGGTTCCACGGGACTACACTTCAAGTCCATGACGCTGCAATGCAAACCCAAGGTGATAAGTAAAGAAAATTTCAAATTTTATCTTCAAAACTATCTTGTAAAGGACCTTGGGAATTCTTGAGTGGTATTTAGATCACAGACAACTCTCTTAGCATCAACATTCCAGGCTTTAATGCCTCCATCAGCTGTCCCTATGAGCAGCTATCGTCAAGAGAATGAAGAAACACCAAAAATATAAATTTCATGCATCCTCTTTATCAAGCACAGCAATCAAAAATGCATAAAACAAACCAGTCATTGCATGAGTTAAAATACCAAGCGATCAGATCTGCAATCCCATTCAAGTGACATGATCTCAGCCCCACAGTATATAGTTGCATTTCTTGATGCCGTTGTAGATGATCCATATGTCCAAATCCTATAATGGTTTAATTACATGAATGAGCCTTGTAAATAAAAGGCTAAAATTTTTTAATGTTATTAAAAATAATAATTACCTGACGGTGCCGTCTACAGAAGCACTAGCAACATTAGTACCAGAAGCAGAAAAGCGACACCTACTAATTGGATTTGTATGCCCCAAAAAAGTTTCCTGAAAATCAAAAGCCCTGTTAACCTAATCCTGTAAACCAAAAACAGACCAGAAAATAAGTCATAGTAAAAGAATGAAACAAGATAAGGAAGATAAATAAAGACGCCAATCGATTAGAGACAAACATGCAAAAAGCACAATTAGCAGTTTGACTAGTTCACTTACCTGAAACTCAACTGAGACTTCGGGGAACTCATCTTCCTTCATAACTTCTCGCCTGATTTCTGTATTAAATTCAATGCACTGAAAATATTCAATAATACTTCATCTCCAAAGTTCTCCATGCATCTATTCAACTTAATCATATAAGAGAAAAAGGAGTCTGGCCATATCATTCATTGTTTTTGGGATTAAACCAGAGTAAACTAAAAAGTTGCTGCTACAAGGGCTTATACGGGAAAAACTATATGATGAACAGAGGAAGGCATAAGGAACTATATTACATCGGTCACAAAATTCCAACCTGAAAGGGACATCTGAGAAGCATCCTTGTCTTTAGCTTCAATGGGGGAAACTCTATTCAAGGAGATTGAAGAAACATCTGATTTTGATACTACTAGATCCTGAGAAGTATTAGCTGAGATTGAGATATCCCCTCCATTGGCAACTTTCCTAGCCCCAGCATGGGGATCGTTAGAAGTGGTACTTTCATGGCAGCCCTCTCTTAAGAGACTGTTTCCGATATCCGTCAATGTGTGTTCATGTGATGAACTATCAACAGAGTTCCTCGCTTGAAGATTGCATATTTCAGGCACAGTTGCAGCAATACTGATAAGGAAATGCAACATCAAGTTCAAAGCACTATCACCACAGAAAAGGCTATCTCAAGAGAAATAATAACAAATGTCCAATCTAAACCAACAATTTAAATGTATGGATAGGTTGATGGAGATATGAACAATAACATGAAAAGCTCATAATTATAATGGGAGTAACAGCACATGATGTGTGCATACAGCCACACACTTATGAAAGGGGAAGGCCAGCATGGCAATTTCTTCAGTAGTTAGGATACCAAATATGGACTATGCAAATAAAGAAAAACCACCTAGCACTGAGTGTCAAAATCTTAAACATGTATTGCAGTTTGAAGCCAAGAGAATAGAAATGAATGCACGCCAAGAAACTTCAAACATAAAAGGAATGAACATAAAGATAAAACTATGAGCATGCATATTGATGTAAGCAACTTGAAACAAAAACACAAAGAGAGAACAAAGAAATTCAAGACTAACTCTTTAGAAATTTAAGACACCACTTGGAGAACAAAATAGGCTAAATAAACAACTAAATTTCAGAATATAAAAGAAGCGATCATCCAACAAAGCCAAAGCAAAAAAAAGTTAACAAAAGAAACAAACTAAAACAAACAAAAGCTATCCTCAGAACATCCTACTAGAGGACTCCTCACATGCACCGATTGTAGGAATATATATATTTCAGATAATGTTTAGATATGCAAACCAAAGGGTCCACCACTGCAAAGGGTCCCACGTCCTACCAAACTCCTCCAGCAAATGCCACCAAAATAGCCAACAAATCCACTAAAACAGCCAACAAACTTTACCAACGGAACTAGAACAAAGATACAGGTGGAGTGGAACTTGCGGAGAGACGAAGAGATTAGAAGCCCGAGAAGAAAGGTTGGAAAGAGCCCGTAGGATTTCCGGAGGGGATGAGAAAGAAGACGGACAAAGCTCGCAAGCTTTTCCAATAACCCGCAAGTCAATAGCAATTTTGCTCACAATAATTCACCACCCAATTCATCTCCAAGCATCTCATATATATAGGCAATAGGGGAGAAACTTAACAGCCCAAAAACCCCTCAAATCCCATATAAAAATAATATAAATGAAAGGCCAAAAGTCACCTTGCATGATATCCCAAGAGTCTCAGCAAAGGCAAGCAAAAAGGCCACGGATCCAGCCAAAGCCACGGCTTCAACACAGGAAACCAAGAGGCATTTCACGGGTCCAGCAGAAATCCCAAACGACATAACAAATCTCAAGGAGAAGGCCACGATTCCAACAGCCAAGCACAGGAATCCAACAGGTAAGTATCGGGTTTTCAGCAACCAAACAGCCATCACTTTTAATGAGAGAAAGGGGACCACGGGACAGAGAAACCAAAGCAGCCGTGGGAGGAAAAACCAGCAGAAAACTGCAGCAGCCCAAGAGGCAACAAGAAGAGGAAAAGACAAGTTCCACACACCCAAAAGCTTGCACACTTCTCTAATTTCAGAGCTAAACATCAGCTCATAATGAGCTACACCTCCACTAGATATTAATGAGCTGGCACCACTAGAATTTCAACAGCTAAAGCTCAAACCGAAAACAGCCAAGGCCCTCTTGAAACCAAAAAACAACCCAAAGGACAAGGTGGACCCCAAAGCCAGCAAACCCAAGGTAAGCATAACCCAAACCTTTTCCTACCATGATCATTGGATTTACCACCATCATTGGATAGCATAAAAATAAAACAAAAAATAGAAAAATACAACTAATATTGTTCAAAACAAAAATAATGCAAAAAATCTAAATGCATCACATATTAGTAACAATTCCCTCATGAATGAAAGAAGGATATAAATAACTATGGTGTTACCTTCTTAGTCTTAATATCTCAGATTCCTTTGTCTCTAACAAAGCTTGAAGTTGTGATAGCTTCTGGTTTAGTTGCTTAATGTCAGCTTCAAGACGCCTGACTGTATTCTTTTCTGTACTTATCTTTAATAGAGCGGGGACACGTAAATTGATTAAGGAACTCTAAGAATGAATAAGTAAGATTACAAATTAAAAAAAAAATGAAATAAGTAACTTTAATAATACCACAGGTTTAGTATGAGTATAATGATGTAACTTTCAAAACGATAACAACTCAATTAGCAAAGTTCCAAGATAGCTGACTCAAGTGTAGTAGAAGAAGGAATTAAATATACTTATTTCTTTTAGGATATGAGTCCCATTGAATATCTCACTCAAGATATTGTGGAATGAAAGTTGCAAGGCATCAAACCAGTCCTTTGAAAAATACACACGATACTGAGGATCCAAGCTTGGATTCTTAAGATATGGAATAGCTGCAAAAAAAATACTTCAAACAAAAGCACACTAAGATCATAATAATCTAGAAGTCTAATGGATAAAAACCTACCAAACCATGGTAGCCATTCTTCACGCCTCTGCAATAGATAATTCCCGTTTGAAGCAAAAAATTCCACTACCTTGTCCTGTCTTCCGGTTTGCAAAGCATGAACAATATAATAGCGCAAGATTGACAAACTCAAGCTTCGATAGCGTAGAAATAAGAACTGCATCTGATGATGAGGAAAAACATTGCTTGAAAAAGCTCAGCAAACTAACTAATTTGTCCGCTTGATATTTTGGAACATAAACTGAGAAAACTAGTTCTATGATCTTATCCACTTGAAAGCTTCTACCAACATCGGTTGACAATTCTCTTTCAAAGACTTGGAGAGTATTAGTAAAACCTCTGAAAAACAATAAATTCCCTCACAAGTTCTTCAGCATACTGCATGTTCTCCATTATATCTATTTAGCTACACGGACATAATGAACACAATGCATCAATAATTGTAAACCTACATAAGACTACTATTCTCATAAGAGTTGAAGAAAGATATTTACTGCTGAATTAATTCAAAGAAAAAAAAAAAAACAGAATCCTATAGCTGGTAAAAATATTAGATTGTGGTTTAGTCACTCGTTTCAAGCAATACAATTAGCTTAGATAAAGATGATTATTGAACATTTGTTTGTTTGTTTTTTTTTTTTTTTTTTTTTTTTGGGGGGGGGGGGGGGGGGGGGGGGGGGGGGGGGCAAGAATTGAGCTAGTGATAGTGACTCAAACAAATTAACATAAAATATCACCACAAAAGTGAGATAGTAAGAAACTTTTTTTACAGACATTATTGTAATGAGTAAAATTGGAACTTACCTAAGATAACTATCTCCCCTTATTCAGGGTTCCTATCGTAAAAAATGAACTTTACACTCGGAATTCTTCTTACTGCAAGGAAATCAAAATATTTTGAATTCATGCAACTCTAACTTTCAGTTAACACAACTAAAAAGGAGACATTTATATAAGCATTCAGTTATTCATATGCTTGTAACATGAAGAGATGATAAAACTGCGGAAACAAACTAAGAAAGGAGCCACCTCTACAAGCAAGGACTGACAGATAATAGACATCAGAAAAAACAACACCTGTCCACCATGAATTTGAGCTTTGCAACTCAAACTGCAAAGCTTTGGCATTTGGATGCGGAATTTCAGCACGAATTGAGCAGTATTTGAGTTAAACCTTGCCAAACGCCAAAAAACGGCTGCTCAAATCTCACGGTAAGTTAAATCGCGATTTCGACATTTTTGCCCTAAATTCCGGATTTAGTAAATCCGATAGTTCGGCCGATTTATGGGATTTAGCCAAATAAGCGCGCGAAAGTGGTGAAAGATCGTTACCTTTACGGCGAGCTCCCGTCGTGATTTCCGATCAGCCAGCAATGACGTCGTCGAAAGCAGCTTGCTTTAGCGACTCTTTCAAAACTCTACATCATACTGAGCACGCGAAGCCGAAGACATGGAGATGAGGATAAGCAAAGCACAGAGCAAAGAAAGGAGAATTACAGAAATAGAGGAGGGCTGAGAATGAAATTTTACTATTTTAGCAAAAAATTTAGCAGCTAGGATGGGCCCTGTTATGACTCTTACCATCTAAGGGAATTAAATTGGTGGGATCCATTACCACTCTAGAAATTCTGCTAAGTTCAAATTATTATATGTTAAACTGGATATAAAAAAAATCTTTTGATAGTGTATCAAGGGAATTTATTATTACCCGGATGATTCAGAAAGGCTTCACTCACCCCTTCATCAAGTGGATTAGTGTTTATATTAATTATGTGTGATTTTCTATTTGCATTAATGGTGCTCTTGAATACTTCACCTCCTATGCTGGTCTTAGGCAGGGTTGCCCTTTAAGTCCTTATATTTTTCGTATTGTCATGAATGTTTTTCTTATATCTTGGATAGTGAAACTATGTTCGAGGCCCTCAAGTGGATGGCATTAGGTTCTCTCATCTTCTATATGTTGATGACCTCCTTATATTTGGAAAGGCTTAATTTCACAATTGTGAGGTTCTTTGTCGGTTGATTGAGAAGTTTTCTGTGGCTTCGGGTCTTGAGGTTAATTTTGGGAAAAGTTCCCTCATCTTACCCAATAACTGTCATAATGCCAACCTCATCAGTTCTATTCTTAATATCCCCTACACCTCCACTTGTATTGCTTACCTTGGGATTCCTATATCCCCTTACAACCCTAAGCTCTTTGATTTCTCTAAGTTGACGGAAATTGTTACCCACAAACACTCGGGTTGGAAATTGAATGCTCTTTCTTTTGCTGGTAGATTACAATTTTTACGATTCACTATCTCGAACACAATCACTTATTGCATCCGCGGGTCCATTATGCCCAAAACCATCATCAAACAAATAGAGAAACTTTGTGTTAAGTTTCTTTACTTTGGTGATATTGCTACACGTAAATTGCACCTCATTTCCTAGAAGAAAATATGTAAGCCTAAAGCATATGGGGGCTCTGTCGCAACCCAACCCGACCGGAACGAATCCCGCTCACATCGGGTCCCGACGGAACTTGAAACTTGAAATCCAGAATCTAGTTTTGGGACTTGCTTCAGAACTTTCTTTCCAAATGTTCAAACAAATAGAAACACAGAGCTGCTATAAACTTCAAATACATATAAAAAAATGCATCCACTATTTTCTTCTTTATTTCATCAAAATAATCATGTACAATACAGTTCATGGCTTACAGACAAAAAGAACAAAACAGAAAAGTCATGACTGTACAAAAATCAAAAGTACAAAATACCTAATCACTGATCAAACACAGAACTTCTAGTCTAAGACTTCCTTCCCTTTCCCAAAACCTAAAAACCACGCAGAAAACAAGGAAGAGCTAACAGCTTAGCAAGACTACACTCACCAATCAAAATCTCCAGAAATTCTCATCAGAAAATACATCAGAAGCAGTTATTCGAATAGCCATACAGAAATCGTATAACAGACAGAACAGATACTTGAATTCAAATAGAAATCAAATCACAGATACATGAATTCAAATAAGAGTGCAGAACAGATCTTATATAACTTATAAAGTTTTCAAATCACAAAACAGATCGGATCGTACAAATCAGAATTTAATTCAGATAAAATCACATTTCAGATATCACATTTCACATATCACATATCATATATCCCTGACCCTGACAGAATCCCGACGGATTCTGGCCCCTTATGCCTCCCTTCCCTGACACTGACATAATCTCATATTCTGGCCCCTTATGTCTTCCTTTGTGCTTATAACACCAGAATTGAATAGATATACAGAATTTTCAGAACAGAACATATTTTCAGATTTTTCTGACACTAATAGAATCTCAAAGAATTCTGGCCCCTTATGACTCCCTTTTGATATCACAACACATCAAAACATTCAATTCAGAAAATCGGATTACGTCAGAAAATCGTCAGCGGTATAACAGCAGTATACAAAATTTCCACAAAATTCACAGATTCATAAATTTACCAAATTACCACAGATAGTACACAACATCATTCTAAGACTTTCATTGTACTGAGACAGTAAATTCAGAATCCAGATAAATTGTTATTCGATCAAAACTCCACAGAATTCAAATACCCGGTAAAAATATTCCAGAAAATACTCAAAACGTGCACAGTTATCATCTCAAAAACATACCAAAAGTTACGCGGTAAAACCTTTATCAGTACAAAACGAAATCAATTATTCGCTAACGGAAACAAAATCTGAAACAGAAAAGTCGTCAAAATCCTCGTTTTTGAAAATTGAGAAAGGCGGAACGTGTCTTACCTCGAGTCGATCAACTTCTTCAACTACAGCTACGGACGAAAACGGACATAAGTAGCCCAAAAATCCACTTTTATTCTTTTTCCTTCGAATTTCTCTCTCCTGGGCTTTTCTCTCTCTTCAAAAAGATCTCGTTTCCATATATATCCAACCAGATCGTCCCGGACGATCGCAAATCGTCCGGGGACGATTTGCCCTCTCGACAAAATTCGTTCAGACGTGTACAGTAATCGTACCTGGACGAGTTGCTCTATGGAAAAATTTCGTCCAGACGAACCCCAGTTCATCCTGGGACGAACTTCTCTGTCCAGAAACTCCTTTACAACCTGTACAAATCATCCCGGACGATCCAACTTCGTCCGGACGAACCTGGAAGGAAAAACAGCTTTCACAATCTCCCCAACTTCAGAAAAATGTCGTCCTCGACATTTCCAAAATAAAACTGAGTCAGAAAATATGCGGATATAACTGTCTCATATCTGACTCTTTCTCCCAAGTCGCCTCTCGTGCTGTTCTATGCTTCCACTGCACTTTAACCATCGGAATCTGTTTATTTCTTAACTTACGCATATCATAGGCCAAAATCAACTGCAGATTCTCCTGAATCTCCACATCATCAGCAGATAGTTTCTTTTCAGAGTCAGAGATCCACTTTCTCAAAGAGGATACGTGAAAAATATTATGGATATCAGACATTTGATCAGGCAATAACAATCTATAAGCAGACTTTCTAATCCTTTCAATAATTTCAAAAGGTCCGATATTCCTTGGACTAAGCTTGCTCACTCTTCCAAATCTGCTAACACCTTTCATCGGACTGCCTTTGACATACACAAAGTCACCAACCTGAAATTCCACCAGCCTATGCTTCAAATTGTAATACTTTTGTTGTATATCTAGTGCAGCTTTCAATCTTTCTTTAATCAGATTGATTTTCTTAACAGTTTCATCAACAAAAGTTGCACCTATTTCTTGTTTATCTTCCACCTCAGTAAGAGTCAAAGGGGTTTCTACACTTTCGGCCATACAGAGCTTCGTAAGGTGTCATACCAATATTGGACTGAAAACTGTTATTATAAGCAAATTCTATCAAAGGAATGTGATCCTCTCAACTACCTCCAAAATCCAGAACACATAGCCTCAAAAGATCTTCCAGTACCTGAATAGTCTTCTTAGACTGTCCATCAGTCTGTGGATGAAAAGTCGTACTGAAATGCAACTTCGTACCTAAGCCTTGCTGAATACTCTTCCAAAGTCTGGAAGTGAATCATCCACCTCGATCAGATACAATCACTTTAGGCACACCATGTAATCTGACAATTTCCTTAACATATATCTGAGCTAACTTATCCACCGGATCCGTCTGCCTGATCGGAAGAAAATGTGCAGACTTCGTCAGGCGATCAACAATTACCCAAATTGCATCATGTCCTTGCATTGATCGAGAAAAACCCATAGCAAAATCCATCGTTACCTCCTTCCATTTTCACTCAGGGATAGGCAACGACTGCAAAAGACCTCCTAGTCGCTGATGATCTGCCTTCACTAACTGATAGGCTTCACATTTCGAAACAAACTCCGATACATCCTTTTTCATTCCAGGCCACCAAAACAAACTCTTCATATCTCCGTACATCTTACAACTTCCTAGATGAATGGTATAGCCTGTATAGTGAGATTCGTGCATAATCTCTTTCCTCAGATCTCTAAACATAGGAATCAACAGCCTGTTCTTACAGAAAATACCAGAATCAGAAATTCTTAGTTCAGGTTTCTTACCATATTCAATCTGACCAATCAGCTTCGAATAGTCAGCGTCTGACTTATGGGCTTCATGAATCATTTCTTCCAAAGAAAATTGAATGTCCATCTGAGTCAACACACCAGAATCTGGACCAGTAGAGGAAATTACCTTTAACTGTAGTCTTTCCATTTCTCGTATCAGATACACATCAGAAGTAAGCTGAATACCTGATAATCTAGAAGACTTCCTGCTCAGAGCGTCGGCTACTACATTAGCCTTACCAGGCTGATAATGAATCGTCAGATCATAATCCTTGATCAACTCAAGCTATCTTATTTGCCTCAAATTCAGATCCTTCTGAGTGAAGATATACTTCAAACTCTTGTGATCTGTAAAGATATCACATCTGATGCCATACAAGTAATGACGCCAAATCTTCAAAGCAAAGACAACTGCAGCCAATTCCAAATCGTGCGTCGGGTAATTCTTTTCATGAGGTTTCAACTGCCTTGAGGCATAAGCAATTACCTGACCTTGCTGCATCAAAACACAACCCAAACCTTTCAGTGAAGCATAACTGAATACCTGAAATCCTTTCGTACCTGACGGAAGTGCTAATACTGGAGCAGATGTCAAACAATCCTTCAATCGTTGAAAACTAGCTTCACACTCCGGTGTCCAAACAAAAGCTACTGCCTTCTGAGTCAGTCTCGTCAGAGATGTAGAAATCTGAGAAAATCCCTTCACAAACTTTTTATAATAATCGGTCATTCCCAAGAAACTACGTACCTCAAATACTGTAGTAGGCCTTGGCCAAGTAGCAACAGCTTGAACTTTCTGGGGATCCACAGAAATAACTTCGCCGCTCACCACATGACCCAGAAAAGAAATGCTCTTCAGCCAGAATTCACATTTGGAGAACTTAGCATACAACTTATACTGCCTCAAAGTTTCCAACATAATCCTCAAATGTCTGGCATAGTCTTCCTCATAAGCAGAATATACCAGAATATCGTCTATGAAGACGATCACGAACTGATCCAAATACCCCTTGAATACTCTGTTTATCAGATCCATAAAAACAGCAGGTGCATTGGTTACCCCAAAAGGCATAACCAAAAACTCATAGTGCTCATACCGAGTATTGAAAGCTGTCTTCATCACATCAGCTTCCCTCACCTTCACCTGATAATACCCAGATTTAAAATCAATCATTGAGAATATAGAAGATCCAGCCAGCTGATCAAACAAATCGTCAATCCGTAGCAACGGATACTTATTCTTGATTGTAACTTTATTCAGATCTCTGTAATCCACACACATGCGCAGTGTTCCATCCTTCTTCTTTACAAATAGAACAGGTTCTCCCCAAGGAGCAACACTAGGACGAACAAATTCTCTATCAACCAACTCCTGAAGCTGAACTTTCAACTCTGAAAGTTCATTCGGTGCCATCCTGTATGGAGCCTTAGATATTGGAGCTATACCCGAAAATACATCAATACAGAACTCAACATCTCTATCCGGAGTTAAACCAACCAACTCCTTAGGAAATACATCTGAAAACTCTCGCACCATTGGGTTATCAGAAACAGAACCCGCATCCATGTTCATATCTTATACTGAGGCCAAAAATACCATACAACCCTTCTTCCACATTCTTTTAACTTCCAAAACAAAAATCAAACCGGAGAGAACACCTCTTAATCCTTGAAATACACATCTCTCACCCTCCATAAGCAAGCTCACTTGCTTCTTCAAACAGTCAAATTGAGTCTCATACAGAGTCAGCCAATCCATGCCCAAAATCACATCATACGAAGAAATCAGCAACAAAATCAAACTCGACTTCCATTTCTTGCCAGAAATTTCAATCTCACAAAAATAAAACTTATGAACAATCAAATTATTCCCAGCCGGCAAAAGAACAGAAAGAGAAATCGGTAGCAAAACAAAATCTAGATATAAAGCATCAAAACAACACTCAGACAAAAACGAGTGACTAGCTCCAGAATCAAACAAAACACGACAGGGATACTCAGAAATATAAACCGTACCTGTCGCCACATCCGGAGCATCATGAGCCTCTTGCTAATTAAAACTACATACACGTGGTTGAACTGGAGCTGGAGCTGCAGAATCACTAGACTCCCTCTGAGTACCGCCAGGCGCCAGGTGGTCTCCTTGCCATAGAACTTGATCCACCAGGTCTACCAGATGATCCCTCAGAAATAGTACGTGGAGGAACTATCCTCGGCCTTCCTGATGATCTGGCAAAACTATCAGACCTAGACTCAGATCGTCGATCAAATCCAGCCCGTGGATACTCAGCAATCTGATGTCCTGGCTGACCACATCTAAAACACTGACCAGTCGTCCTGTAGCACTGGCCAAAATACTATCATCCATAAGTTTGGCACACAGGTGCACCACTAACTACCCAGAATTGGTCACACTGCCACTACCAAAAACTATAGTGGACACAGACTGTCCACTCCTCCTGGAATCTCCAGAAGCAAATATCTTCTTGCCAAATCCAGAAAAACCACTACTAGAAGCATCACCACTGAATCTCTTCATACTAGCAGTCCACCGCTGCTGAGTAGCCATCAGATCATTCTCTATCAGTCGAGCTCTCTCAACAAGCTCAGAAAAATCAGAAATATGAAATGGTACTAGGGGCTGCCTCAGACTATCTCGTAGTCCCCTCAGCATATCGAGCCAAAGTAATAAACTCTGCCTCGTACTGCATCACTGTTATGCTCCCTTGAACCAACCTCAGGAAAGTCTCATGCATTTGCTGTCTTGTAGAAGGAGGTACAAACCACGATCGAAATACCTCAAAAAATTCTTCCCAAGTAATCAGAGAGTTCAGCTTGCATTGAAATTTCTCCTCCTGCTGGCCTGTCCACCAGCGCTCAGCTTCACCATCTAACAAGAAAACAACTAATGGTACCTTCCTGTCCGGAGGACACTACATGCCGTCAAAGGTCTTTTCCAACCTCCTTAACCACTCCTCAGCTGCTCTGGGCTCAACCGTGCCCTCAAATCTCGGAGGTTTCAATCTCAAAAACATATGTAGATGTCTATCCACATCCTCAGATCGAACAGTAGAGGCTATATTCTGAGTCTCACTCATCATCTGAGCAACCAGTGTAGCAAACTGAGAAACCGTATCAGAACCAACCACTGGGGAAGTACTGTTATCAGGAGCTGCCTGACTAGCACTCTGCCCATCAGTCATATCTGGGTATGGCATATCCATAATCACACAGAAAACTATGCACATAAAATAACATAATAAAAATCCAAACAAACCAGAACTACCCCGACAGACTTACAGATCAATTCCTATAGCTCTGTCCTACAATCCAAGTCCAAAATAAGTTCTCTGGTACCACTAAAGTTTGTCACGACCCAACCCAACCGGTACGAATCCCGCTCGCATAGGGTCGCGACGGAACTTGAAACTTGAAATCCAGGATCTAGTTTTGGGACTTGCTTCAGAACTTTCTTCCAAATGTTCAAACAAACAGAAACACAGAGCTGCAATAAACTTCAAATACATATAAAGAAATACATCCACTATTTTCTTTTTTTCTTTCATCAAAATAATCATGTACAATACAGTTCATGGTACAGACAGAAAGAACAGAACAGAAAAGTCATGACTGTACAAAAATCAAAAGTACAAAATACCTAATCACTGATCAAACACAGAACTTTTAGTCTAAGACTTCCTTCCCTTTCCCAGAACCTAAAAATCACGCATAAAATAAGGATGAGCTAACAGCTCAGCAAGACTACACTCACCAATCAAAATCTCCAAAAATTCTCATCAGAAAACACATCAGAAGCAGTTATTCGAATAGCCATACAGAAATTGTATAACAGACAGAACATATACTTGAATTCAAATAGAAATGAAATCACAGATACATGAATTCAAATCAGAGTGAAGAACATATCTTATAAAACTTATAAAGTTTTCAAATCACAGAATAGATCGGATCGTACAAATCAGAATTTAATTCAGATAAAATCACATTTTAGATATCACATATCACATATCACATATCAGATATCCCTGACCCTGACAGAATCTCGACGGATTCTGGCCCCTTATGCCTCCCTTCCCTGTCACTGACAGAATCTCAGATTCTAGCCCCTTATGTCTCCCTTTGTACTTATAGCACCAAAACAGAATAGATATACAGAATTTTCAGAACAGAACTTGTTTTTAGATTTCTCAGATTTCCCTGACACTGACAGAATCTCAAAGGATTCTGGCCCCTTATGACTTCCTTTTGATATCACATTACATCAAAACATTCAATTCAGAAATCGGATTACATCAGAAAATTGTCAGCGACATAACGGCAGTATACAAAATTTCCACAAAATTCACAGATTCAAAAATTTACTAAATTACCACAGATAGTACACAATATCATTATAAGACTTTCATTGTACTCAGACAGTAAATTCAGACATCCAGATAAATTATTATTCGATTAAAACTCCACAGAATTCAAAATACCTGATAAAAATATTTCAGAAAATACTCAAAACATGCACAATTATCATGTCAGAAACATACCAAAAGTTACGGGGTAAAATCTTTATCAGTACAAAACGAAATCAATTATTTGCTAACGGAAACAAAATCCGAAACAAAAAAGTCATCAAAATCCTCGTTTTTGAAAATTGAGAAAGGCGGAATGTGCCTTACCTCGAGTCGGTCAACTTCTTCAACTACAACTAGGGACGAAAATGGACAAAAGTCGCCCAAAAATCTATTTTTCTTCTTTTTCTTTCAAATTTCTCTCTCCTGGGCTTTTCTCTCTCTTCGAAAAGATCTCATTTCCATATATTTCCAACTAGATCGTCCCGGACGATTGCAAATCATCCCGGGGTGATTTGCCCTCTGGACAAAATTCGTTCAGACGTGTACAATAATCGTACCTGAACGAGTTGCTCTCTGGAAAAATTTCGTCCAGATGAACCCAAGTTCGTCCTGGGATGAAATTCTCTGTCCAGAAACTCCTTTACAACATGTACTGATCTTCCCAGACCATCCAACTTCGTCCGAACGAACCTGGAAGGAAAAACATCAAACATATACAGTAATCGTACCTGGACTAGTTGTTCTCTGAAAAAATTTCATCCAGACGAACCCCAGTTCGTCCTGGGAAGAACTTCTCTATCCAAAATTTCCTTTACAACATGTACCGATCGTTTGCTACACTGGAAGGAAAAACAGCTTTCACAGGCTTGATCTTCCTTCTCTCTATTATGTGTAATTCAATTTCAACAGCTTTCTTATTAAGAGATTATACAATTACAGCAGCCCCCTCTCCACATGAATATTTCATAAATATGTTTCTCCTTGGAAACCTCCTGCGATGAAGTCTTCCTCTTTCTGGAAAAAATTATGTATGGTTGCCAATGATGCAAAGAATAATTTTACTTTTATAATTTCTAGCAAGGTGCCCTTCTCTCTTTACTGGGATCATTGATTTAATGGTATTCTGCTACATGAAGTTCCTGGCATGCAAGCAATCCTGAATCACTTCCCTGATAATGTTAGGATTTGTGTTATTTTAAAGGATTATGGCTAGGATATGCCTTTAGAGTTGTCTGCTTCTCTTCAGCATCTGTTTTCTGATATTTATGTAGCTTCTAATGCTACAGGCTGCTTGGCTTGGGGTGATGGGAAGTATAATACCTATAGCTCTTATCATAATTTTCTTTTCAACAATGAATCTTGGGTTAACTGCCAACATTTTGTATGGCACAAACTCATTCATTGAGATATTCATCTTTTGGTTGGATGGCTATTCTAGGCGGACTAAAAACTGTTGATGTTCTTAATTCAAAGGGAATTTTTGTTAATCCTTGCTGCCCCCTATCTCAATATGCCAATGAAACCACTTCTCACCTATTTTTCAAATGTGATTTCTCTTTCCTCGTAATCTCAAACCTCATCCCTAATATGGCTAGTCAACTTCTTAGACCAAATATTCTCAAGGAATTTGAATGCTCTAATGATGTTCATGTTAAGGTCAAGTCCTTTTACAATCTCATTATTTGATGTTCGATTTATCACCTTTGGAGGGAAAGGAATGATAGGAAGTATGGCAATGTTTTTGCATCTTCCACTACCATTTGCCAAAAAAATAAAAAGTGCAGTTTTTTCCAAGGTATTTAAATGGATTAATGGGGATTCTCTGTTGGAACTACTTTAGCTATTGGTCCCTTGGGTTGGTTTTGCACCTATCCTGGTGTTGTTGTTTCTGGATTCAATGTTGGATGTTTCAGTTACATGGAGTTCTCTGGCAGGATCATTCTCCGTTGAGTTTGTTTCCTACATATTGTACATGGCTGGAAGGTGTAGGTTTTGCGTTATGTCGTATTATTCACGAGATTTTGGAGCATGTGTTTTCCTTTCCCTGTTGGTTCTACCTCTTTGCCCCTTGAAGGCCTTCGGGGCAACTAGGAGTGTTGTACATGTCGCCTGGAGGTTTTTCGAGGATGATGATGATTGCTTCAGCTCCACACTCCTCTTGGATGGTCTTCGGGGCAACCAGAGGATTATTAGAGCATTGTTGTAGCTAAATTCAAGTCGGTTTACTGCTCGGACTGCAGCCTGAGTCCTATATAATAAGATTTTGCTACCACATTTTGGCTTCTTCTTTACATTGTAGTATTGGGTGTATTGGGTGGTTTAGTTTTTGTTTTTATCCTCTCCGCTTAAGCTAATTTTTTGTTTTTTTAGCTTCTAATGGTTTGGTTTTTTACATTTACTTGTAATGTTCTTTTTATATAGTAATATATGGGTTTTGGCCCCAAATTTTCCCAAAAGAAAAGGAGGGCAGAGAAGAATTATGTCTGCTTTTGCAAAAATTATTATGTGCGGACGTAGCTCCTGTGATATTCATTTCATTTCTTTTTTTGTCTTTTTCTTTTCTTGTTAGTAAAAATTTGGATGACATAAAAAAATTTTATATTTCATCTTATTCAGTCTTTTTCTCCGCTTGCAATAGGCAAATTATTAGGTTCTAATATGGCACAGAGAAAAATTCGGATAATTCTTTGTCTGGTGTCCGAACCTAATAAATTTTTTTTGTGCAATGGGTGTTCTTCTTCTTTGCTAATGACTTGATCTTTTTTTTTGTTTTATTTATAAGATAGTCGTGAGAAGTAAAAGTAAATGTAATAATCATTTTCAAAAATGTGTATGTATAAATTACATTTTTAGTTGATGTGTATTTATGTGCAGTTAACAAAATGAAGATTAGGTTGGTTCCTTCTCGACTCCTTTTAGGGTTTAGGATCTACTTCGTTATAATTGTACGTTACTTGCTACATGATTATTGCATATTTACTACTTATTTTCTTCGTACTTACTGCATTTTTTATGCTTGTTTAGGGTTTATGCTTTTTGCAACATATTGTTTGCGTATTTATTATGTGTTTGCCACTTTGTTTAGGTTTAAGTGTATTTGCTACATATTTATTGTATACTTATTTTATCATTTTAATATTATTTTAAAATGTGTATTTACTCCATACTTATTGTGTGTCTGTGCTTGTGTTAGGGTTTAGGGTTTTTGATGTGTATTTTTTTCTATGTATTATCTCTCTCTCTCTCTCTCTCTCTCTCTCTCTCTCTCTCTCTCTCTCTCTCTATATATATATATATATATATATATATATATATATATATATATATATATATATATATTATGTATTATCTATATATTTGTTATGTATCTTCTTCGCATTGATACATATCTTATGTGTATTTCCTGCATATTTTCTGTGTATTTACTATGTATTTTCTGTGTAAATTATACTTATATTTTTGTGATATTTCAGGTATATATTTGACCTCTTATTTTCAAAAAATCTATGACACCTTTTTCAGAGATTATAAACCCTGATTTGGAAGACAATTTGAGGATATTAAACATCTACAAATTTATAAATTTCCCTTCCCTCGAGCAGAACATCCTACTGATATATGAGCTCCTTATACTCTATATATTCCACAATAATGTTTTATAATAAAGTGTCATGTTATATAGTTCACAACAGATGAAGTAATCCTTCTTACTGAGATCTCTTGGCGTAGCTCTCCACTTATAGGAGTCTCATCAAAGGAAATAAAGAGTGAAGATGAACAGATCAACCCCCCATCCACTATGTTAAAAATATTTTTTTAATGTATTTATGTTCAATTTTATTTTTCCAACTTAATAACTTTCGAACCCCTAGGAGGCTCGATTTAATATCAAGTGATGTAGACGAGTTTTTATTTATTAATTGGGCGTGGTTGATTAGGAAATTTTTAGTTGAAGAGTTTAATAAAGTTTCCATGAATATTTCCATATATAAGTTAATTGATTACATAAATGATTTTGTTTATCTGCTACTTGTGAGTGTTAAGAGCATAATTATAATTTTTATTTCATTTTTCAAATACATTTGCTAAAATTATATTTGATCTTACGTAGATTTGGTTTATGCTGCACACTTCAATATATGCCCCTAAGTACCCTGACCAAATGCCCCATTTCGTTCGATAGGCTGATGATATTGTATATAATTATGTGAAGACCTCCAATTTATTTATTATTTTAAAGAAAAGAGAGGTATGTATACAAATTTGTCCTACAACAAATTTTAATTATTACCTCTAAGAAGAATAGATATTTGCTTAGAAATAACTTTTCGCAAATTTTTATATCCTCTTGGGAGTTACCCAGGAGGAAGCAGACAATCTGTTAGGCCTCTAGAATTTTTAACACGCTGCCTTCCTCATTCCCCTCAGTAATTACACTCTCCAATAGCCAAAAAATATTTCTCCACCCACACACCTTATTCTCCCCATCGAACCCCCTCGTCCTCCCTATAGAACCCCTGTAATATATCGTATTTTGACATTATCAATTTTTTTGGGAGCCATTATAACTTCAAATCACAATCCGTCTTCTTCATAGTATTGAGATCATAGTATTTTACTTACACAATTTTTTTGTATTTTTTGGGCTCCGGTTAAAATTCTTAAGAATTTTGTGCCTATCGGTATAAGTGAGAATTTTGGGACCGTCATGTGTACAATTTGCAAACCGATTTTATAGATACTTTTTAAATATTATGATTTATTTAATAAATATTTTTTATAATTTTTAAATTTTTAAAATGATTATTTGAATTTTTTATTAAAAAATTTAATTAAATAATATAAAAAATATTATTTTTTTAAAAAATATCTAATGTCACTTATATAACTTTATTAAATCCATTTTAATTTTACTAATTCGGCTAATAGAGACATGGTTTGAGTTGATTTGAGAGAAATGAGAAGAAAGAGAAATTAGAAACTTAATTTTGGAGGCTGTGAAGTGATTTTTGTCTGTCGATGCTGTTGGGAGATTTATTCGTCGTGTTGTAAGGAACTTTTAACTTATTTCTAAGTGTTGACCTCGATTTTTGTTCAAGTGCAGAATTGACTCATATTTTCTGTGGTGCACTTTTCATGCGCTTTGTGTGCGTTTTCCATGCGCTTTGCCCTTGAATGAGCCATTTTTTAACTCATATTTGCCGCGGTGCACTTTCCATTCGCTTTAGGTGCGCTTTACATGCGCTTTGCCCTTGAAATGAGCCATTTTTTAACTCATATTTGCCACGGTGCACTTTCCATTCGCTTTAGGTGCGCTTTACATGCGCTTTGCCCTCGAATGAGCTATTTCGACTCATATTTTCCGCTGTGCACTTTCTGTGCGCTTTAGGTGCTCTTTCCATGAGCTTTACCTGTGCTTAATTTAAATTTTTTTTAATATCCGGATTTTTCTCCGTGTCCTGTCACTTGATCCAATAATTCGCCCCAGCCGCAAGCCTCTCGGGGCTCCTTTTCTTTTTTTTTTCTTTCATGCGAGTAGCCGCCCTCTCCGGCTCTCATCTCTCTAGTTCGCAAAAATAAAAACCCTAGCCGTCGGCCTCACAGCAAGAGACCAAATCTCTCTCTCTCTCTGGAGTCTCCTTCTCTCAGGCACCTGGACCGTTCCTTCCTTCTCCTCTTTGCAAGGTAAGTGTTCCTCTTCTCCTTCCTCTTATTCTTTCCTTCTTTTTCTTCTTTTTCTTCTTATTCTTTTTCTTCTTTTTCTTCTTCTTCTTTTTCTTCTTTTTCTTCTTCTTTACCTCACTCTTCTTCCAGATTTCTTCCTTCTCCCCATTTTTCTCTTCTTTTCTTTCTTCCTCTTCTTCTTCTTCTAACCCTTCTTTACCCTTCTTTTTCTCTATTATTCTCCTCTCCTTGTTAAAAAAAAAATATAACAATATTGCTTGTCTCTACTAAGACAATCATATCAAATGGTAGGACGAATGATTTCATAGGACATGAACAAAACTTTTGTTGATCTTATATCACTTGAAATGAACTCTTGGTATATGAAGTTCGCATTCATTTATGACCAATGCTATGTCATTTAGATATTTTTGTGTAGGTTGTGAAAGATGGTAAAACCCATATTGTTCTTTATAAAGAGACATAAATAAGATGCATATAATTAGGTGTTTGTCTATTTGCCTCTATAGAAATAGCATGAATATTTGGCCAAGAAAGAGCTATGGGAAGACATATTTTCAACTTGCTTCACTTGTACCTTTGGGAGAATGAGTTGGATTGAGATAGGATACTCATATGCTGAGGTACATCTTAGAGAACAACATGCTCAAAATATACATATGAAATGATCTATGACAACTATTCACTTTCTTAAGGAAAGTTCTAACATAATTCTGTTAAAGATTATTTTCTTAATGCCATCATGAGAAATATAGTGATGATATAAGGTTGAATAAAAATGCATATATCCAAACATGTAGACATTCTCTTGGAGGATAAAAGGAGGGATCCATATGATTTTCTATGGAATTGATTCAATGGTACATTGGAGTATTGGATTATTCTCTTGAGCTTTGGCAAAAATATTTGGTCAATTATATTGTTGTAGCATTTTGTTGAAGGTTGAAAATATAAAATGACATCAAAACCATTCTCTTCTTATTTGTATTTGTTTCGAGTTGGTTTGAAACGAAATGGTGAGATTTCCTTGTGCTCTCTTGGGTATTTGGTGGCATGCAACATAGAGAATAAAGAATTTGCTAAAGGGGTTTTATGAATCGTGTTATGACTTAAAGGTTTTCATGATTTGTCTTATATCAGAAAAGTTCATGGTCTTCTATGTTGGAACGAGTTGTCTCATTTTTGAAAGACTGATGATGGCTTTGCTTTATATTTGAAAGACATGTGATTTGTCTCGTTTTGAAAAGAGTTTTGATATATCTTATTTTGAAAGAGCCATGGTTTATTTTATGATTGGATAAATACCATGATTTGTTGTGTGTTGAAAAGAATTTTGTTGTATCTTATATTTGAAAGAGCCACGGTTTGTTTATGGTTGGAAAGATACCATGATTTTGTTTTGTGCTAGAAAATCGTACCTCTTGTATTTCTTCTTATTGGGAGGCTTTATGAGTTGTTTTATGATTAGTTTTATGAACATTTTATGAGGTTGTAGTGATTTTCTATCCCACACCAAATAAAATAAAAAGCACTTGATTGATTTTGTGTCAAGAAGAGTTCATTGTCTTTGGTGTTTTGACTTTCTTTTCGATAAGAGCTTTATGTATAGTTTCATTTAGAAGGTTTCTTAAGTGAATCTTAGGGTTTGAAGTTTTATGATTGGCTTTGGGTTGAAGGATTCTTTTGTGTCTTTGTTTTTGGAGTGAATGATCTTGTTTATGTGGGCAGTTGTCTTTCTTCTTGCTTGCGCTTGTTTTCTAGATGGTTTTGGATTAGTGAGTAGTAAGATCATGTTTTGGATTTTAAGTAAGAGGACTATTTTGGATTGCATTTTGGGGGTTTGTTTCCTTTTGTCGATTGGAGCTTTATTTAAAGGGCAGTTAAGTTTGTGTAGTCGAGTCGGGTTCGTATCAAGTGCTGTATTTGGACTGTGGGGACAGTAAAGGGCATTGTAATATTGCTTTAGGATACACTTGACTTCAAAGAAGTGTGCCCAATAGCAACAATGCCTACATTCCTTTTGTATTTGATTTTCATTCTTGTTCTTTCTATTACATTTAGTTGTCCTTTTACTTTGCTTTTAGTCGTTCTGCCACTTCTTTATTTATGCTTGAATATTCTATGCTTGCAAATGTCCTAAGGGTTGGGAAAACTCCTAATTTTGTTTCTATAACATTAGTGACACCTAAAGACAAAAATTAAGGACCAAGTCTTAGATAACATAGGCTTAGGGTACATGCTTCCCATAGGATTGAGACATTAAAACTTAAACTTAGTGACACTTTTTCCTAGGTTTAGTGTTCTTTAATTCATTAGTAATCAACCAACAAGTTAATCATAATCTAACTCCTAAAAGGCACTAGAACACTTAATTCCTAATTAAACCACAATCAATATGTATAATCATTAATTGCAAATCTAAAACATACACTTGAATCAAGTCTAACTAATTTATTAATCATTCTCTAATACACTTAAAACTTAAAGGATGTAGACTAAATTAGAAGAGTAAATCTAAACTAAAATTGGCCCAATATAAAAGACTTATAAAATCAAAGCTTTAATCAAACCTTCTTATAATTAATAACACACTTAGTTTAAAATACCTTTAATATTGAGTCAAGTGAATCAAAACCTAACCTAAACTAAATGAATCATAAAGAATTTATTAAGAGATTTTATTATAACTCAAAGTCCAATAACTCATCTAAAATCCATTAAACTCTTAAATCAATCTCTTAAAACCAATCAACAAATCTTTTAATGCAACTATATCAACTTGGTTTTTAGGATGGACTACTCCGGGCTGCGGGGCTAAGTGTCCTAAGGAGGCCTGGTTCCTCGAGCCTGGTGGCACAACGCCACGAACCAGTTGATAGCAAACTTAAATAATTTGATCCCTGAATCGATAATAAATCATCTAATCCACCTTTTCTTTTAATTTACAACCAACTAAATAATTCAATCATAAAATAAAAATCTCTAAAATCAATACTAAAGTACTAATATTTAAACTTAAATCAAAATTCTCCTTCTGCCCTTCAACAAATCAAATGAAAGTAATTGTAATTAAACTATCCTATATAGGACCTACCCAAAACTACACACTGTTACGCATACCCTAGACTTGTTTGATTAGAATAAGACTTTTAGCTCTAGGTTAGGCTCACATTTTCTTTTGTTATTCAATGCTTGCTACATATACATGTTCTATAAATGCAATTATTAAATTTCTTGTTAGTTATATTTAATTTTCTGTTAGTTATACTTTTGTTATTTATCTGCATTTCTTTTCTGAATGGCATCTACGCTCATATATCTTTTTCTCTTTTATCTTATCTTGCGAGGTACCATGTGTCCCACATAGGAGAATCAATGGGATAATTTGCTTGGAAGCTTTTAAGTGGCAGCGCCACAATCTCAGATCATTTGCTTGCTTGGAGCTATTAAGTGGCAGCGCCACATACAGTCAGGTATAATTTCTGCAACTTGTAAAGCAAATTTTTAATTATATACTGGAACTGCTTTACATCACACACTTCTTGTTAATAGGTATTCTAGTATGTTTAGGTAGTCAGCCTTAGGTTAGTTCACTAACGAAGCTTTGGCCCTATAGGCAAAGCTTGCCCCCCTTCTGTGAGCCCTAGAGACCATTAGGGTCATTTAGGCCTGTAGAGTAGGCCACCTACTTGTGCCATTGGGCATCGTTGTTTTCCCACACGAAGTGGGCATCGCTAGGATTTTGTCCTTTTCCAGTTTTGGGTACGATACCCCCCCCCCTTTTTTTTTTTTTTTTTTTTTTTCTGTGAGCCTTAGAGACCATTAGGGTCATTTAGGCCTGTAGAGTATGCCACCTATTTATGCCAGTGGGCACCGTTTGAATGCTTTTCTGTGCGGGTACCTTGCCTGGAGGG
The DNA here is from genome assembly GCA_019514585.1 of Dendrobium officinale. Classification (NCBI taxonomy): domain Eukaryota; kingdom Viridiplantae; phylum Streptophyta; class Magnoliopsida; order Asparagales; family Orchidaceae; genus Dendrobium; species Dendrobium officinale. The sequence continues at coordinate 16,200,700 of CM033699.1, read as the reverse complement.
TACCCTTAGGGTGTGTTTATTTATTTTTTTCCGTACTCTGAATGTCATGCATGCATTCATTTTTACACACCTTACCTCACATTATGCTTCACTTACATACATGCATCACATCAATAGATCTAGGGATATTTCGTATCTGTTTCATGCATCATACATGGCGCTAGGTACATTATTTTGCATATTGTAGAGTCCCTTATTGAAATCTTTTAAACTACAAATCCTTAATTTTCTAGGATAGAGCCTTCCTATCTTGTATACATATAGGGCGATTGATTGTGTTTAGGATGTTAGCTGGCAGCTCACTCCAGGCAAGCATAAGGCCAGATTGTACACCCCTCAGTGTGTCTCCTTTCATCTGTGTTTTGAGTCTGTCATTTCTCTTAGGATAGTAATTCGATTTTGATATTTTAAACTCAAAATTTTAATCATATCTTTATCCATTCAAAAATGTCTAATCATCACTAAGGATAAATAGAAGAGACCATTTGGAATAGAACTTAGGAACTTTATCTGTGCACCAAATCAAGAAGTGAATAATCCAACATCCTTAATCGAGAGTTTTCTTAGATCGAGGTCTAAGATGTAATTAACTACGGGGGCTTGCGCCCGTAGGAAACCGATCCCCACAATTAAATAAACCTTATTCGAGTCGATGTATCGAATAAGAGAAATCTCGTGAATTTAGAGTTATATATATTATTATTCATCGAGGTGTGTAGGTGAAAGTCGCTATCCTCCATGACTAATCGTATCTATAACTCCATCTGCTCTTCCATCGGCCTGCTTGTGTCGATTGTAAAGGTCTACGACTATTTTGTCCTACGGGATAGTGTGATCGTACCCTTTGCATTCGAAACACACGAGCAGAATCCTTTCGGAGACCCACAGGTTCAATTATTTTTTGTTTTTTATATTTTTTTGATCAAAATTATATTTTCGTTACTGAAAAATTTGAATAATTTTGTATTGAAAAAACTTTCACCTCGTATTTTTTTTGTGTTAATTTGAACATTTTGAGCATTTTGATTATTTTGAGTATTTATTTGAGATTTTTTACCATGTGATTTTGAAATTATAGCTATTTTTGTTTACTTATAAATTTATTTTGACGTCTAAAAATAGTATTATTGTACAATAAAAGTCTTAAAACATCATTTTATACCATTCATGATATTTTGGTAATTTTTTAAAAATGTGCATTTTTACCTAATAGGATTTTTTGTTGTCTACATTTATGACATTTTGGCATCTTCTTAATTAAGCTCAATTATACATTATTTGTTGCAATGCATTGAAAATGATTGTGGATATGTGCTTCAATAATAATTGGTCGCTATTATTGTTACAGTATTATGATAATAATGTATATGTATAAAATAAATAAGTAAAGACTGGTTGGCCCGTTAGTTGAAGACTAATTGACATATACATGATGGTGAGCCGACGAGCTTTCCTTTAAATATTGCAGTTTAGTGTTATCCTCTACTAATTCATGTGATACACTAATTGAGAGTTATAAGGATAATTATAATGTGCTGACGGGCAATGAGTGATGACTCTATTTACTGAGTTAACATTGTACTAACACTAATACTAACACTGAAAAATATCATGATATTCAAGATTTCTTACTTATTTAATGTGATTGTTTAAATGTATATTCTAAGACATTATTCTTATTATTGTATGTATTTATTAGTACTGCAAAGATTTACAGTTATTGTATTATTCTATTGCTCCTATCTCCTATCATTAAATTATTATTATTATTATTGATTTAGATAGTGATACTTTTAGATACTACTCATTCACTATATTGATATTAAGCATGTGATATACAAGGTTTATTGAGTATATGATTAAGATATTGAGCTTATGATTTAGATATTGGTTTAATACTGATATAGAATAACTAGATAGTATGTGCACACTAGACCCGACCTGAAAACTTGACCCGAACCCGACATGAACCAGACCAAAAAATTTTAGGTTTTGGTTGACCCGAACCTGAACCTGTAGCAGGTCAGGTTCGGGTCTGGAAAATTGAATCGTTTAAAAAATTGGGTCGGGTTTGAGTTGACCCGGGAACCAGGGAATGACCCAGAATGACCCAAAAACCCATTTCCTGCTCTGACCAATCCTGCTCGAGTTTGCACGCCTGCCTTGCCGCCCCGCCTGCCCTAGCTTGCCCCGGTTGCCCCTCTTGGCCCGCAACTTGCCTGCCCCGGCTACCAACATCATGTCATATCTAGAGGCTAGTGTCACATCGCGTCCAGCCTCACATCATGTTCTGCTCACTTCTCACTTAAGTTCCACGTTGCATCCTGTATCGGATGTCTTGCGTCAATCGCCGGCAGCTTCCGCCAGCTTTCGCTGTCGTCGGCCGTGACATGACGATGTATGTGTTGCTGTGTCTCTGGAGTCCAAAAAATTGACTCATTTGAAAAAGGTGTTGGGTTGAACTGAACTCGAATAGTGTCGGGTCAGTTTTGAGTTTGACCCAACCGATCCATCACCCAAAATTGACACCCCTATTGCACACTCTTATATGATTTTACTACAATAATTTGATTTCAACTATCTTTACTGGTATTTTGATTGGATGCTTTATACGATTTATTTACTGATTAATATTATGGATACAAAAATTATTTTGTAGATTTGATACTCGTACTAGTATATTACATTACTGGTTTTATGTACTACTATAGTGTTTTACTATATTTATAGATTTCACTAGTAATGCATATGAATTTTATTATTTCTATATTAATTCAATGATCATCTGAATGTAAATGCTATGATTTGACTGTTGTCATGCTTATTGCTCATTTATCGTGCTTTAAATTTTGTTATAGATTTTAGTGACCTCTTAGGTTTTTTAAGCTTATTATATATGGTTAAATGAGTTCAGGTCAGGGCTGTAAAACAGAAGTTTAAGGCTGGTCAGGATTCTTCATATTCTATTTTTTTTAGTTATTCTTTTGTACTCATAACATAGTAGTTACGATATGATTGTGTAGATCATGAGTATTGTATATAATTTTTTAGAATGAATATAAATGTATATATTAATATTTTGAATTATAGAATCTATTTTGATATTTATTATTGATATATGATATTAGATAACTCTGATTGTTATTTATTTAAAATATAAATGAATAATTCTTTCAAATTTTATTCTGGGGCATCACAAAGAAGCGAGCTGAGCAATTAGGATAACAGGCTCTTATCTATGCTATAGGTATGTTTTGTTAGTTTTTATTTTTGTAAGCTTGGCTTTTATTTTTTTGTTGTAATATATATTGTCAAGCACTGTTGTAGATAGATTTTAGATATATATGTTTTGGATGATATATATAAAAAAATCATGTTGGGATTCAATAGTTTTACGCCTTATATTGTGTTCAATAGTGGCTATGTATAATATATAAATTAGAAGTTTTATTTCAATACTTCTCCAACCAAATCTTGGGGTCAGTTTTTTCACAATCAAATTTGGTATGACATGTATATTATCATGTCATATCATGTTGGCTTATGAAAATACCCTCCTCAACAAGCCCCCTCTCCAACTCCATCTCAAACGGCTAGGGATGGTCTCCAGGAGATTGATGACATCACTCCATGATACATGCACAAATTTTTTCCATGAAATTGAAGGTAAGTTGATCAGGAGGTTTGAGCATCTAACAGTAAGAGTAGAATCAATTTAATACAAGTTGATTCACCACATTGCTCAATGCAAATTTGATCCATAACAAACTCCTGCTCTGTCCTCCTCATCCTACTAGCAACCCATCCCTGTTGAAGGGACACTTGATCTAGTCCAAATCAAGTAGGAAGCCCCAGATGAACCAATTATTCCAATTGTCATCAGCCAAGAGAAAGTCATACTTGATACTGAACATCAAGTTGTGGATGAGTATGAAGAGGAATTGGTCAAATTTAGGAGGAGAAGGGATCAGAATAAGCAAAGAACAGAAACCCATATCCCAGTTCAACCAATTACATTGATGACATTCAAATAATGTCTAAACCTATAAGTTTAATAATGGAATATAAGGGCAGGGTGATGTTGAGTAAATAAAAATAATTGTTTTTGAATGATTGTTTTAAAAAAGCTCGTTAATAAGTAAGTTAACTGTGTGATACTACATTATTAATGTGTATATTCTGCGTGTTTGTTGTATATTATTTGTGTATTTGGTCAAATTTTTTTGTGTATTTCATAAGTATTTACTTTGTAACATATATGATAGAATATTCTCTTGTGGGAACTGAAAGTTCGATGTAGGATGTTAAGCCTAAGTGAACTATCCCTAGGAACGCAAAGAGGGAGGTGAATTTATAGTTTTAAAAACTAATTGCTTACTTTAAAACACAAAAACTTATTTTTTTGGATTTTTCAGTAATTAAAAACAAGCAATATTATCTCTTGATGAGAAAATGAATAAACTTATCAAGAGTTATAATAATGGTGATGATAGTCTAATCAATGCAACGAGATATCAATTAAAGATTTTTAATAAGCAATTATAACATAAATAAAATGCAGAAATAGTAAAGTGCAAAAAATGAAAATTAGAATCAACACACCAAAATTTTATATTGGTTCGATCAAACAATGACATATATCCATTCCACATAGTTTTCTTCTCTGAGTATTGCACTAAACCTTTAGTGTCTCTCATTTAGCCCCTACAACTAGCTAGATAAGCCCTTACAATCTTTCCACTAATCCAGGGTGACAGAGAATCTTGACCTCCTTTTTACCCTCCAAGTGAAGGTAAAGAACATCAACCTCTTTTTTATCCTCCTTATGAGGGTGGAGAACCTCAACCTCATTTTTTACCCTCCTTGTGAAGGTAGATAATCTCTACCTCTTTTTCACCTTCCTGGTGAAGGCAGAGAACCTCAACGGTATCTGAATTTAATCCTTATTATTTAATGCATCATATTCATTAAGTAAAGACATATGTACGTGTTGACCTCATTTTTGTATGAGGTCACTTGGACCAATCTTGCCGCTAAATTAATTCAATTCCCAAATCAATCTAAACTCTAGGATTCTCCTAGATCCAGACCTTAGGATCTACCCAGATCTTAGAAATCCAAACCAAAATTCAAGGCTAAAAGGGCAAGTCCTAAAGGCCTCTTTCAACAAATTTTCAAACACTTAAAAAAACCAGTCAAATGACCTCCGATTTACAGTCTGTCAGTTGCATACTGATGGGACATGTCTCTGGAGGCAACCCTCCAAATTTGAGCCCATTCTGAGGTTTCTAACCCCAGAAACTAAATCAAAATCCATAGGCTGTAAAACCTTCAAATATTTACAGCCTATGCCATTGGACCTATCACCTTGAAGATTCTAACCTTAGAGCCTTCACCAAAGCCTCTAGTCACTTCCAGACCATTAATCCTGATATGTTGATCAATAAACTAAATCTTTCTGGATTCATCTCAACACCCAGTGGGCATGAGCCCAAAATGACCAAAATACCCCTATAGGGCTCAAATAGGGATTTCAAACCAAATGACCTCCAAATTGAATGCAACCATCTCCAACAAGTTTTAAATATCAAATCAAACTTGTTGGACCCATTTCCAGACCTTGGGTCAACCTGGTTGACCAAGTCAACCTAATTGACCCAATAGGCCCATTAAGGGCCCAAATGTATGTTTTGGCCTAATTGATTTCTTTGAACCTTCAAAACACATTCAACAAACTCGAAACCATATTCCAAACTTGTTGAGCCCAAAATTGAACCCTTGACCCAACCAATAGTTGACCAAATCAACTAAGCCATGGCTGGTTAAATTTGATCCATATGACCCAATTCAATACATTCATCAAATCAACACATTCAAATCATACCAAATCATTCAAAATCTCAAACACATCTTCAAATATGTTTCAAACCCATTCCAACTCAATTGGAATCAAATCAATTGGAGTTTTGATTTAATCAAACCCAAAATCATAGTCAAATTCCCATTCACATGCTCATATACATTCAAACTTTAATTTACAAGCTTTAAGTCCATCACACCAGCATTCAAGACTCTCCCATGTGCCACCTCAGCAGTCAAGAGGGTTAGTTGACTGGTCAACATAGTCAACAACTTCTCTAAATGGGCTTTTAAATGGTTAACCCTATCAAACATGGATCAATTGCTTCATGCACTGAACCCAAAGCATTCCATCAATGTTTGAAGCCACCTTGGATGCCACATCACTCATATTGACTGTTTGACCAGTCAAATGGTCAAATAATTAGTTTGGAGTGGTCAAAGATGGTCAAAACCCATCTTTAGTTAATCCTCTCCATCCCCAAACCATTCCAACCACTTTAATTAAGCTCTGGAGCATTCTCAATGCTTTTTTTCAGCCCTTGGATTGAAATCAAATGGCTTGAATCAAATCCTTGAGCTCATAGAGGACAAAACACCCTTTCCACCTAGGATGTACCCTTGTCCTTTAGATGCTCTGTTCCCACCTACTCCCTGGACATGTGGCACCATCTGGGGAGTTCGAAAATCAATCACAACCGTCCAAATCACTAGAGAATGGCTGAATAGGGTGAAATGCCCTAATAGAGCATTCATTCAACACCTAGCACTCTCTCATCACAAAAAGCCTCCCCAACGGAGCTCTCTGCTCATTCAACTCCACAAACATCCTATCTTCATCTCCAAAACCAAATCCGGCCGGTCAAGGCGGTGGCCGTCGATCCTCCGGCGAGATCTAGCCGAATTCGTTTAAGGGGATTTTCTGCACGATCCGTAGCTCCTCTGGCCGTGGTGTCTTCTACAAAAAGGAGCGTGTACAATCTACAAATGCAACAAATCCAAAAGCGGTTCAATCCGTCCAAAATCAAGGTGAAAAACTCAAACCCTAGATCTAGGAACACTAGATTAAATATCTCTTTAATATGATTGTTTTGAGCCAAATAAAGTATTCCCCAAATTTTCTGTTCACTATATTAAACTATATTTAAAATTTCAAGTCATTTCGTTGTCTGGATTGCATGAACGAGCCATTTTAGTTGATTAGGGTTCGGTTCACGCAGTTTTGTAACCGCGTGATGTCTGGACCGTTGATCTTATGATCAATGGTCACGATTAAGCCCTTTCGCGGTCTGTCCAACCGCACAAAGCCTTCCGCCGTTCGGATCTCTCGCCCGGCTGAATCAGGACCGTTGGTTCCAAATAGCGGGGATCGGACGGCGTGTGTGAACCGCTGACGTGGTTAAGTAAACCGCGTCGCGCGGTCCGCGGTCGACGCGTGGATGACCGCCGCCGCGGTTTTGATCCTCCAGCCAGGGACCGCCACGTGTTAGCCGCGCCGCCTGAGTTAATTAAAGGGTTTTATTTAATTTTAAAACTAATTAATTACTAGAAAACTTCAAAAAAAAAAAAAAATATAAAAAAATATTTATAAATCCAAAATTTTAATTTTTGGTATCAAAATTTTTATAATCTCATAAATTTTAATTTAAAATTAATTTCAAATCAAAATACTTAATATATTTTCAGTTATTTTAAATAATTAACATTTGAATATCTTTTTTTTTATATATACCATTTAATTAAATATTATATTAAATATTTTGAAAAATTAAAATTTATTTTAAAATAACCCTATAACCAGTGGACCTCTCAAATACTTAAAAATTATTTTAATAATATTTTTAAATTATTATATTTTAAAATCTATGTCTTTATATATAAGCTTATACATATAAATACATATATTTAAAAAAAATATTTTAAAATTATATATTTAAATATCTAATTTTGAGAGGCCCATTGAAATTTTAAACATAGGTTAAGCTTATGTGAATAGAAATTATGGGGGAGGATTAATGGGTAATTATTTTTAATTATCCATTAATCTATTTAATATTTATGTTAATTCTTCCTAAGTTTTGCATGCTTAGGTTGTGCACACACCACCTAGTCTAGGATCTCCTAGTTTTAAGGGCCTGATTGTGCTTTTGTGTATGTGCATATTAATGTTAGTCAAGGGTTAGTTAAAACAATTGATTTGAACCCACTAAACCTAGCGTCATTAAGGACAAAAATTAAGGACATTTAATTAGAAAACTTAGATTAAGTTTAGAAATTAGGATACACTTCCTTTCAACTCAAAAATTTACACACTTTAACTTAGTGACACCCTTAGTTCATAGGAAAATCCCTACTGAATTTTGAGTTCATTAAATCCCTTAACTTAATTAAGATTAAGCCTTAATTAAACCCTTAAACCTTCCAGAAAATATAATAAATCCATTTTAACTCCAAAAAATATAAATAACCCCCTCTAACTGACCAGTTTTAAATCCTAAACCAATGAAAAATAAAACAAAAATTATTTGACAGAATTAAACCTTAAGTTAATTTTAAGAGAAATTGAATGTTTAATTAATATAATTAATTAATAATAATCATTAAAAATTCCAAAAATTTTCCAAATGCTGGGGGAATCTCTCCTTGGGTCATTCCTGACCTTTGGAGCTGATTTCAAGGAGTTGGGATCTCATTTGGAGCAAAATCACAAAAAGGGCCTTTAATTAAAGTGTTTTAAAAAATTCAATAAATACATAAACTTTCAAACCTTCATAACTAATTCAATAAAAATCAAAATTGAACAAACTCACTTGCATTCAACTCATAATAGGGTCTAATATTTATTAAAAATATCAAAATTCCAGAAAATCATTAATTGCAAAAAGTCAACAAATTGGTCAAACCGTAGTTAAAATCTAATTGAAACTTCAAACCTTTGTAATAAAATGTAGAAAAATCCGATTTCAACGTACTTACCTTCTAATTGATCGTGGTAATGTCTAGTATTTTAATAAAATATAAACATTCCAGAATTTGAGCTTAATAAAAAATTCAACTTTTGACCCTTTAATTAAATGATTAAAATATTCATAAAACTCAAAATTGTCTTAAAACTCCAGAGATGATTAATCAACTTTAAAAATCAGTAATCAAACTTTTCTAATAAAATTTATTAACACTTAAACCCTTAATCAACCTAATCTACTTAATTATACCGGGTACCACTAGGTAACCCAGGCCTACGAGGCTATTAACTTAGTCCCAAGGAAGGTGAAATAAACTTCACGGCCTCAGTGTGAAACAAAGGTGGTATCCAACAAATAATTAAATAAATCTTAAAATTAACCTTAAGCCATTAATACTTGAATTTTAAACTTAAATCCCTTAAGCCTTTCAACCAATCGAACCTTAAGCAACTTCAATCTAATGATCCTACTTAGGACATATCAAAACCACATGACCTACCTCACACACTTTAGATGATTTGCTAGGACAACCAACTCTAGTTTTAGGCTAGGCCGGTGTTTAATTTTCCGCTATGTGCTGGGCTTTCGAGTTTTCACTGCATGTTGTTTGCTAGTGTAGAATTGATTTGTTTACTTACTTCTTACACTCTGTGATTGATTGTGTGTTAGATTTACCCCTAGGTTAGGGGCGAATTATACTTGTGCAATCTTATGCAGGTGGCCATGCTCGTACAGGAGCTGATATTAAAGGGGGCAATTAATAAAAAAAAAAAAATATATACTCTTTGCACAGGTACCCGCTGCGCTTAAGACCCCCTTTAAATAAAAGAGCATGGCCAAGTGTGGCTAAAAATATGCATTTCAATTTTTATATTATAACTGCTTGGGAATATATACAACTGCTGATTATTAGGATAACCTTGCAGGATCGAGTCTAGATTTTTTTATTTCAATTAATGTAAATTCAATTCAGTAAAGGTTGTAATTTATTTGAAATGATTTGAGATTTGGATGTTTAATCCAATTTGAATTCCAAAGAGGTGAAGACATCCCTAAAGAGGAGTCTTCTTCCATTTGGAAGTCAAATTAGGATACTTTGCAAATATCCAAAGAGGAAAGATAACACCCCGATCAAGGGGGAGTTTCTTTCCATTTGGATATCCTGAACCAACGAATCAAGATGTTCGTGAGAAGATGAAGGATTGGACAACGAGAAGAATCCCAAATCTCAAAGTCATTTGATTTAGGATTAGAAAATCCGGGTTGTAGTCAGTGGTGCCCGGCCACTTTAATTTCTTGTAATTTTTGAGATGTAATAATAAGTGGCACTTGCCATATGGACATTCAATTTGATAAATTTAATTTGATTGATTTGTTTAATTTGATTGCGCATTAGAACTCCTGCTTTTCTAGTCTTTTTATTTGCATGCCGCATTTGATTTAGCCTGGAATTCGAATTTAGGCTCTTAGTGGTCTGTCAAAAAATTCTTCTACTTTAATTAAATAAAATTTTTAAGATAAGATAGAAACTCTAAACGGTCTTAGGAACTAAGCTCGGACTCGCCGAGGGTTTTTTCATGCATCATATTAAATCTTCTCTACCTTGTTAGGCATCTCCCCGCCTGTGGGTTCTGGCAGACCACCTGGCCTATGAGGGTGCCGATCTGTCAAGGGGATGTTATGCAATCTCTAGGAAAAAACCTATTTTCTAAGCCAAAATTTTTAAACTGCTACATACAAATTTTGCATTCAATCGAGTCAATTAGCATGCATCGCATTAGTAACAAATTTAAAAGAGTCTAATATTTAATTGCATCTATTTAGACATCAAATACCCGACATAAGTTAAAGGGGTCAATTAAGGATCTGCTCTAGATGTCGACCCCATTCCTCTAAAATTTTCTAATTAACGTCCCTACCACTCTACAAAAAGACCGGACTCATATTTTAAAATCGTTTAGGTGGTTTAGTTGGCTCCCCAATCCAGGCCGGGGTAAGACCAGATCTACACTGCATTAGCTAGGTTCGGGGCACTTTTAAAATGCCCAATTTAGACTTAGGTTCTGAGGCTGGCTCGGGCCATAAGACCTCAACTTCTGGGATTTGAATCCCACTTTCTAATAAAATTGACCACTCAAACTAAAAATTTCTTTCAATCAAATACAAGCCTAACAATTAGGATAGACTGGGGTGTTTTCTGAAGTAATTCAGAGTCTCAAAACGCCTCCTACACTTCGTCCTTTGACTCCAGAAATAACTGCTCAAACTTGAACCATTCCCGATTGAAAATTCCAAACCTTAATCTCCTTTGACATCAATCGTTGAAAATCTTAAATAAAATTTATGCCGCTATTTTAATCGAGAGTTTTCGTAGGAAACTTCTATTTCCTACGATGTAATTAACTACGAGGGCTTGCGCTCGTAGGAGATTTAGAAACCCAGAAATTATTTTCAAAATCAAAATCTTTCAAAATCTCTAATTAATTTTCTTTGGGAAAATCAAACCCTACGATCATTATCGTCATTTTCGAATGATCCATAATAATTGATATCTTCTTTCTTCAGAGAGAGATATTAATTATTATTGTGATTTCGATTATGAAATTAATGATCCTTTATCCGAATTAGAATAATCAAACAATTGGTTAAAGTCCATTTTGACCTTCCGAGGTCGAATGTAACTCCCCCTTTGAGTTTGATTATAATAATTTGGATAAGATTATAATTCTGAAATTTGAACCTATTAGGGAACGATACGTTCGTCTTTTGAGGCGATATATTGTTCATAATGATGTGTTCAATTTTAAAATTCAAAATTTAATATTCCCAAAGAAAATTAATTCTTTTTCAAAACATATAATATATATATCAAATTATATTTTTTTAATCAAAACAGTACGTTCTTCATATAATGCAGAATGATCTATTTTAAGGTTATCATGCTCTTTTTGCAAACTTAAGAAATTAGAATTCAAACTATCATTGTGAGTTTTTTTTTTAACTTTCTTAAACTTTTTTATGCATTGTGAATTTTTTAATAAACTTCTAAGAATTTATTATATGAAAGCTCGCATACTTCCTCTTGAACAGAATGATCAAGATTATTATCTGCCATAAGACACATATTGGGTACCTCGTCTTCCATTTTCGTTTTTGATGATTCCAAAGTGGAGACTACCCAAAATATATTTTGCATTCGTTATTTTCCCTTTATGAACTTTTTCTTCTATTCACAATTTTTCTTGATCATGTGATCTTTTAACTTGGGACAATCAGTTCATATGTGTCATATTATTCTGCATTCAAAATATATCGTGTCAGATGACGCTTTTAATTTTTATTATTTTTACCTTTGCTCCTTTATTGTTGATGATGCTTCTACTTTCTTTTCAAAAAAAAAAAAATTAACTAATGGGTCATCAACGGAATGTCATCAACCTTCTCAGCTACAGAGCTATCACTCTCCAAGTCATTCAATTTTAAAGCCACAATCTTTTTTATTATCAACTGCATAAAGTAGTCTTTTACTCATACTTTGCTTATAGGAAATGAGCGAGCAAAATAAATTATCAATCAAATGCACATTTAAATCTTTGGATTTTAAAATTGCAGTGACCTTGGCATCATAAACACTAGGTATGCAACGTAAAATCTTATTAACTTTTTCAGAATTAGAAAGTTCTCTATCTAATACATATAGGGATGTCACTATCTAGGTGAACTTAGTGTGCTTTTCATATATAGTCTCGCTAAGTTTCATGCAAAATAGTTCATAATCATACAATAAAATGTTCAACCAAGAAATGTTTGACTTAATTAATTCCCTTATATGTGAAGCACAGTCTATCCCATATTTCTTTTCCCATAGTATAGGTAGACACTCTCATATAATTTTCATATTTTAAAGAACATATAAAGAGATTCAAATAGTTAGCATTTAATTGAGCAATATCTCTATCCTCATTACTCTATTCATTAAAAGCTACTTTAGTTTTTATAACATTAATAAAATGAGAGGGTACAATATAATCCTTTTGTACTAAAAACCACATGCAAAAATCAATAGATTGCAAAAAACTAGATATACAAATTTTCAAAATTTAAATATTATATTTTCAAATAAAGGTGGATGAATTGCGGAATAGCCTTTCACGGTGTTTCTATTTCTTAAATGTGTCATAAATCATTTTTCTCAAGGTTTTCTAAAACGCTTCTTGTGAGAATTGCTCTTATACCAGTTGAAAGTTCGATGTAGGATGTTAAGCCTAAGTGAATTATCCCTAGACACACCAAGAGGGGGGAGGGGGGTGTGAATTGGTAGTTTTAAAAACTAACTACTTACTTAAAAACAAAAACTTATATTTTGGATGTTTTTAGTAAATAAAAAGTAAGAAAAAAATATCACTTGATGTATAAGCAAATAATCATATCAAAAGTTATAAAAATGATGATGATATTTTAATCAACATAATGAGACATCAATATCAAATCTTCATAAAGCAATTATCAAAGAAATGAAATACAAAAAAGGTAAAGTGCAAAAAATAAGAAATCAGAATAAGCAAACTAGAATTTTATAATGGTTCAGTCAAACAATGATCTACATCCACTCCCTGGAGTCATTCTCCCTGAGTATTGCACTAAACCTTTAGTGTCTCTCCTTTAACCCCCACAGCTAGGCGGAGAAGCCCTTACAATCTTTTCACTAACCATACGTGGCAAAGAACCTTGACATTTTTTTTACCCTCCTAATGATGACATAAAACCATAACCTCCTTTTTCACCCTCCTAATAATGGCGGAGAACCATGACCTTCTTTTTAACCCTCCAGGTAAAGGCAAAGAACCATGACCTTCTTTTTCACCCTCTTGGTGAAGACAGATAACCTCAACGATCGTCGAACTTATGATCTTCTTCCTATAGCCACTTTGAGTAAATAAAGTGGAAGCTAACTCAGAGCAGCCGTGTGAAAACCCACACACTCCTTCCTCACACTCAACTTCTCTTTCTCCTTCCCAAAGCTCTCCAATATCTCTTCTCTAAGCTCTCTCTCGAGAAAACTCAAATAACTAAAGACTTGAAAGAAGTCTAATTAGAGAGCTTAAGTACAAGATTTCACCAAAAAAAAAAAAAAACCCTAAACTTCAATTCTATTTACATTGATTTTGTAGCATGATTAGTTCAAAATACTCATGTTAGTACTATGTGAAAATCAAGGTGCTATACTATCTGTTCAAGGAATTGAGCTGATCATTTAGTATGATTTGGAGCGTTGTCTAGTACGATTAACACAAATGACTTGGATTTTCGACCCGTGCGATTTGCAGTGGATAAATATCGTCTCATTTAGAAATTAACTCATACATTACTATCAGTTAAATTATCTTGTACGATCTAACTAGCTCAATTAATCCAAAATTATTCCTTAATCATAAGATTAATTTAGGCAACATTTGATTATGTCATACAGTATGATACTTATTGTACGGTATGATTAGCACAAAATTTAAATTTTTAAAATATTGTCTAAATTATGATTGGCTACTAACATCTTGATTACAACTGATCGTCTCGATTGGGATCGTCCAGTATAATTGGTTCAAATAGCTTTGACATAACTTCATCAATTACTAGTGCTAATATACTAATATATTAATGATAATGGGGATCATCCAAATTTGGCGGTACTAAAAATAATACATCTGGAGTGTTTGGAGAAGGCATGTGGGAAACCAGCTGTGCATTAAAAGTATGAAAACTTAGAAGAAATGAACCAAATTTTAGCTCTCTATAAAGTCTAAGAGATATAATAGGTTGTGGGTTTGAGTACAAAGTAAAGTATATGTACTTCATCAATCATAAATGTGTTATCCTCCTTAAGGTAGACATGCTCGTTAGGTGTAACATCCAAGGGCGTGCTAAAGGATATGTTTGATGAATAAGCATTATTTGTTTATGTTAGATGGTAGGTACTCACTCTTAGTGGAGTGTCTACATTAGTGGCATATAATTTGAAAGGTGGTCTAGAACCATAAGGATAAAAATTAATAGTAGGGTTTCAATAGGTGACTTAATTGGTGCATCAAGTAGTATATCACCACAAGGGTGCATCAATAATAGGTAACTTAGAGGGTGATAAAGATATAATAGAAACTTTTTTTAAAGTAAGTACATAAGTGTATGGACCATTGACTATCAATTGGGATTGCCACATAATGGTTTGATTTGATGTAATTTAAATATCATTATATTTAAAGAATTAGGCATTTTTATGATAGTTATAGGTAAGATTTGTTTTATCAATCTATAATTTACCTATAATTATATAGATCCTAACCATGGAAAGGAAATCACACCATATAATCTTTATAGCTACCTAGCTTAATGAAAACTAGTCACATAGTGGTCACAATATAGGATGTCTTATTATCCCAATTAATTTTGTAAGTATTATGGTGGTTCTTAGATCTTACACTGGATAATATAAATGTTTCGATCGATGTAACATTTAATTTGTTAGTTGTATAGATAGCCATTCTACTTCTTTTCCTATTATAATTTGTATGGAATTAGAATTTTTTACCATTTTTTTTTACATTTACTTTTAAGGATTATTTAATGTTTGCTAATGGTTTGGCCTATAAAGTCTTATGATTTGAGTTTCAAATATTAATGATCATCTTTACTAACATCATAGTTGCCCTTAGTTCTTGATCCATTAATGCCATAAGAAATAATATAATGAAAACATAATGTAAATAAGTTCTTTTAATTTAAAAAAATATTGTGCATTAAATTATATATAAATAAATAAATAAATTATATATATATATTTATATATATATGCAACCATGTTGAATACTTTTCTGTCATGATAATAAATATGCACAATTTCTTACAGCTTACAACAACATAAATATACATTAAATATGCACATTCAAGGGATAGGTTTGTAACACATATTTTATTTTGCTCCAACTTTGTCTTTGTTTTACACATTTATTGTGTCTTGTTTTAATAATTAATGCGCTAATAATAATTATCTTTTATATCTGTAGATGAGTTGATTTTGTGTGTGTGTAAGTTTTATGGTTATTGATGCCGTATCAGTTGCCCCCCTATTTGCGTGCTAGAATATACATACACGGCAGTTATAATAAGAAAAATGAGTATTTGGGATACTTTCAAGCAAAATATAGAAAAAAGCTTTTTTTTTTGAAATATTCAAGCGCCCAACCCTAACACCTAGGCCTTCAATCTAGCAAATTTGAGCAATTAAATTGAAGCACGACATTTAGGCTCCAAGGTCTGCCACCTAATGTAACAACCCAAAAGTGAAAAGTATTTTAAAATAAAATTTTGAATTTTCTATTTGAACTAGAGTGTTTTTGCGTTAGGTTTGAGAGCACGACGACGCCAAAAACTATCGCTACCGCATTTGAGTTTCTGTTCTACATTAATTTAAGATTCAACATGCAGCAATCGGTCTAAGCGCTGAGGTGTTAGACCACTAATATATATATATATATATATATATATATATATATATATATATATATATATATATATATATATATATATATATATATATATATATATATATATATATATATATATATATATATATATATATATATATATATATATAATTCCAAATATCCCTGTATTTTCCCCACACCTCCCTCATTTCATTGCTTGCCCAAGAAGAAATAATAGAAGAATAGAACGAGAAGGGAAAGGAAAGAGACAGGCAGAGAGAGGTCTTTTAGTGATTTTCATTCATCATTTTTTTATGAAAATTATTCTATTCATTAAAAATAACTACCCTTATTACTTCTATTATCAATGATTTTTATTTCTACAGATTTAATCAATCCAAATATGCTAAAAATTCATTATTTGTAAGTTTTTATTATGTAACTTTTGATAAGTTATAGATTTGATCATTCTAAATAATATGATTTAATTTTTTTATACATTCACCTATTAATTATGTGTATAGAATTTTTTATGTAAAATGAACAGGGAAAGGTATTTTGAATTGGGTTGAAAGAGATGTATGGAGATTTGATAAAATAATATTAAATTTTAGGTACAACAATGATTGATAGGATTAATATGAACTAGAATGTAATATTGAGAAGTGATACTTATATAACTGAAAGGATAAACCCCACGTTATAACCTCACAATTTACTAATTCACTTATGGGAGTCATAAGGAGCCGGACACTGATTAGAGATAAGGAGCCGAGGCCACTGATCCGCATGATTCAAGATAAATTGTAATGAGTACACTATTTGAGAGTCATAAGGGGCGACTAATTGAGAGTCATAAGTGTAAAAGCAAGATATAAGATACCCTCATCTTAATATTTGATATAATATTGATTATTGATTCCTACTATTGATTATTAGTTACTATTAGTGATTGTTGATACTCATTTTTTATATTATATAAACATTGACCTTATGAATATTGATTTTGATTATTGCTTATAAGTATTGAATATGAATTCTAACACTATTGCATAATTATATAGCTAATAGATTGACAAGAACGATTAAATGATATATCTGAATGAAATTGATTGTATGATAAGAACATAATGATTGATTGATACTAGGGACCGGTACAAATAGCATATATCATGAGACACTAAACATCATTCAACACTACAGGAAATTCATTGAATACCGACAATTTGACCGTGGCTATTAATTGGCGGTTGTACTGCAGATACTAAATATAATACCACCAGAATTTTTGACGGTCAAATGACAGCCAAAATTACCGCAAGTATTCTCTTTTCATGACACCATTTACTAATAGTTTAGCTGCCATTTTTAAGTGAAAATTATTCGATGATTAAAACTGCCGGAAAAACCATCGGAAATGCCCCTAAAATTGAACCCCCTCCCTTCTTCCTCATTTCTTCACCTAGCTCATTTTATTTCGTCCAGAGAACACTCTTTCCCTCGCTAAACTCCGAACTCGTGCTTGTTCGATTTGTGAAGAGAATGTTGGCGAGCTTAACTCTGCCTGTGCCCTTGCCCGATGCCCTCACTCATGTTTACCTGCCCTAACCGAAGGTGATCTCCATGCATCTCCTTATTTTTTTCTTTAGTCATGGATGCTCTCACTAGATGTTTGCAAGAAGATTTACCTTGGTTTACACTTTTTTTTGTTAATATTCTTCTTGTTGGTAATACTAGAGAGGGAGTTAAAGATAAACTTGAATTACGGAGGTCAAACTTTGAGTCTAAAGGTTGATTTTGAGAAAGCCTTAAGCCTATATCATTTTGTTTTAGTCATGGATGTTCTCAATAGACATTTACAAGAGGATGTAGCTTAGTTTTATACTTTTTGCTGATGATATTCTTCTTATTGATAAGACTAGAGAGGGAGTTGCAGGTAGACTTAAATTATGGAGGTCAACCTTAGAGTCTAAAGATTTTCTCTTGAGTAGATCTAAAACTGAGTATGTGGAGTATAATTTTAGTAGTAATACACCTAATGAGGGGATTGTGACTTTGGGTAATCAAGTTTTTTAACAAGAGTACACATTTTAGATATATTGGATCTATTGTTCAGTGTGAAGCTAAAATAGATGTGGGTTATCAACATAATTCAAGTTGGATGGTTGAAGTAGAGGAATGCTTCAGGATTATTAAGTGATAGAAAAGTCCCCCTCAAACTTAAGGAAAAAGTCTATAAGATGGTGGTGAGACCTACAATGCTTTATATTGCCGAATATTGGCCATTAAAAGAAAAGCATAATACTAAGTTAAGTTTTGCAGAGATAAGTCACCTTAGATGGTTTGGTAACTTAAAATGGCGGCCTTTCGATGACCCGGTTAGGAAACTAGAGGTATTAGATTTGACTTATATTAAGAAAGGTAGAGTTAGACCTAAAAAGACTTGGCTGAAAAAATATTAGAAATGATATTTCTTTATTAAATTTTAAACAAGATTTAAGGTTGTATCGTTTCTAATAATTCATTTCACAACTATGTAACAAATATTTGCTTTAACGTCCAAATGATTATCTAAGAAGAGATATATTTGATGTATAATAGATTAGTGCCGGGTCGAAGAGGATTATTAGATGAATTTAAGGAGAGAGTTGAGACTTTTATTTTAGTCATATCTCAACTACCTTCGTTTAAGTCAGATGAAATAGTTAGATGTCCATGATCGAAGCAAAAAAAATCAAGCATTCCTTAATATCATGATGTAAATGTTGATTTATATTGTAGAGAATTTGTTCCAGGATACTAGATTTGGACCTCATATGGCGAGTATGAGCCACATAGAGATACTCATGTCGTTTCATCTACAGCTTTTAAAAATAGTTGATGAAGATCAAATGAGTACACTATATGAAGAACTTATTTTTGATGCAGTAGGTCCTAATTTAAGGACCAACATGAAAGAACCACCAAACCTAGAAATTAAAAAATTCTTTGAATTACTATATGACGCTCAAAAAGCAATTTAGGATGGTTATAAAAATCATTCAGAATTATTAGTTGCGGTTTGGATACCAAGTATCAAAACTGAATATAATATTCATCATGGATGTTTAAATTACTTCATAATTGGTCTTCTCAATAAAGAAAATCCAATAAATAATTTAATTCATGCAGATTTATATCGAACAAAGAAATTAGATTTAAAAATAGTTGATGAATCACCGCTACAAAATTTGATTATTTTATAAATAGATGTATATTATACTATAAGAATGATGCGAAAGAAGTTTATTGTCACACCAGCAATGCACATCGGTTTAAACTAAACTCGGGTAAATAACATCGTTAAAAGAAATATGTTTCAAATTCCTATTTATTTTATTTACTAATTGTTCCATGACTTCAGTGGCTCTATGCATCAATGAGTTCAACATATAATATGAGATGACATAAGGAGAAATTAACACTTTGTGGTGTTCTTTCTCATCCATCAGATGCTTAAGCGTGAAAATATTTTGATCAAATGCATACTTCATTTGTTGTTAATCCATGTAACATAAAATTGGAATTATGTACTGATGGTTTTACTCTATACAATTAGACAGCTTCAACATATTCTTGTTGTCCAATTATACTAATATCATACAACTTTTCACTAGAGATGTGTATGACTACCCCGTACATGTTCTTAACACTTATAATATATAAATCACATAATCCAAAATAAAAAATTGATATTTTTTACAATTGTTAATTGATTATCCCAAGTTCTTATGCGAAGAATGTGTCCTCACATATGACATCTCAACCTCTCCTTAGAGGTATATTGCTTTGGATCATTGGAGATTTTTTAGCTTATGATATTTATTTGGCATTACTTAAATTTTTTGATTTCAAGTTTATTAATATTATTTATTATGCCTATGTTTTACAAAAATATTTTAGGTGGTTGCTTAAGTATGGTACGAGGATCAGAATAAATTTTGAGAGGAAAGAATTTACTCGTCTTATGGTCATATTCACAAACATTAGAAAGTATCATACTAAATTCACCAAATTGAGAGAGTTAAATAAGCAAAATAGAGCATTTATCTAAGGGGGTTTAAGAAACTCTCTTCATACCAATGGTTCAATGCCTCATACTGAACATAGATGAATAATTTATTACACACCTCCAAACTTTCTTACTGAGATTTGAAGTAGAACCAAACCTCAATTGATTTTTCAAATAATATGGTTCCAAAATGACCAAAACTTTAAAATCATAAGAATTTATTGCAAATTTAAAAAATATAAAATTTGAACCGAATCCTCCTATGATCTCGTAGATTAAAGGAGAATTCTTTTTTGAATTATAATGAGCTTGTTTTATAACTTTAATAAATGATTAAACAAAATAAAGAAAATTAAACTTAAAATAAAAATTTCATTCACAACCCCTTAATAAAAGTTTTAAACCCTAAAATTTATTAAAGACACTTAATTTTTCTTGAGACATTGTAAATTGATAGTTCACCTATTGAGTAAAGCGCACAACTTATTATGTTTATGATGCTTTAATAGGTAAGTGAGTTTATGATGCTTTAATAGGTAAGGCTCATTGTATGGTGAATATTCTTCACAAAGTATTCTTTAAAATCTTTTACTGAAAAATGAATCCCAAATTTATAAGATTCAAATAACAAAATTGCAAATCATTGAAAACTTAAATAAAAAATACCCTTTGACTAAATTGAACAATTTAAAATAAAATAATTAGACAAATAAAACCATCTTTGAACCTTGCTTGAACCATGTAAGAACCATCTTCAAATATTGTTTGAACATTCTTTGAACATTTTTTTGAACCTTGTTTGAAAGTACTAACATGTAATCAAGGTTTGATCAATATTCGAAGATGAATCAAATAAATTTAAAGTATGTGGTGTGGTAATTCATTTCTTCCCACGGTCTAATATTGATGCTATTTTTTTTTTATATAACACCTAAATATTTTAAATGAAATAAGATAATCATAATTTGTGTAAAATTTAATAATTTATTAAAATAAATATTGATATTCTTTGAAGCTTAAAATATTAGTTTATTATGAGCTAACAATAGAAATCATATAAAAAATTTAAGAATATTTGAAAAATCATTAATTTGCACCCACACTAATAAAAATTTCTAGCTTTGCTCCTCGAAAATGTACTAGGAAGTGGAACTATTGAATAACTTTTTATATAATGGGGATATTTTCATCATAAATGAAATTAATAATATATATATATATATATATATATATATATATATATATATATATATATATATATATATATATATATATATATATATATATATATATATATATGACCAATTTTGAATATTATGAAACACATAAAATCAATTTTCTCTTTACAAAATTAAGCTTGATATTATTTTTTTGAACTATCAAGTATGTATATTTGTGTGTGACCCCATCAAATCATTGAAAATATGAAGCAAAAAAATATATGCAAAAAAAAAAAAAAAAATCATGAATTTTTGTATTTTTGATTAATTTTAAAAAATACGGAAGAATATTATAAATACTCAAGGCATGCATATTAATATGTAATTGCACGGCTAAATTTTCCTGTAATCTTGATATACAACCGGTCTTCCCCTTCGCTCTCCTTTCGCTGGCAGCGAGGACTGAACAAAATTCGTCGTGTCCTGTATCATTGATTAGCTTGATGGAAGAAGAAACCCTAGAAAGCTCTTATCACCCCTCTTTCCAATGCTGCGTATGCCTGTAAGTCTCTGTTCTCGAACTAGTCTCCGCCGAATTTGTTTAGACATTTTAACATATATACATTGATCCATGTGCAGCTGTGCTCTTTCGATACTTTTTGTTTACTTCTTTTTTGATTTCCTGTAATTTTATGTTTAGGGGCTGTTCGGTGGCAATATTTATGTTAAATCATGCCTAGCGGTACAAACGACCATTTTAAATCTTACAGAATCTTAAATCCCGTTTCTTGTCTTTTTTTACCTTAAATCCCCGATTTAGTAAATCCTGGTATTGGGTGGAACTAACTGTAGAATGAGTGCTTCTGTTGTTGTTCTAATTTTCTGTCTATGAAAATTTGTTTTTGAACAATGAAGCATCTGCTTGATGGACATCAGTTATTTGATTATTTGTCATATTTGGTGCTCAGAGAAGATTCATACTGAGCCTTGCTAATATGATGTCTTCCTGATCAAATTCATGTTGGCAATTAACTCATGAAATCTAGAAACACCGATATATTAGATGCAGCAATTGGTGGATTTCACTAGCTCAATGACGAAGATAAGATAACTTTACCATACTTCCACACGGATGGTCCCGTAGAAGAATAGTATCACTGGATTCAAAGAAAAAGACAAAATGTTTATTAACTTGTGACGATTCAATTCGTTGCAGACGCATTTTTGCCTGTCAAAATGCTGTGACTTGCAAGGTGAATTTAGCTAAACTCACCCAAATTACTACCACATTAGAATACCAACTGTAATTTGAACAATTATCCAACAAAGCCACTATCATTGATGAATTGTTTTTATCAAGTGCCTTAGAATCTGGGCTAAAATGGTGATTATCAAAGAGATTTGCATTTAATGTCTAAAGTTTTATGATCAAGTTGCTGTCTTAATAAAACTGATAAAGGACAAAGTCAGTGATTCCAAAATTGAACAAACCGACCCAATTACTCCTAATTTGGTTCTACCTTGGCACTTCTAGCTAGCTTCCAACTCCATCTAGAGCATCCACTTCAGCAACCAATGCGAACTGACCCTATCTAGCAATCAAGCATTAATGATATTTGAAATGTTGGAAAAACCAGAAAAAATGGCATTGCTATCACTGTGATGATAAATTTAACCTCAACCATGTTTGCGAAGGAAATATGTTTGCAGAAATGATCAAGGAAGTGCTTGAACAAAAATACGATGTTGCTGAAGGTGCTGAAATCCTCCAAAAATCCATGCTATAGTAGACATTAGAGGTGAACTTGCCATAACTGTAGTGTAAGTATTGGTAGATGATGGCTCAACGCACAATTTCATACAACACTGACTCGTCCAGTTCATGGGATTACCCCTTCAACCCACAAGACGATTTCATGTTCTATTTGGCAATGAAGAAACATTATAGTACAAAAATAAATGCGAATAAACAACTATTACCGCTTCGAAAATAATGCAACAAACATGCAAATTCCACAGGATACTGGCTATTAATCTTAAACACGATTTAAATAAATTAAGACCAAAGACCTATGGCCTTCATCTAGAAATTAAGGATCTACAAATTTATGCGTGTTCTTGAAATTTATGCATTTGTACAAAATTTATATTCTAGTTAATCTAACTAAATATAATATAATTTTAACAAAAACATAAGAAAAAGAAGGAAGAGGGAAAGAAAAAATAAAGAAGATGAGAAAGAATTCATTAGAAATGCAAGTCTCATGCTTTTACTAGGAGATAACCTCTCTCGAAAGTTGTCAAGCCTCTCACTTAATCAAATAACTTAATATTAGAATTATAAGGAATTGCTCATCCAATTAGAAGTTTTATTTAACTACTAATTAGTTTTTTTTATATAGAAAAAGAAGATCACATAATAATCATAAACCCATGAAATAAGGATGTCACAAAAGAAAGCTGCAGTATTGTCGAGGAATCACAACATAATAAAGTACTTGGATACTAATATGGTCACAAAACTAAGAGCACAAAGGAGTCTTGCAGATTGTGCCCCATAAATGGGAACAGAGAAACTGAAAATATAGAGAACTTGTGGATGAAGAGCGCCAAATAGAGACTTGTGGATGAAGAGCCTTATCCTTTTATAAGGAGATAACCTCGCCTGAAAGTTTTCATTCCTTTCGTTTAATCAAATAATTTAAATCCAAAAGTTGAAGAAATTGTACATTGAATTACAAATATTATTTAACCGCTAATAATGAGTTATTCGTAATAGTTTTATATCCTTGAAGCCAGAGAATCAAATGCCACATATTGACAAAAACAAATGTAGATTGATTGCAATATCATGTGTTGCGATGTTAGGGTCTGCCTCTTTTTTATTCAAACTGAAGGATGCTTGGAACTAAAGCAATCGTTGATCTGATCGAAATCCAGCCTTTGCCGCCTTTTTTTTTTTTTCCTTATTTTTATTCGAATTGAACATATGCATCTGCTTGATC
This sequence comes from Dendrobium officinale, assembly GCA_019514585.1. Taxonomy (NCBI): domain Eukaryota; kingdom Viridiplantae; phylum Streptophyta; class Magnoliopsida; order Asparagales; family Orchidaceae; genus Dendrobium; species Dendrobium officinale. The sequence goes on along the minus strand of CM033699.1, from coordinate 16,176,181 downwards.
GCATGAACTACTTTGTGCGGCATAACTTCTCTCTTTTCATCTGAAATATCATGGAATCGAGAGGGATGGATAACCATTTTACCCTTAATTTAAACAAATCCAAAGGAAAATCCTTTATTAAATAAATTTTGCATAAGTCTAGCTGGTTTGAGATGAAATATTTGCAATAATAGATGAATTCAAATGAATTTGATTAAATTAAAAATGTGAAATGATTCATATTGTTTCTTTTAATCCAATTGATGCTGATTCTATTCTGATTGGTTCCAAACGAGTCGATTGGGCTAATCGAAGCTGCCGCTGTTAAATTGAACTCGAATCAAGTGGATTTAACTTAGTATCGCGCCAATTTGTGTCGACTCGTTTTGATTAATGCCGATTTAATTCAAATCACGTTGAAATTGAGTAATTTTGATTGCATTAATGCCGATTTGATCAAATTAGGTTCAATTAATGTCAAATAGGTTCAATTAATGTCAAATTTGATGAATTTAATTTTTGATTGACTTCAAGTGACTTTATTTGATATCCAATTAACTCCAATTAGCCCGAGATAGGTTGTACAATGTCTATCGAACATTTAAATTGAACTCCAATCGAGCCCTATCAACTCAAAGACATTCGATTAGATTATTACATTTAGAATTAAATTGGATTTGGGTTGAATTACAAGGCAGGCCGAGACAGTGCTACGTTATTGGGTATCTACCTAAGGGGAATCCTAAAGGCGACGTCTACATTGGGCTATGAAAACCTAGGTCCTAAGGAATGAACTTAGGTAAATCGACCCATACAAAAATGAGGTCTACACGAGCATTATGTGCATATATGCAGTACATGTCATATGCCTCATTCTCACACTTGTACACACTCTTTGATAGAATGGAAAAAATATTAAGAGAAACAATCCGCAAGTGTGTGTATAACATTTTGTAATAATTCTCTGTGCACATAATGAACAAATTGTATACAGTGTGTACAATCTGTGTATAAGGTTGTTCTACAAACTGTGTACAACCTTATGCACATTTTGTACAAGTCTTGTACACAATGTGTACAAGATTTTTGTATGCAGTGTGTACAAGCTTTTGCACTGTACACAATGTGTACAAAAGGAATTAATACATAGGTTGTATGCGGAGCAGAAGATTTTCCAAAAGATTAAAAAAACATAAATAGTGTACAAGTGCAGAATGCATTGAAAAGTGGAAAGACACCACATAAATCATTTAGTACCATGTATCTAAGCAAAAATGTCACATATTGTTTCAATATTTCTAATTGAACTTCGGAAACTTTCAAAAATGAAAAAAAAAAAAAAATCATGTCTTTTCTATTTTTGAGGCATTCTTCATAAGAATAAAATTGAAGCATACATACTAATCCCTACAAATTTACCGATAAGTTTAAACCTACAGCTCCTCCCACCAAATTGACTTCCCATTCATCCAACCTTGGCATCTCTGCACTATCCTGTAAACTTCCCGTTCTTCTTATCTGAAAGTTTTTAGCCTTCGCGACCTGTGAACATATCATCTCATCATGGAATTTAACGTCATCCAAAGCTGTTGTTAACCTCTGTGTAGAAGAAAAAAAAAAAAATCCTGCATACACATACCTTATACACGGCGGATCCACGAAGTCTGCTGATGCCCTCCGTGAATCTCGCTGGATTCGGCGCCGTTCGCGTCACTTTCCCGCGAAACCTGCGACGACGGCCTTGATCCTCGCCCTTTTCGCGTCTATAAAATGCGACCGAAGCCCTTCTCATTCGCGTCTCGCTGCCTCGCTCCACTCCCTCACTTCCGATACCTCTGCTCTTCCAACTCCACATCCCAGCAATTACTCCCGATCTCCAGCGTCTGCTCCCGTCGACCCATCTCCACTGTCGATCTCCCTCTATCTCCATCCAAACCCTGCCGCCTCCAACTCCTCTTCATTTGACCGGAAGACCCAGTCTTCGATCCTCTCACCCGACCCCAGCTCCCTTGCCGACTACCTGTGCCGACCCAAGCACACAGAGAGAGAGAGAGAGAGAGAGAGAGAGAGAGAGAGAGAGAGAGAGAGAGAGAGAGAGAGAGAGAGAGAGAGAGAGAGAGAGAGAGAGAGAGAGAGAGAGAGATTCCCCTACCTCCCTTGTTGTTGAGCGACTTCACTCCTTCGATCGACGTTCCCTTCCTGTCTTGATCGGAGGGCAGCAACCAGGAGCTCGTTGGCTGTGAAGGTAGTCGGCCACTTTTCACGTGCTTCTTCGGCCAAGTCTCTTAAACAGAGAGTTTAAGAGACTTAAACTCTCTGTTTAATAAGATTAAGCTTAATCTTATTTTAATTTATAATTAAGTTAAATTAATTATAATATTAAATTATAATTAGTTTATCAAAAATTATAAATTAAAAATGATTTATTTATAATTAATTTAAATTAATATAATTATTGTATATTAAAATATAATTAATTATAATTAGTTTTTTGATTAATCATAAATTAAATCTAATTAAGTTATGATTAATTTGAAAATTAAAAATAATTAATTATTGATTAAATATAATTAATTATATTTTTCTTAATTTAATGATAAAATAAATCTAATACATTTATAATTAATTTTAAATAGTTAATTATATATTAATTATAATTAATTTATCATTAATTATAAATTATACACTTTAGTTTATAATTAATTATGAATTGAATATAATTAATTATATGTCAAATATAATTAATTATATATGATTTATAATTAATTATGAATTAAAAAAAAAAGATCCCTCCACTCTATTACCTCGGCATGCGTGTCGAACCGGAAAACCGCCCCAAGCACGTCTTTGGTGCGCGTGGTGGGATGGGACCCCGGTGCGACACCTACGACGAGGTAGGCGAGTGACCCCTCGATCCATTTGCCAACCACGACAACCCCGCGAAGGTATGAAATTTTCTAAACTCAAAACTCTGCTTCAACGTTTGTGACAAACCGGAAAACCGCCCCAAGCACGCCTTTGGTGCGCGTGGTGGGATGGGACCCTGGTGCGGCACCTACGGCGAGACGGGGTCGCTCATAAGTACCTCCGAGCAGGGGGAAATCAAAATTGCTTTTAAAAAATGCTTTTTAAAACCACATACACGCTTTTATTGCGCGTGGTGGGAGAAAAACAAAAATACAACCGCCGCGGTGTCTCACCAACACCAACCGTGCACGTCTTTGTTGACGTGGCGGGTAGGCGGCCTCTTGGTTTTTCCCCTAAACGGGGAGACGTCGGGAGGCTGCCGAAATTTTGTCCAAAAGGACAAGGACTTGAACTAAAAATGAACTATGATTCAGACTTGAACCTGAACTGAAGCAGAGGACTCGGGCTTGTATTTGGACACAAAATGAACTATAAAAATATTTGAAATGAAATTGAACATGAACTTGAACTCGAGTGAGTATGGACTTGCAATAAATGATTTAAGTGAACTCAAATCAGAAAAATAACAGAGGAGTTGGACTCAATTTGAATGGCACTTGAACTTGAACTTCAAATAAAATTGAACTGGACTCAAGTAAGAACTTGATTGAACTCTACAAGTATCACAGTGGACTTGATATTGAACATTCAAGCGCAAATGACTTGAATCAAATCATAAGGCTTGAACTTGCAAATGAACTCCAATGAAGACTTGAGTTAGAACATGGTCTTGAGCTCGAATGACAACAGGGGACTTGATTTGAGCTACAGAAAGAACCAAGGTTGAAATGAACTTGATGTAAGAAAGGTCTAACTTCAATTTGACCTTGCACATTGAACTAGAATTAAACTCATAAGCTTAAGCTTGAAGCAAGGAATATGAATTTTAAAGAACTTGGATCTGAATGAAGCATTTGAGTTGAGCCAAACTTTGTATTGTTCAAATAAGCATCAATAAATGAAATAGGGGACTCATGAAGGAGGGCATCCAAGCGTGATCAACATGCAAGCAAAAATCAAGCGAAAGTGCAATCAAATAGCAAATGATCATTTGTGATATGCAAACACTAATTGACAATCATGGGTTCTCAATCAAGACCAAATGGATAATTCATATAGAGGGGGGCATGACATAAGTCACTAAGCAGTGGATCGGACCATCAAAAATGATAGCAAGTGTCAACCATGCAAGCAAATGTACAAAGACTTGTGGATTTCAACATAACTTGCTTGAAAATCATAACACAAAGACTTTCTCAATGTTATAACTCATTCATAACGATTATGTCACTTGAAGTAAAAATGCTAACAAGTATAACTCACCCACAAGCATGTGTAAGGAATACATGGAGAACATTTAAGTGGCAAATGATCAAGATGAGTTTGCAAATGAAGGCCAATGATTTATAATGAACTTGGGCATCCCCAAGTACATGAATGAAGCATGCAATAATGTGATGATCTCTTCACTGAATCGATTTGCAAATGCTACAGAGAAGGAATTCTAGATGAGGGTACTTGTTCATTAAAGATATGTCAATTTGAAAGTTAAAAGTGATCCTATTACATTCAACGCAAGTTGATGCATAAGTTATCATAATCAATGATATGGAATGTTGTATGAGACATGATTGGTCGGCACAACTTCAAGAAAAATTTATGAGATCCTGAATGAACATTTCACAGATGAATGGTGACGGTCGATACACAACATTCATAATACTTATGCTTTTGAAAGAATAAGGCAATTACAACAAGTACATTAATACACTCATTAAGAGAGTATGAAAGATATACAACAAGTGTAACAAAGAGATACAAGCATAGGAGCTCCTACGAGTTACTACAGAAAATCCCTGTGTATCTAACGTGCTATCCACAAACAAACCAAAGGAGTTCTAATGATAAAATTTACTCACTGGTGATGATTTGGAAAGTGCAGTAATATGCATATAAGTAAAGACATGAAGATACAAAAATCCTTACAATCAGTGATAAACAGACGTGTTTGCATAAGTAATAAGTTATCTGCGAGCATATATATGCATATGAGATATCATCTAAAGGCAAGGGTGGTAAATCAACATGCTCCTATAAGCTACTCTACTATGTATTCAATGTGTATCCCACAAGCAAAATACATAAGGACTACGGACCAAGCACAAGTTTCTACATGCTACTGTGAAAGATTGTCTACAAATGATTTCAAATTACCCCCCGCACGTGCACCGTAGTTTGTATACACATAGGTACACTAAAAAGGGTAAAAGCAATCAAATACCTGCAAGGGCCCCCGACGAGCGTTTTATTGGTACACACATGACGTCTAGGGATGCTGCGCGAGTAAATAAATTTTAAACCCAATCCTCCTAAGCAAGTAAATGGGAGTCGACAAGGTTCAACAAATAATTATAAAATGCCCCCAAAACACCCGCATGGGCCCCACGACGAGCGTATTATTAGTACACACGTGACGTCTAGGGATGCTGCGCGGGGTCAACAAGTGAATTCAAGTTTGAACCCGATCCTTCTATACGGATCAATAGAAGTTGACAGGGTTTCGAACAATCAAACAAGTATACGGTGATGGTGACCGGTATATATTTGTTTTAATACATTCATATTAGGCCTTCAATGCCTATAACAATGAGAATTCACTATCAAGGGGCATAAAGCTTACGAAACCCAATCCTCTGTCGACAGCCCAACATAGTTGACGAGGTTCAATCCATAAAGAGAAATGACCCCAAACACCCCGATGATGGCCGTGTTTTGAATGCAGATCTCAACCGAAGGGGTTCCCAAATATTTTCAAATGTCTCCCAAATATCCAAAGTACATTTCAAATGTCTTTCAAACTCCACCCAAATGCCTATCAAAATCCAAATACCCATAAAAATTCAAAAATCCAAAAATCATTCCAAAAATCCAAGAATATTTAAAAATTTGAAATTAACCATCATCAATACTTAAAGCAAAATCTATCCACCATCCGTAACAGTTTGTCGGGGTGGACAAATCAAAGTTTACTCTAGCTCACAAAGAGCCAAATGCCTAGTCGAAAAATATTATTAGGATCCATTCTCAAAACAGTCTCCTGCAGTAAGGACGTGGTACGTGTCTTCTCTGACCGGCGGTTTTGCGCCAAATGGCACCGCAGGATAAACGGTTATGACCCCGGGTCCCTCTGAACCGAGTGGTTTTGCCGCCAAATGACACCACGAAATACGGTTATGGCTAGCGCCATTACGTTCCTTATTGGCATCAAATCCTTGAGATATGAATCAATAGGATATGATCGATAGGGCACAAAGCCCTCTGTTAGCTAAGGTGGATCCAAATTTGTCCCCTTAGGCAAACACCCACCCAGGTCTACAAGGTCCCCTTGGACGAAGCAACCCATGGCTGTCGACAAAGATCCTTCTGTCAGGTTGGGTCGACTACCTCCTCTAACTAAGTAGACCAGGGAACATGATGATCCGGGATGACGGAACCATGGGATCTTGATCGGGTCTATCATCCATTCCCCCACCATCCGCTTTAAGTGCAAGATGGTGAAATTTCTACTTTAAATATCAAATCTTCTATTCCAAATACTCAAATTCAAACCCAATTTCCAAATCTAAACCCTTTGCTGCTACTATATGCCAGATGCACGTATCTCTATACAAATCTGATTGATGACTAGCCTTAATCGAAAGTTCTCTCTCGTGATCGGGAAGGGGTAATTAACTATAGGGGCTTGCGCCTATAGGAAACCCGAACTCAGATCATAAAGTCCTCGCAAAATGAGGGCGAAATCTCTGGGTAGTGTCTTATCTACAAACCCATCTGCCTTCCAAAATTTACCTCGAAACTTATTCAGTTAAAACTCCCTCGCCGAAAGAAAAGCGCGAGCGGAGGCCGGGGCCGATCCGATTTTTCGGAGCCCACAGCTGTCTCCATCGTCTTCATCGGTTCCTTCAAAATTTTGGGATGATTCGCGGAAAAGTTTTATTCGGTGAAAACCCTAAACTTTGGGAACCAGTCACGGGGTTTTCTCAAAAGGAGCGCAAACTAAAATAGCTTGGCCGGGTCGTTGGGTCACGTGTTATTAAAAAAAATCCCAAGTGGCTGTACAAAATAAATTGACCCAAAAAAAATACGTTTCAACCACGGATTGGAATTTAGACGAAGAGCTACGTCCGGATTTTGCACATAATAATTTCTCCTAATCATGGAGGTAGTCCAATGGTTGAAAATGGCTTCATAAACTATAGGAGGTATAACGAGCCTCTTCTAAATGTGTTTTTTGAAACCTTTGCTGTTAACAGTTTTTATGGTAGTAGTTTCCAATGTCCAAATATTTGGTGGAAAAGGTCTCCAAATAATTTATGTCCAAAAATGACTGGAAGCGCAACGTATGGATTAAATCATTCTCAAAATTTAAGGTGGAAAGTATTAATTCTTTATGAGCTTGTGCAGTTTAAAATGCTTCATTTTATTTTTAATTTTTGCCTATCTCTTTCTCTCTCTCTCTCTCTCTCTCTCTCTCTCTCTTTATATTTATATATATATATATATATATAGCTGTAGAAATTATTTGCAAGTCATCTCATATTTTCTTAATCCTCTATTCTCTTAAATGTTGTCTTTTTGCCATTACAGGATCTACTCTTCAAGCCTGTTGTTCTTGGTATGAAAATGTATTTCGGATGATTTAACTTCAGTGGATGATGTCTTCTTCAGCAGATTAATAAACGTTTTTTCTTGTTCAGCATGTGGTCATATGTCATGCTTTTGGTGCGTGCATAAGGCTATGCATGTCTTCCCGAGCATCCCATTGTGCTATATGCAGGCAGCCCTACATTCATTTCCCCTAGCATATGCCAGCTGCTTCACCTTTTGGTCCCCTCGAAGATGGAACCTGTAGCATATAATCCGAAGGGAGAAAAAAGAAGTCCCTAGGTATCTTGCTGATCTTTCAAATTATAAACTGTGTCGATGTCCTTTACCTTATGAGTTTTTTATTTAAGACTTGTCTTGTGATATTGGACCTCTAATTTTCCGTCGATTACAAAAATATTAATCGTGGCTTAGATTTTTAATAAACTGACACGTTTGATTACTATCATTCAATGGTTCTATCCCAACTATTTGGAGTTGGCTGTATCTTTTTTTTTTTATTCTTGTTAAGTGTTGTATGAGATGTTAACTTTATTTTTTATTCATATTAAAAACTTCTAATTAAGTTATGTTTTTTCTATCATTTTTGTTCCTAATCCTTCCACATATCTATCCACCCACGTTAGGATTTTCCCTCACTTTTTATACCAAATCATATAGTCTATATATCTCTACCTTAACTTCAAAACTTGGCACTCCTTATCGTATCTTTATTTTTTTCATTCTTCCTAGATTTATAATTTATATTTGTCACACTTATCTATGACTTGTGCGTAAAATGATTTTTTAATAGTAGCTGATAAATTGAATAAGAAGGTATACAAAAGTTAAATATTTTGATATCCTATATTTTTAAAATTCATTTAAATATAATACTAAATTATCAAACAATAAATATCTTTTTCATATTGTTTAGGTTGTTCTATTTTTAAAGTATTTTATTTAAATTATGGTTGAACAAATCTATGGTTGTTCATATATTAATTTATTATTTGGGCATAGAATAAATTAAATTTTGAGATTCCTCGATTAAGCACGATCAACAAGGCATTCTACTTTGACTGGATCTTTAATAATTAGGACCCTTAGATAACATGGTCACCTTCATTATATAATAAGAAACAAAAGCCAAAACATTTAAACATGACCATCTTAAATACACAAGGGAGCAGGTATGGGCCTGGTTCACTTTGATTTTAAGTCCACTATTACTAGAAATCAAATCAAAGTGATCATGGAAGTTGGAAAATTAGAATGAGCTGACAATGATTGTTACTCTTGAACCATTCAGTTTTCGATTTTGATTTTAGATCGTGTTAGAAAACAATAAAATAGCCTCCGTAAAAAATAAAAAAAAAAAAAATAGGGCCTCCTTTAGGACATGCAAAGTAATTACATTAAGGCCATTAAATGACACTAAAATCTGGGAAGATATAAGAAAATTTGCTCTATCACTTTCATAATAAATGATTGATAGTAATTCTACACAATAAATTCCTTCATTAGGGAATCAAAGGACTGGAAAGAAAGAAGATTCCTATTAGCGTGCTATTAGGGAGAATTAGGGTCTGGCGAAACAGACAGCTGATAGGCCCTGCAAACGGACTTGTTGGTTGGAGAGTAGTTTAGTTTTACGCCATGATGGCATAGCTGGTTGGACAGAGAGAGGGTCTTGTAGCTTAGCTGGCAGGAGAGAGTGCGTGCATTTTAAACGCATATAACAGTTGGTGGCTTTTGTTTGACACGGTTGCAGGGATGGTGATCAATATGTAGGAGGCAGATATCTTGTAAATGCTTTATGATTAAGATTTTTCACACCTATACCTAGATTGGATACTTTAATAAGCCACTTCTTCGAACGCTGATGCACATGAATTTGCTTTTTTTTAATTTTTATTGTTCGTATTCTTTTGCTCGTTTGTCAGTTAAATGGCTATATTGTTTATCAATCTATAGTGCAAATGTATTATCTTTGAGTAATGAGCTAACTGTGCATTTTTGTCATTTCAAGCAAATGGGTAGCTTGGGGTGGCCATATAAATGGGCAATACTTAGGGGGGTGGAGATGTAAGGTGTGAACCGGTTTTTTCATTCTTGAGGCTTTAAAAATAGAGAAAATGATTAATATGTATTTAAAGGGGGGCGTGGAGTTTTAGGTAGTATCCGATTGGCAACAGCTAGCCTTATTGCTGTTGATAAGGTGGTTAGTGGTTTGTATTCTGATTGTGATTATAATTGTGGTTCTAATTATTATTTTTTTATAATATATTTTATAACTTAATATATATTTTCAAAGAGCAGAGTCGTGAGTGTGGTTTTCCGTGTTTGTTTAGATATATATATTTTTTTATAGCATATTGTTAGGTTATTGCTAATAATAAGTGTAGGTTAGTCTTTCTTTATTAATTTTTTTTTTTTTTTTAAGGATCTTGAATAGACATATTCAAGTATTATGGAGTTTGTCTCTATCTTAGTTGTGTTGTCACCCCCAGATTATGGGATTGACTAATTTTTTTTCTTTTTGAAGTAAAGTCACTTTTAAATGATGATTCCTACAGAAAGCTATTATATTGTCCAAGAATTTGTACTTTATTATTAAGGCTCGTTGGTAACTACTGGGGAATTATAGCCTTTTCTTCTATGTGCCTTTGTCTTATTTTGATTTTTTAGTGCCTTAAGAAAAATTTAATAAAAAAAAAACAAACGAAAAAAAAGAAAATAGAAAATTGTCTCTAAAGGAGGTTATCAGATTTTTATCTACTGTTTTCAGACTTTGTGGACACCTTTCATCCTGTACTATTTCATGTGGGCTTCATGATTTTGGATTTGTCTAAGAAATTATTTCATTCCAGTAAATTTAGGGTCAGTATTGGGGATAAAAGATCGTTTTAATTCTGTTATGTTTTTGGTGGTGAATAAATTGTGCCATCATATTGTTATTTTAGAGTAGCAAAGTGCCCTTTTAAATTTTCTACTTTATGGTAATCTGTCGAAAATGCTTTTGGCTGATGCTTTTTATAAAAAACATACGGAAGATTCACCTTTGATGTGGTTTCTATAGATTGGGTTTGTATTACTCTCTCTCAAAAACGAAAGGAAAAATACAATTGTCAACGTGGAACTTGTTTTCTTGGTAAATCTTAATTTAGAAATGAAAGAAAAAAAATTATCCAGGGGTTTACTTTACAGATCTTATCTGATCGCCATTTGCGTAACTTATATAATAATATCTAAAGACTATGGAGAAGGTTTATTTGCATACCAATGTTTTCATGGAAATCTTGTTTTTATGCAGTATGGTACCCAATCCAATAGAT